>CANTUT010000385.1:692500-1166611 GCA_947687605.1 Reutealis trisperma
TCACAAAGGAATTATCATAGGATAAATAAAAATGGTTTTTAGACCAATTATTCTTTGGCAACCCAAGCTTAACAAAGAAATCATAAAGTTTCATTTTAAAAGTAGAGAAGAACTTGGATTTCAAGAATATCAAGATACACATATCATGATAGCTTGTACTTGTAACGATATCATAATGTTTACTCACCTGGAGGTTCCTTTGCTCCTAATACTCGTTGTCCTTTGAACCCCTAAAACTCCTCAAGCTCTATCATGTATGTATATATGTATGTATGTATGTATGTACGTTTGTACATATATATATATATATATATATATATGCATGTATGTATGTATGTTTGTATATATACATATATAGATACATACATTTATATACATATACATATATATATATATATATATATATATATATATATATATATATATATATATATATATATATATATATGTATGTATGTATGTATGTATATATATATATATGTATGTATGTATGTATGTATATATATATACATACATACATACATATATATATATATATATATATATATATATATATATGTACATATATATATATATATATATATATATATGTACATATATATATATATATATATGTATGTATATATATATATGTACATATATATATATATATATATATGTACATATATATATATACATACATATATATATATATATATATATGTACATATATATATATATATATGTATGTATATATATATACGTACATATATATATATATATATATACGTACATATATATATATATGTACATATATATATATATATATATATATATATATGTACGTATATATATATACATACATACATATATATATATATATATATATATATATATATATATATATATATATATGTACATATATATATATATATATATATATATATATATATATATATATATATATATATATATATATATATATATGTACACACTCACACACACACACACACATATGTGTTGCTTTGCCTAATCCATTAAATAAGAAGAGATTCTATTTAATTTGCTCAAGGAAATTGGATTAATTCACTTAAGGAAGGTCTAATTCTAATTTTAGGATTGCCAACTTGATTCATTGTTTGATTTGATTGATTTCGTAATTCATGAAATGCATGAGGAGGTAGGGGGAGTTTCGATCTAGATAATTAACTCGTTGATTCTTTTGCATTGATTTTGTTAATTTACTGCACTATTACATCCCATTTTCGGAGACATGATGGTCCTAGAACATAGAGAGACATAAGGTCACCCACGTCTGTCAAACACCCTCATACATATAATAACTTTGCCTAGGATCGCACTGAACCTCATACATTATCTTAATAAAAACCTTTTATAAAGAAAAAACCTTAAGTGCGGAAGCTAAAAATATATATACTTTAATACAATTCATAAGAAAATAATAATAAGACTCCAAATAAAAGTCACCAACATAATATTTTAAAATAAAGATTCCATGAAAATTTCTGGAGCATCTAAGGACTCAATGTAGTATGGTATTATTATAACTTTAGCAATGAAATTTCCTAAGTGGAGTAGATAGCTTGAGCGATCACCTTGCTTCTTCAAAATGCTCACCTGGAACCACACAAGGAAAAAGAGGTGAGATAGATGATCTCAATGAGTAAACAATATAGTACATACAATAACATATATCCCTTTTAAAAGGAAACCTAGAGCTTACAACATATAGTTCGTGATTTCCAATTCATGAATCAAAGTTTGCAATTTGACAATGTTCGTAGAAATCACACTTATTACTTGTGAGTGAAGAACCTGCTCAATTCACTCATGAGTGAAGGCCTTGTCTAATTCACTTAAGGGAGAGGTGGCCTCATACCAAATTTCAACTCCTAACCCATAACTTATAAAGTCATAAAACTGATCAGGCTCCACAACAAGAACTGCCCCTTCTATCTGAGGTGGATACACTATCCCATTCCATTGGGTTGAGACCATATGCATAAGTTATGATGATTACTCACATCAGCACGAGGACTTCTGTATAAAGGGTTAAAGCTACCATAGCTAGAGCTAATGGAATCACATATAACAATAACAATTAAGGAAACAATAACATGTATCACAATAGCAATAGCAGCTTAACTTTTTGAACAAAAGAAACAGGAATAGTGTAGTTTTAGAAAGAATATAAGTTAGGGCAATAATCACAAAGGAATTATCATAGGATAAATAAAAATGGTTTTTAGACCAATTATTCTTTGGCAACCCAAGCTTAACAAAGAAATCATAAAGTTTCATTTTAAAAGTAGAGAAGAACTTGGATTTCAAGAATATCAAGATACACATATCATGATAGCTTGTACTTGTAACGATATCATAATGTTTACTCACCTGGAGGTTCCTTTGCTCCTAATACTCGTTGTCCTTTGAACCCCTAAAACTCCTCAAGCTCTATCATGTATGTATATATGTATGTATGTATGTATGTATGTTTGTACATATATATATATATATATATGCATGTATGTATGCATGTTTGTATATATACATATATAGATACATACATTTATATACATATATATATATATATATATATATATATATATATATATATATATATATATATATATATATATATATATATATATATATATATATATATATATATATATATATATACATGTGTTTATATATGTATATCTATATATACCTATACATATATGCATTTACATATACTATAAAACCTTTATAAATTAATACTCGATAAATTCATAATCTCTCTAAGATAACAATTTCCTCCGGTCTCTACTCGAGCAAGTTTAAAAAATGAACAATTTTAACAAATTAATAAGAAAATAATTTTCCTTAACAACCATGTATAAATACATTATTTTGTCCCATCTATAAATTAATAATTTCTCAAATATGCCTAGTACATATAGATATACTTATGACAATTTAATAAAATATGAATCTATAGTATTTTTTTTCTTTAAATTTAAATCTATGTAAATTTCATCACTAATTTTTCTCCTTGCATTCAAAAGTTTTGGTGTAGCTTTCTCAAATTATAACAAAAAATCATTGTATGGTTTGAAGAATCATAGTATGGTTATTTATATAATAATTCATTAATCATGATACCTTGAATGTTATAAAATAAAATACAATGAACATTCAAATTTAATTACAATGAACATTCAAATTTAATTAACCTATACAATACAAAATTTATTTCATTACGTAAATATATAATGAACATTGTTCATTGTATATGCATAATAGTGACGTACTATGATTTGAGCAACATTAATTGTACATTCATTTGAGAATGTTCATTGATTCTAGATATAAAACTTTTATATACATTAGTGATTTTCAATTTATTTTTGTTGAATTTAAAATCACTCTATAAATTAACAAATTATTAATTTATCAATTAATTAATATATCTCTAAATTAATAAAATTTTGTGGTCCCAACATTATTAATTTATAGAGGTTTTACTATGCACACACACATATATATATATGTGTGTGTGTGTGTGTGTGTGTGTATATCTGTGTGTGTGTGTCTACATATATATATATATATATATATATATATATGTAGACACACACACAGAGATACACACACACACACACACACATATATATGTATAGATGAATATGCATATGTATATATACATATACATATATGCATATACATATATACTATACATATATATATGTATATGCATATATGTATATGTATATATACATATATGCATATACATCTATACATATATATGTGTATGTGTGTGTGTGTGTGTGTGTGTGTGTGTGTGTGTATATATATATATATATACATATACATATACATATACATATACATATATATACACATATATATGTATATGTACATATGTATATGTATATGTATATGTATATGTATATATATATATATATGTGTGTGTGTGTGTGTGTGTGTGTGTATGTGTGTGTGTGTGTGTGCGTGTGTGTGTGTCTGTGTCTATGTGTATAAGGCTTTAATATATTGAAAAATTAGCTCATTTTAAGCTTTACATAAAATTACATACAATTTCTAATCATGTCATGTATCACTGTCCTAGACAGATTGAGTTAGTCCAAATGTTGCTAGAATAAATCAAAATCCTTAAGTCTGATGTCTAAGCTATTTTGTTAATTAAAATTTAAAATATTAAAGAATAATTCATTGGTTTTGGTTTTCAAGTAATTATACCATTAAAATTCCCAAAACTTAGACTAAAACCTTGCAACCCTAATTGTCCTTCTAAGATAACCTTGATAATAGTTGAATAACTCTCTATTATTTTAGAATTTTGCAAATCCCTTTTTATGATAATTTAATTGATAACTTAAGCTTCATTTTATATATTTTGGGATAACTTTAATTCCCATCCTAGTATCTCAAAAAATGAGCTTTAATTCTCAGCAACACAGTTTAACTTGCATACAAGGCTGTCTCACTTCCACTCTCATAACTACCAATGTGTTGATAATTAAATCAATCCCTTTTACTATCATCAAAATCAAATTTGAAGCTTCAACTTTTATGTACTATAGTCAAATTCAAGCTTTACAGTTCTCAATAGGGAATCTCAATTTCTTACAGTTTGGTTGGCCACCAAACTCTAGTCACATCCTTCTCTTCACTCTACTAATCCATCTTCAAAGAACCACTTTCTTCCTTTGATCAACTCTTACCTTCATTTCCTCCTTTTTCCCAACTTCAAAACAACAGAACCAATGAAAAACCAATACAAACATAACATCTTCACACAAAGTACAAAGCTTGTAAATATAACATCAATCTTACCTTGGAAAGAACTTGGTTTGGATTTTTCTTTGATTTTTTTCTTCTTCCACTTTCCCACATTTTCCCTTTTTTGGCTATTCTTCCTCTATTTTTTTCTTGCTTAATCAGATTTCTAAAGTTAGTAGTGAAAAAAATGATGTTTGTCACCTAATTAAGCTTTTATATATTTTTCTTTTCTTTCTCTTTTATTTTTATTCACTTGAATTTAGGCAAAATCTCTATCCTTTAATCCTCCTTTATTGGCCAGCCATTAGCTGCATTTTTCTTTTTCTTTTTATTCCATTTTTATTTATTTTTATAATTTAGGTGACAAGTTGTCAACATATGATGTCATCTTTTCCTAATTATTACAAAATTACCATTTTTAATCCTTAATTATTATATTTTTGTTTAATAATATTTTATTCACTAATTTAGTTCATAATATAATTTTTAATCATTTCCCGTATCCATCTTCCCTACATTAGAATTTTTGAAAATTCTCGAAACTGAAATTAGTTGTTTAAGTGCTTAGCATATTAATTTTGCTTAGGTATTTTTTATGCTTAATTTCAACTTAATTTTTGATATTCATTGCTTCAAATATCCTCATATTTAATAAATTCTCCAAATAAAGTCTAGGAGTCCTTTTTAATGTCATAATTTGTAGATACACACTTAATGATTTTCAAACTCATGCCCTTTTTAGGGTTTTTGGTTCCTAACTTCCTCTTTCCCTTCTCATTTCCCTTATTTTATTTAGTTCTTGTAACAACCACACTCTTGCTAGGACTTTTGTAACAAATTGCTTGATTTTAGGACTATTATGATAAAGTGTGTATTTTCATGAAATTTCATGTGCTATGTGATTTATGAGCAATTGGCATGCTAAACTACTTCTAATATGCATAATATGAATTATGAACATGAAAAAGGTGATTTATGTGAAGTGTATATGCATTAATTAATTTAATGCATATAAATTGAATTTTCATATACAAAGTGATTTTTAAGCACAAAATAATTTTTATGAGCATTTCTAGAATATTTTAAATTAAATATTTTTTGGGGAATTTTAATGAAAATAAGAAGCAAAATATTTTATTTTTGATAATTTTATCAATCCATAAATTGGTTTAAAAATCCATTTTACCAAAAGCCCAAGACACCTAAGTACTCCTAACCTAGCTCATTAATGGCATATTATAATTTTGCACCCAAAATTCTAATACAAGCTAATATTCAGCCTCCCCTTACACTGGGTAGCCTCCATTATGTTTTTCATTAGGTTTTACAGAATTTTTCTCTCAAAAATACTCTCTTGGTTGAAAATCACAAGGTACCTCTAAACTTTGTGATTTTGTGATCTTCTTTGTAAGTTTTCATTTTCTTTCAAGTTAATTTTTGAATTTTATGAAACTAATCATGAGTAGTCCATATGGGGCTATGATTTTCTCTTTACTATATTTGGCCTAGGCTTGTCTTGGAGGGAGAAACCGATTTCTAACTGTGAACATATCTCTTTCTTCTCAAATCCATCAAAGGTGAACCTTAAAACCTAAAACTTAGAATTTTCATGCATATATGCATTTTGGAGGGGGAGATTTATGTGTTTTCCTATCCTAAATTGATTTTTGTTATGTTTACATAAAAAATATTGGTTTAAATCATGCATTTACATATTACTGTAATGATCAGAAAGTATGAAAAATAAGAAAAACCCATGGTGATGAGGGTTCGGCCAAGATTGGGATTTTGATCCTAAGGCCTATAATTTTTGTAAGGTTTATTTTAGTGATTATTGATGTATGTATATAAATAGTACATGATTTAATTGCATGATGATTGAAGGAGTAAATCTAGAAAACTCCTATAATGGTTCAGCCTATACCTAGGGTTTCCAAAACCCCAATTGACATGTTTGGCTAATATGTGTATATGGTTAAGCGGCATGTGAATTGGTTTCATAATATGTTAATTATGAAGTAATGATCCTAATTTGCCTATGGGATTGATTGTATGATTCAATCCAAAGGAGATAAGCATGACTCTTTCAGGGTTTGCTTGTTAAGTTGATATGTACAGAAAGAATTAAGTGTACTAAGTAGGAAGTTAAATTAAATTGATAATAAGATTATGATTCATTGTCTTTGGCTTTAGGAAATTCTTGATATGAAATATTATATGAATTCACATAAGCCTAAGAAGGCAAAGTATGTAAGACTTAAAAGTCAATATGTTACGTATAAGTAATAAGTGCACTTCTAAGTGCAACTCCAAGTATATGTGAATGATATATGTGCAAGGGATAGTTATGGGATAGCATAGCATGATGTTAAGCCAATGCTAAGTATGAAATTGTAATGTTATGTTAGAGCTTGGGAATTGTTAGAAGTGCAATAGCTACAAGCATTAGGAGTTACGGAACCACAAAGTGAGTAAACATTATGTTCATGTTACAAGTACAAGTTATCATGATATGTGAACCTTTGAGATTCTTGAAACTTGAGTTCCTTTCTATCATAAATTATAATTATATAATTTCTTTGTTAAGCTTGGATTGCTAAAGGTTAATTGGTCCAAAACTATTATTGACCATTCAATGATAAGAAAAGAGCCTTTGTGATTGTTGCTTTACCTTACATTATTTCTGGAACCACACTATTGTTTATCCTATGTTCAATAAGCTAAACTTCTATTGCTACTATTATACATGTGATTGCATTCTTCAATACTATTATTACAAGTGATTGCCATTAGCTTTTGCTAGGTACCTATGAACCCTTATATACAGAAGTGTCCGTGTTGATGAAGGAAATCATCAAAGCTTATGCACATGATTTTAACCTGATGGATAGGGGTAGTGTATCTACTTCAGCTAGAAGGGGTGGTTTAAGTCATGGAGCATGATTAGATTTATGCTTCTTTACAAGTTGGGAGTTTGAATTTAGTATGATGCCACCTCTCCTTTATATGCTCGAGTGAATATGGCAAAAAGCCATCACTCTACAAGTTATAAGTTTGATTTCTATAAAACTTGTTAAATCGCAAATTATGAATTATGAACTATAAACCATTCAAAAGGGATAAGTGTTATTGTACAAGTTGTATTGTTTACTCATTGAGGTCATCTATATCACCCCTTTTCTTATGTGGTTTCAAGTGAGCATTATAAGGAGGCAAGGTGATAGCTCGAGCAATCTACTCCGCTTGGGAGATTTCCTTATCCAAGTCTATTTACATACTATGATATGCAAGAGTCACTCTTAGATGCTCTAGGAGTTTGTTTTTTTGGAACATTATTCCTTGATGATTAATTTGGAGTCTTAATTGTTCTTTTTCTTATGGACTTTATTCAAAGTGTTTTTAAACTATTCTTCCACTGGTTAATGATTTCCTTTATTAATGGTCATACAAGTTAATGTATGAGATCTTGGTATGATACTAGGCAATGTTTAACCATGCATGAGAGGGTGCTATGGGCATGGGTGACCTTATATCTCCCTATATTTTAGGACTATCATATCTTAGAAGTTGGGATATGACAAAGTTGGTATCAGAGCTGTAGTTTAAATATAGTTTAGACTTGTCAGTTTATTGGGTTGATTAAGTATAATCCTAGGGCAAAGGAATTTTCTTTTCATGTCAACTACAGTCTATCACTAGTATAGTTTTGTGAAATCCTAATAAGCTATAGTGCTACTTGTTACCATTTTGTGTGCCTTATGATTCTCTTTCTTCATGACTAAGAAGAGTATCCCTGCAAGAGGACTTAGCTAGAGAAGTTCAAGAAGGCCGTGCCTATGATCCAAATTAAGAAAGAAAAGACTCTTAATGAGGAGGACCTTATGGAGTGTTTAGATTATGGCTGGATATAGAGTAAGATTTAGAGGTTGGAAAGAGACTGCTTAGACCTGATGAAGGAAAATCGACATCTGAGGTCCTTAGTACATGCTTTGTGAGAGGATGTGAAACAAAGTAAGGCTAGAATTGTTAAACAGATGAGAGACTATGCACCTTAGGATTCCTATAGGATTTGTTGTAAGCACCTTAGGATTCCTAGCTCTGCATGCTCTCTTGTTTGCTACTCACCATCTAGATCCTTGTCTTCGACTAGTCACAAGCTAGATAGAGACCTCCTTTACTATCGATGTGGTGGCATTCGTCATATTGCTCTCGATTGCCTTCTTAATGATCATTAGCATATTCAACCCTAGAAGTTACCCAATGTTTGCCCTGATGAGGGATACAACTGAGACTTGAGCTAGTAGTTAGTAACTATTAGCCTAGTGGCATAGGACTTATATGATGTGAATGAGATTATATGACTACTTAGCTATTTGGCTTGGGTTTGATTTTTTTTTCTATTGCCTATTAGATGATTAACTTTTATATGGTAGGAGAGTTCATTACCCTATAAGTTATGTGTTACATGATAATGATACATGATACATGCCATAATATGTGATTTGTGCTATGAAATGCCCTATAATGTGATACTATATGATGTATGCTCATGTTAAATGCATGGTAAGTATGATAATTTTCATGGTGGGGTTAAATGGGTTATAAGGGAGTTAGCACTAAATACCCTTGCCCATTGTAGCAGAATGCCTCTTAAGAAGAAAGTGCAGACACTACTTCATATGCTGCCTTTGCACCTGTGAGGTCAAGAGAGAGGTCTAACTCAAGAGTACTGACCATGGGCTTTAATAAGCAAGCCTCTTCACAAGAGGTTTATGCTATACATGAAGAGATGAGAGACTTACATAAAGAATTAGATGACCTATGAGCTCAAAGGTGGGAAGTGACTCCAATGTAAGAGGAGAAAGGAGTTTTGCTTCCCATAATAGTGGCACCTGCACTAAAGAAAAGAAAGTGGCTACCTGATGAGGGAATGATGGTTCTGGAATTCAAGATGTTATAACCACCTAACTTCAATAGTGAGGAGGGTGATGACCCTTATCAATTTTTGGATGAGATGGAAAAGTTAGCCCATCAACGATCTTACTCTAACACTCAAGTGATTAAGTTGGTAAGACTCTAATCCAAGAAGAAGGCATGGTACTAGTATGAGATGAATATTAAAGACCGACTTTATGGAGTAGATCCACCTACTTGGGCGGAGTTTAAATAGGGAATGATCGATCAATTCTTGCTAGAAGGTGAATAGGGCACTGTAGTTTGAATAACTGAGGTAGAAACCTAGCATGTCAATGTCAGAGTATGCTAAGGAGTTTAACTGACTCAGCAGGTTCACTACTAACATCAATCCTACAAAAGTTAGTCGCATTAATCACTTCTTAAAGGGATTGATTACACCCTTGTTCAACTCTTTGGCAGTAACTAAGTTCTCAACCTTAGCCAAGCTAATAGATAAGGCCAAGACAATGAAGAAGAGGCACAAGGTTGAGAGAGTCGAGCATGCTGAATGTGAGTAGAAGAGTAAGGGTCATGGAGGCTAGCATAGATGAGGAGGATGAGGTCCAGGAAAGGAATCTTCACTAAGAACTTCAACATCTAGATAGTATGATGGTGAATCTAAGTAGAGTTTCCCCACTTATGGCCAGTGTGGCAAGAACCATCTTGGAGTTTGCTTGAAAGTCTTTAGCGCATGTTTGAAATGTGGTCAGATGGGCCACTTTATTAGAGATTGCTTAGAGATGGGAAATTTGAGAAATGTGACCTCAGCACCTCCACCATTTAGGTTGTCTCAACCTTAAGGGTAAGGAGCCAAGAATAAGGGACCAACTACACTTTGATGGCAAATAATAGGGGCAAAAGTTGTGTCTTCACTTTGAACTAGCAAGAAGCCCATGCTTTGCATACTGCCATCACAGGTATCATTCCCATTCAAACTTTTAATGCAAGATGCTTGATAGATTCTAGTGCTACGTACTCATTTGTGCTTCTATGTTTTGCTAAGAGTTTGGGTACAGATAAGGAGTCAATTAATGAACCCCCTAGTAGTGTTAAGTACTTTGGGAGAGATGATGGAAGTAAAATATGTAATTCAATGTGATCTTAGAAATGGATTAGCTATATGAGCATAGAGCTCATATTGACTATAGAGAGAAGTAGAATTTTGAACCAAGGATGAAGGAGAGTTTGTATATCAAAGAGAGAGGAATGAGAACTCTCTGAGTTTGATATAAACTTTAAGAGCTAGAAGGATGTTAATGAAAAGGTGTCAAGCATACTTAGCTTATATAGTCGATACCTACAAGGAAGTCATTATTCATGGCAAGAACATACTAGTGGTAGATGAGTTCATGGACGTCTTTCCGAAAGATCTACCTAGAATACCACTAGATTGTGAGATCAAGTTCAGCATCGAACTACTAGAAGGAATTCAAGTTGATCATAAGAAAGTTAAAGTGGTAGTCAATTGGCCAAGACCCATAATAATTTTTGAAGTTCGAAGTTTCTTAAGTATAGCTGGCTATTACTGTAGATTTGTATAGGACTTGTCGGAGACAGCATCACTATTGACTAAATTGACTAGGAAATAAGTTAAGTTTAATTATGAGGAGTCCTATGAAGAGAGTTTCTAAAAGCTTAAGAAGTGCTTGATATCGGCTCCGGTTCTAGCATTACCAGAAGGTGAAGAAGGGTTCTTCGTCTACTGTGATGCCTCAAGAATAAGGCTTGGGTGTGTGTTAATGCAAAATGGTAAGGTAATTGCCTATGTATCATGGCAACTCAATAAGCTTGAAGTAAATTACCCTACTCATGACTTGGAATTGGTTGCAGTAGTATTCACTCTAAAGATCTAGAGACATTACATGTATGGAACAATGTGCGAGATCTTTTTGGATCATAAAAGTCTCTAATATATCTTATGCTAAAGATAACTCAACTTGAGGTAAAGGAGATGGGTTGAACTGCTTAGGGACTAGGATTGTCAGATTCTCTACCATCCCAGAAAGGCAAACATTATGGCGAATGCCTTAAGCCAGAAATTGATGGAAAGCCTAACCCATATGGTTGTGCATAAGAGACTATCATAAAGGAGTTAAGAGGACTATTTAGCCAGGGCATAAGGCTAAAGATTAAAGAATCATGAGTTTTATTGGCACATTTTCAAGTGAAGTCAAAGTTATTAGAAGAGATAAAGACTTTACAAGATAAGGATTCACATTGGGTTCAATTAAGAGATGAGGCTGAGAAAGGAAAGAATCATGAGTTTGAAGTAGTCGATGGGGTTCTAAAGTGTGGTATGAGGGTATGTGTACCTGATGTGAATGGATTAAGGGAGAAGATATTAAAAGAAGCACATCAAACACCTTACTATGCTCATCATAGAACTACCAAGATGTATCATGATGTAAGAGTAAATTATTGGTGGCCTAGACTAAAGAAGGACATGGCTAAGTTTGTGGCATCTTACCTAACTTGCCAACAATTCAAGTATAACCATTAATGATCCTTTAGACTACTACAGGAGATTAAGCTACTTAAGTGGAAGTGAGACTGTATCATGATAGATTTCATGGTTGGTTTACCTAGGACCTCTAAAGGATATGACTCTGTATGGGTCATAGTAGACCGACTAACAAAGTCTACCCATTTCGTTGAATTTAAGACCACATACTCTGTAGCCTAGTATGCGCAATTGTATATAAACAAGATCATGAGAATATATGGAATACCAATGTCCATCATCTTAAACTGAGGCACTCATTTTACCTTGAGGTTTATAACAAAAGTTGTAAGAAGCATTGGGAACATAATTGGATTCAGTACTGCATTTCACCATCATACAAATGGGCAATCCAAAAGGATAATTTAGACACTAGAAGACATGTTAAGAATGTATGTCTTGGATTTCAATGGTAGCTAGGATAAGTACCTACCTTTGATCAAGTTTGCCTATAACAATAGCTATCATTTTTCCAATGGCATGGCACCATACAACGCCTTATATGGAAAGAAATGTCATTCTCTAGTCTGTTGGATTGAGCCTAGAGACATATACATGGATATGCCAAAATTGCTCAATTACACTACCATGAAGATACCATTGATACAAGATTGGCTAAAAATGGCCTTCATTCAATGAAAGAGCTATGCGGATCCCAAGAGAAAGGATGTTTATTTCACTATGGAAGGTCATGTTTTCTTGAAGGTTTCCTTAATGAAAAGTGTCATGAGGTTTGATAGGAAAGGAAAGCTATCGCCTCATTTCATCAGTCCTTTTGAGATCATGGATAAGGTTGGGGAAGTGTCTTATATACTTGCCTTACCCCCAACTCTGTCACATGTATACCCGGTATTTCACATTTCGATGTTGAGGAAGTATGTGTTGGATCCCTCCTATGTTCTGCCACCGCTAGATATTGCAATAAACAAGCAATTATCTTATGAAGAGATATCGATAGCCATAGTGGATCGATAAGTGAAAAGACTAAGAAACAGCGAGATACCTATGATCAAGGTCCACCGGCATAATCATGAAATGGATGAGTATACTTGGGAAGCTGAGGAAGGGATATGGCAGAAGCATACCTGGCTTTTTGAGAATGTATGAGTAAGTATCTAAATTCAAGGATGAATTTCTTTCAAGGGGCAAGAATGTAACAACCCACACCTTTGCTAGGAGTTCCGTGACAAATTACTTGATTTTAGGACTACTATGACAAAATATGTTTTTTCATGAAATTTCATGTGTTATGTGATTTATGAGCAAGTGGCATGCTAGACTAGTTCTAATATGCATAATATGAATTATGAACATGAAAAAGGTGATTTATGTGAAGTGTGTATGCATTAATTAATTTAATGCATATAAAGTAAATTTTCATGCATAGAGTGATTTTTAAGCATAAAACAATTTTTATGAGCATTTTTAGAATATTTTAAATTAAATATTTTCTAGGAAATTTTAATGTAAATAAGAAGCAAAATATTTTATTTTTAATACATTTTAATCATTCTATAAATTGGATAAAAAATCTAATTTATGACTCAGGTTTCGCGAGTGCAAAATAATAGTAGCGGTCGTGATTCTATAAACCAACCTAAACAATGTTTGTTCTAATCCATTCATTCATGGGCGCAGCATCAAATTTGCAGTTGGGATATGCCAATCACGGTCACGATTTCTTATTCGCGGGCTTGAATTTTGTGTCCGACAGCATAATAGTTGTGCAACAACTCATTTTCAACCAAATCAAAAACCTCCATAACAACATAAACAATGGTTTTACATGGAAATTAAGTGGCTTTGATACCAATTGAAGTAATGGTAATGCCAAACATCATGGAAGGGAGGTGGTAAGGTGAAATTTCAAACATTTTAAAATTTCACTTCACCTAATTTTAGTCCAAAACTCATTCAAGAAATCAATTAATTTTTGTGTAAAACACATATGCATATAAAGAAGAAGGAAGAGTAATCATATTACCTCTTGTAGGTTCCTTCTTTCTTTATCAAAGATCTTTCCAAGTGTGAAGCCCCTAGATCATCCACACCTAGCTCAACTCTAAGTCTTCTTTGTTTCTTTGGTATTTTTGAATCACTCTCTTGGTTGCCCAATTTGATTCAAAATTTTCCCTCAAAAACCTTTAGGATATTTAATGTTTCTCTTTAATTTGTTTTGGACTAAACATATTTTTAATTTGCAAGCATTTATTCTTTCATAAAGAAAAAAGAAAAGAATTAAAGATTAAAAGAAAAATTGAAGAAACATTTTCTTCTTTTTCTTTCTTTCTCTCAACTTCTCTCTCTAAGCTTCAAATGAGAAAATGATGATCAAGAACTTATGAAGGAAAATGAACATAAAACCCTTTTATATGTCTTTTCCTTCAAGACTTAACTCTTAAGTCTTTACAAAGACTTAATTACCCTTTTAGCTCTTCATTTGGTGGAAGGGCAAAGTTGACTTTGCTTCCTCAAATGGTGAAATGACCATTTTATCCTTTAAGGGTAAAATAGATATTTCCACTAGCCAAAACATGTAATTACAATTTTAACCTTAGTAGAAAATTCTCTAACCCATAAACCCATCATATGAGCTTATGAATAGTGAATTTTCTCTAACCTCTGAATTGCCTCTTAACCATATCACATATGGATTTAGGCCACATCTCATGTGTCAGGGGTTTTCACTAAGCTTAAAATTAAGTCTTTGATTTAGTCCAAATCAATTTTTAATTTAATCTTTCTCATTTGTATCATATATAAAATAAGAATTAATTGAATAGAGACCTTTATAGATTAAACATCAGGACATGCTAGGATCCTTATAAATTTAATTACATGTTTAATCATTTTACCATTAATCAATTAATTAAACACTTTAATTAATTATTATGGTAAACCTTTTACACTTGGAAGGTGATCACTATTGGGTGTGTGACTTTCTAGGTTTATGTCTAATTAGCAATGGGAATGAGAAAACACCTTTCTCTACTAATGTGAAATCCCCACTTCACATTTATTCGCATAAGCTGTGAGAGACAGCTAGCATTCCATATCACGACTACCTAAGTAGAAATGAATGTTTATAGTTGATAAATTTAAACATCACATGGACCATTGATCATAAATCATCATACACTAGAATCCCTTCATTAAAGATCCCAATCTTGGCTAGAGTAATGGTTTATGTCAAGCCCTAATATGCCTCGATTCTATGTCCTTATCTCAGTTCTCATTCTTGATGAGATTAGATTCCTCCTAGAAGCTCTTTCTAGTGAATCTTACTATTTTGGCTAGAAACTTTAGTATTAAGAATAACCAAATAGCATAGGATCTTAACCTTGTTTACTTAAGGTAATGAATTCTATCTTGGTGATCACTTACCTCCATACATAACAAACTAGAACTATCACCTGCTATATATTTGTATGTCTATGTAAGCAGTAATAAATCCTAGCCACCTATGTATGAGATATAGTATCCCTTAAGTCAAAGGATTATATGCCCAATTATGAACTAGATGATAAATAATTGTATCATCTAATATCACAGACTATTCATCCTATGAATATCCATGTGTTTGTATCGACATCACATGTTAAGCAGCATAAGACTCACTGCCTCTATAATTATTCGTATCACATAATGATTATAGAAAACAAATAGAGGTGGTGGTCTTCCAGCATTAATGATGTCCAATCATTAATCCTATGACCATGAACATATTTAAAATATTTGTACAAAAGCGATCTATCTCCCATATTCTCAACATTTGAGAATAGATCATCTTACGAATACTTAAGGACTATATTCATTAATATGAAACTCTTTTCACATTATGAATATATTATCGTGCCATTAGGAATTAAAATCTACTATTACATAACTATTATATGGCTCTTAGGGCATATACTGCTATCAGATACCTATGAACCCTTATATGTAGAAATCCTCCTACTAATGCAGGAAATTATCAAAACTTGTGCATATGGTCTTAACCTGATGGATAGGGGTAGTGTATCCACCTTAGCTAGAAAGGACAGTTCTAGTTATGGAGCCTGATCAACTTTACACTTCTTTACAAGTTGAGAGTTAGAATTGGGTATGATACCACATCTCCCTTACATGCTCAAGTGAATAAGGTAAAAAGCCATCAATCTATAAGTTGTAAGTTTGATTTATGTGAAACTTGCTAAATCGCAAACTATGAATTATGAACTATGAACCCTTCTAAAGGGAAAAGTGTTATTGTACAAGTTATATTATTTACTCATTGAGATCATCCATCTCACCCCTTTTCTTATGTTATTTCAGGTGAGTATTATGAGGAGGCAAAATGATAACTCAAGCAATCTACTCCTCTTGGGAGATTTCCTTGTCCAAGTCTATTTGCATACTGTGATATTCAAGAGTCGCTCTTAGATGCTCTAGGAGTTTCTATTTGGAACATTATTCCTTAATGATTAATTTGGAGTCTTAATTGTTCTTTTTCTTATGGATTGTTTTCAAAGTATTTTTAAACTATTCTTCCACTAGTTAAGGATTTCCTTTATTAATGGTCATACAAGTTAATGCATGAGATTTTGGTATGATCTTAGGCAATGTTTAACCATGCATTAAAGGGTTCTATGGGCATGGGTGACCTTATGTCTCCTTATGATCTAGGACTATCATATATCAAAAGTTAGGATGTGATAGTTCTACATCATAATTTGGGTTCTCTAGTGACTTAGGTTTCTCGATTTTCTTAAGAGATAGCTTACTAGTAGTGCATACTTATACAACTTCAGCTTATTATTCACAACCTAGCTACCATAACTCACTTTAACCACTCTTAGTCTATATTATCCTTAACTTCATAAATATTTTTTGAAATAATCTTGTAAATAAAATATATGAATATACTAGTTATCAGTTTTAGCCTTATACTAATTATGGGCAAACATTCGGCCTCATCCCCTACCTTCAACTACTTGAGTCATTTTATAAGTCTAGCCTTTTCCCCCTTCCTTGGCTACTAAAATTTTCCTATGTCTTATCTAGGAATTTGCACTGTGGGTTGTGAAGTTATTGGTACATTCTTTGGTGGTATCCACTGCAAACAATCCTTATAAAAATGACCTATCTAATACACTTCAAACATGCTCTAGTGATTTGTCTGCAAGTCCTTCCATGACTCTTTCTGTAGATAAGGCATACAAAAACTATGTCTTCCTGCTACACAACCCTTGAAACTTTCACATCTTCAAGAGTAGAAGCTATTGAAGTGCTTCTACCTTGTCCTTTATTAATTACCTCTTTTTGATTGGCTTTGATTCATTATGAAGATAAGTACTCAAAAGCTCTAACTTGTGAACTACTTCCCGCTCCTCTTCCATGACCCCTTTGCCCTTTGTTCATACTTTTCTACCTCTGATCCTTCTCATCCTTTTCTTCCTTATACTTAAATTTCATATGTTTTGTTTTATTTATTAGGTTCAATAAAGATTCAAATTCAATTGAACACAATGTATTGTGCAATAGTGCAATTAGTCCCCTCATAAACCTTCTTATCCTTGCTGCTTTAGTTGGCACAATTTCTTGAGCACATTTTCTTAGATTGTTAAATTCTTTTGCATAGTCAGTTCCTTATATTCCTTCTTGTTTTAGTAGCATGAATCTTGCAATTATATTTTATTACTCTCCCTTTGCTAAAAACTCATCTATTATTTATTGTTTGAACTATAGGTAGAGTGTCCCTATACACCCAATTCTCTATATGGTCTTCAAACCAATTCTAAGAATTATCCTGTAACAATAATCCTACTAGCTCAATTAACATGTGCATCAGAGCATGGTAACCTCCCACACTATCTTCTCTATTACTTATAAGAATCCATGTGGTTTTTCTCTATCTTCGCTACAGAATTCAGATAACCCCATTTTTATGAAAGTGGACATCAAAACACCTCCATCATCTGGCACCCTTTTAATCATTTCTCTCAAAATTGGAGCATTCACTAGTGTAGGTAGTGGAGCTACGTCAGGTTGTCATTGTTGGGTTTGCCTCAATTTACATACTTCCCTTCATAAATCTTCAAGCTCCTCCCTCATAGCCTCATTATTTAAAGGAGGAACTTATTGGCCCACGTCTATACCCATTATTGAACTCTTAGTGGTTCTATAGGCTCTTTAATTGGCTCATTAGGTAGGGATGTAGCAATAGAAGCTACGTTTAAAGCAACATCAGGAGCTACTTGTCTTCCTAGATGGGGGTCCACTCCTCTATCATACCCTCAGTCTTCCTCTAAGTCGCATTCTATCTAACAAATAGCTATGAGAAATCTATACATAATCACATTCACACATAAAAAGACCTTGATATATATGGATATCACATATTTAATCCTATCAATGGACTGCAAATGATGACTAGGAAATCCTATGCTCTATTATACTACTTAAATTTTATATTAGTTACACTTATGCTTTAACTCTGAAACCACCTCTATTATATCTCACTTTTGGGATATGATGGTCTTAGGATATGCATAAGCCTAAAGCTATAAAAAAAATGTAAAATCCAACTAACTCTACAAAATTGCAGTCTAGTGGACTACTGACTACACATAAAACACTACCCAGGATACAAGACTTGCAAAATCAAAATTACACTCCCAATTCTTTACCCTTATAGTCTCAACTCCACATACGTAATTAAATTCTTCCACATTATTATCAACTCCCTATATAGTTCATAATAAGTCATCTATATATAATATGTGTGTGTGTGTGTGTGTGTGTGTGCATGCATGCGTATATGTATGTGCATATATAATGATAATACACAAATAATTTTATGCACCATGGATAATCTAAAACTTATATTAGCTTTCATATACATACAAAATGTTACAAATACTTATAATATCCAAAAAATAATTTTCTTCTTTTATGCACAAGCTTCAATTTAAAAAGGATACTTAAGCTCTCTACACCACTTCTAAGTTCTTGTAAAACAAATTAGAGAGTAGGGTGTGCAAAAACTAAGTGAGTGAAAAATATGCTAACATGCTTATGGCTTAGGCATTCAAGGTTGGTCCATATGGCTTATGGTTTACAATTATATATATATATATATATATATATATATATATATATATAGAGAGAGAGAGAGAGAGAGAGAGAGAGAGAGAGAGAGATAGAGAGATATGTATATATATATATATATATATATATATATATATATATATATATATATATATATATATATATATATATATATATATAAGAAGGATTAATAAAATTAAGAACAACTAGATAGATTTAATGGCAACAACTTTTTCATGTACTTGAATAATAATTTTTGATATAGTAGAAATCATTATCACCTAAGTAAGAGTATTTGTTAAATTTCAACTCACTTATAATTAGGCAATCAACTAGTGGTAGGGCTCTTCTTATAGAGTAATGCCACACAATAGGAATTGCGTAAGACATGCCAGTCTCATGACTAGGAGCATTATTTTTCCTAGCTAGAGTCTAGATATTATACCCTATCTGCTAGGTAAAGTGTGCACATAATCTGATGTACCCCACATTAGAAAGAGCATTTCTACTTTTAGGTTTAAAAGATTGTACCAAATATGGCAACTCAACCTTTGCTCAACTAACAATTTTGGTAGCACAACTGAAATTAGGACATTTAGAATGAAGCAAGAAAGATATGTATAACATCTCAAATAGGATTATGGAAGAATTTGAGACCATAAATAGGATTTCAAATAGGCAAGTATCATAAACAACTTAAGTAAGATTCAAGACTTAATGTAGAATTACATTCAAAGAGTTCAAAGATATGAGGAATTTAACTTATTAACTGACAAATTCAAATTAGGGTTTGTATTATGAATTATGGAAACAACTTACTAATATAGTAGAATATTAATCACTCACCTTGACTTTAGAAATCTTCTATCACATATCTGCTTTTAGCTAGCATAACAATTAAGATATCCCCATACGAGCCTTAGGATTGCCTAATCGAACAAAAGAGATCACATTAAGGTTGCTCCTTATACAACCCTTCTCTCTCATCCAATTAGGATTCAGTATCTAGAAATCCATATCATGCTCAAATATAACCTCCTCTAATCCATCTCCTAGCATAACAATGCAATGTACAAGTCTACTCCAAAAGGAACTCTAATCTCCAAATAGTCAATAAATAGTTGAGGATTCCCCATAACCTTTCTAGCTTATGTTGAGGATCAAAATTTATCCTTAAGCATATCATTTTGATTATTGAATATTTGACTATATTTCACTCATTGTTCTTACTTGGTTTTATCATTAAATTAAGTTTAATTAGTTTGTTAAGTGGTCTATCAGAGCATTTTGGGTGTTTTAGCTGATTTAGAGGCCACGAATCATTTTGTTTGGAAATTGCAAAGCTAAGGAGTAAATTCAATGAATTTTGGGCAAGCAGTTAAAAACATAGCAGTTAACACACCTAGGAGCATGGGCATGTTGAGCCATTCTGCTCTTGTACTTAGGTGTGTTACAGCCCATATTAAAAAGCTAAATTTCATAAAGAGACAGACGCCTACACGCCTAACGACATGGGTATGTTCCAGGCCGTGAACACGAAAGTTACATCCTTTAAAAGACATTTTAAAAGAGAAAAGGGGGGAGTTGAATCTTTTTAGAGAGTTTTACTTTAAGAGAACTTTTTGAGAAGAAAGGAAGAGTTAATAGCCAAAATCAAGAAGAAAGAACGAGATTGGAGTTGATTCAAAGTGGGTGATTCAAGATCGAAAAGAAGATTGTTAAGAACTTTTTTATGGATTGTTTGAATTATTATTCTTTTCTTTCTTGTTCATTATTCTTTAGGTTTACCATGAACTAAACTCTTTTTATCTAGATGGGATGAACCTAGTTCAAATTGTATGGATTAAATGATTGGATTTTTAATAAGATCATCCTTAGATTGAGTCATATTCATTATTTTTATTAATAAAATCTTATTGACAATTGCTAGCTTTTTGATTTGATATTTGATTTCTTATTAAGGATTAGGATACCCTTGATTTGACTAGATCACTCATGATTATTAAGGATTATTTGGGACTTTAGAGATAGATTTACAAAATCCTTTGGCATTTTTAAATCCTTGATCTTAATGCTTTGCCTAACTTATTGAATAAGAAAAGATTCCATTTAATTTGCTTAGGGAAAAGGGGATTAATTCATTTAAGAGAGATTTAATTCTACTTTTAGGATTGCCAGCTTCATTCATTATTTAGTTTGATTGATTCTGCATTCCATAAAATACACGAGGAGCCAGGGGTAGTTTTATCTAGATAATCTATTCATTGATTTTTTTCTATTGATTTGGTTTATTTTCTGCATTTAGTTAATTTACTTTAATTGTTAATTTATTTTAATTCTAGTTTCTTTGAAATTTGATTCATTAGACAATAGTTAACATTTGAGCTAGTTCTTATATAGTTTTCTTTTGGGATCAACCTCTTTTATGCCATAGTACCTGAATGATAGGTACTCTTGTTTGTAACTAGGGTACAATAGACTTAGACTTTATTTAACCTGGTGGAAGTCTAAATACAAACCATCAAGTTTTTGGGGCCACTGTTGGGGAATTGTTTATATATATTAGCAAAATAATAGAGACTATTAATTTAGTTTTTGATTTTTGTTTCTAAATATTGTTCTTAGTATTTTGTATTTTAGGTAACTTAATTTTTGTATGGCTAGAGCTAGTTCATCCAACTTGGTAGAGGAAGATGCTAAAATAGAGAGAACTCTACATAAGAAGTTAAAGGAAAGAGAGCTAGTTGTGGTTAAGAAGATTAAGGAGCAACAAGAAGTTGAAATAATGGAAGACAGAGAACAAAGAACAATGTTATATTATACTAGGCCCACTCTCACTGAGGCTGATTCCAATATTAGGAGACCGATGGTTGCTGCAAATAATTTTGAGATCAAACCAAATGTTATTCAGATGGGGTAGAGGAGGTCATCGAAGTCCAGACTATCAGATGGGGAATAATTTTGCTAAACCCAAGCAAGTGGACTATATAGGCAATGCACCAAGACAGCATAATAATCCATATAGCAATATCTATAATCCTTGTTGGAGGAATCATCCAAATTTCTCTTAGAATAACCAATTCAATGCAAGACCTCCACCTAGATTTTAACCCCAACCTCAACCAGAGAAGAAAAGAAATTTGGAAGAGATGTTGTGAAAATTCATTGCAGCTTTGGAGACTAGATTTCAAACTATATGAGGAGGTGTCAATGGTTCAACTTTCTAAGGAGTGTTCAGAAATCATTCAAAAGAAGATACCTGAAAAGCTTAAGGATCCAAGGAGTTACTATCCCTCATCTTATAGGTAGTTTGGAAATTTATAAAGCGTTGGTTGATTTAGGGGCTAGCATTAATGTTATGCCCTACCAAATATTTAGAAAATTAGGTCTAGGTGAACCTAAGCCAACATGCATGAGTATTCAATTAGCTTATCAATCTATCACTTACCCTAAGGGTATAGTTAAGGATGTGCTGGTGAAGGTTGGTGAATTTATATTTCCTATGGATTTTGTGATATTGGATATGGATAAGGATGTTAATGTGTCACTTATCCTAGGTAGACTATTTATAGCAACTGCTAGAGCTATGATTAATGTGCATGATGGTAAATTGATACTGAGGGTAGGGAATGAGCAAATGGTTTTACAAATATCTAATGCGATGAAACACCTGCTTGCACTTAAAGATATGAATGCTTGTGATAATGCAACTAATCTTAAGATTGTGCATTTTATTTCTAAGATTGTTCACAAGGATCCTTTGGAGTTATGTCTGGTGCAGGGACAAGAAGATATTGAGACACCTGAGACCATTGAGCATGTAGCCTATCTTGAGGCTACTGAGCCATTAAAGAAGAGCAAGGCCAAGAGTGAAAAAATGAAGCCATCCATTACCAACATGCCAAGTTTAGAGCTCAAGCAACTCCCTTCTTATTTGGAGTATGCTTTCTTGGCAGAAAATTCTAAGTTGCATGTGATCGTGAATGCTAATTTGTTAATGGGACAAAAGGCAAGATTATAAGAGGTCTTAGGAAAGCATAAGAAGGTTATAGCATGGAAAATTGTAGACATCAAAGGCATTAGCCCTTCTTTTTACACTCATAAGATCTTAATGGAAGAAGAATACAAACCTATGGTGCAACCCTAAAGGCGTCTCAATCCTAAGATGAATGATATGGTAAAAGTTGAGGTGATCAAGCTTCTTAATGCAGGAATTATCTACCCTATTTCAAATAGTTCTTAGGTGAGTTTAGTTCAAGTGGTACTAAAAAAAGGAGGCATGAATGTAGTACCTAATGAAAATAATGAGATGATTCCTACAAGAACCATTATAAGATAGAGGGTAGGCATTGACTACAGAAAGTTAAATGATGCTACTAGGAAAGATCACTTCCCATTCCTTTTCATTGATCAGATGTTAGTGAGACTTTTTAGGAATCAATTCTATTATTTCTTGGATGGATTGTTTAGGTATTTTTAGATTCCCATAGCCTCAGAAAATCAAAAGAAGACAACATTCACCTATCCTTATAGAACTTTTGCATATCAAAGGATGCCATTTGGATTATACAATGCACTAGCTACCTTTCAGAGGCATATGACAACCATTTTTTATCAGTTGGTTGAGGACATAATGGAAGTTTTCATGGATGACTTCTCGGTGCATGGTGACTCATTTGAAGGTTGTCTTGAAAATTTGGAGAGAGTGCTAGCTAGATGTGAAGAACCAATCTGGTTTTGAATTAGGAAAAATGTCACTTTGTGGTGCAAGAAGGCATCATGTTAGGGAATAAAACTTCAAATAAGGGAATTGAGGTGGACTAAGCAAAGATTTAAACAATTGAGAAGCTTCCACCACCCACTTTGATTAAGGCAATTTGGAGTTTCCTAAGCCATACTGGCTTTTATAGAAGATTCATGAAAGATTTCTCCAAGATTGCTAAGCCCTTAACCAAGCTACTTAAGAAGGATCTGGAGTACCGATTTAATGATGAGTGCCTATAGTCTTTTAATACCTTGAAGGAGAACTCATTAATTCACCTATTGGAGTAGCACCAGATTGGAACTTGCCCTTTGACTTGATATATGATGCAAGTGACTGTGCAGTTGGTGTAATTTAAAGACAAAGAAGAGACAAGCACTTTAACCCATCTATTATACTAGTAAAACCATGATTGATGCTCAAGAGAATTACATAACTATGGAGAATGAAATGCTAGCCATAGTGTTTGCATTTGACAAGTTTCGATCCTACTTGATCTTTTTCAAAGTAATTATGTATACAAACCACTCGACTTTGTGCTATCTCTTGTCCAAAACTGATGCCAAGCTGGGGTTAATTAGATGGGTACTATTGTTACAAGAATTTGATTTGGAGATTTAAAATAAGAAAGGCATGGAGAACCTTTCGGTAAATCATCTTTCTCGACTTGAGAATCCTTATTTGGAAAAGTTGATCGAAGAATATATCAATGACAAATTTTTGAATGATTATAATTATGCATCATAGTAAGTAAGGTAAGTACTCTTAACTTTGAAATTCCTTGGTTTGCTGACTTTGCAAATTACCTTATTGCTAGGATAATCCCAAAAGGACTCATATTTGAATAAAAGAAGAACTTCCTTGCTAATTTAAAATATTACTTCTAGGAGGATCCTTTCTTGTTTTGAATTTGTACTTATAGGGTAATAAAGAGATGTGTGGCATACCTGGAAACCATAAGTATATTGACTCATTGCCACAAAGGACTAGCTGGAGGGCATTTGGGGCTGAGTAGAACTACGCAAAAGGTTCTTGAATTAGTTTTCTATTGGCCTACATTATTCAAAAATAGCTGCCACTATGTACAAGGGTGTGATTGTTGTCAAAGGTTAGGTAATATCTTGTGATGAAATGCCTCAAAATGGTATTCTTGTTTGTGAAATTTTTTATGTTTGGGGCATGGACTTGATGGGACCTTTTCCCAATTCTTTTGGTAACAAATACATTCTTGTGGCTGTTGATTATATTTCAAAATGGGTTAAAGCTTAAGCTTTACCTAAGAATGATGCTAGGGTTGTAGTTAAGTTCTTATAGAAATTATTTTCTAGGTTTGGCACACCAAAAGCAATAACTAGTGATAAGGGAACCCATTTTTGTAACACACAACTTGAAAAAGTGCTTAAAAGATTAAGTGTTACACATAGGTTAGCTACCCCTTACCATTCTCAAACAAGTGGAGAATACAAATAGGGAATGAAAGAGAATTCTTGAAATAACTATAGAGCATTATAGAAATGATTGGTCTAAAAAGTTAGATGATGCTTTATAGGCTTATAGAAATGCATTTAAAACTCCCTTAGGAACTACACCCTATAGGTTGTTTTATGGAAATGTTTATCATCTTCCCATTGAAATTGAACATGAAGCATATTGGGCTATTAAATAGATTAACCTTGATCCAGCTCTTACAGGCCAAAAGAGAAATTTGCATGTTAATGAGTTAGATGAACAGAGATTGGTGGCTTATGACAATGCTCGAATGTACAAGGAGAAGACTAAGCAATGGCATTGTCACATCCTAACCTTAGAGATATGATGGTCCTAGAACATGGGGAGACATAAGGTCACCCACGCCCGTAAGACCCACTTACATATAAACAAATCATGCCTAGGATCTTACCAAACCTCTTACATTAATGCATTTAAAAACATTTAGATGAATACCATATATTTGCGGAAGACTAAAGTAAATCATTAAATATAAAATCCATAAGGAAAAATAATATGTATTAATAAGTATCAATCAACATTCCCAGAGCATCTAATGACAAGAATTCATAAAAATAGTATTATTGATAACTTGGACAAGGAATTCCCCCAGCGAAGTAGAATGCTTAAGCCATCTCCTTGCCTCCTCACATTTGCTTACCTGGAACCACACAAGGAAAAAGGGGCGAGACAGATGATCTCAATGAGTAAACGAAAAGGCACATACATTATCACATATTCCTTTGAAAAGGAAACACATCACTTATACACATAGTTCATGATTTAAAATTCATGAATCAGGTTGCAATTTAGCAAGGGTTCAATTTGGCAAGTTTTGCAGAAATCACACTTATCACTTATAATGAGTGAAGGCTATTGCTCTAACACTCAAACACATTGAGGAGAGGTGGCCTTATACCAAATTCCAACTCCTATCACTTATAAGGCAAGAAGCTGATTAGGCCCCACGGCTAAAATCGCCCCTTCTAACTGAGGTGGACACACTACCCCTATCCATCGGGTTAAGACCATGTGCACAGGTTTTGATGATTACCCACATTGGCACGAGGATTCTGCATAAAGGGTAAAAGGTACCATAGCTAGAGCTAATGGTAATCACAATTAACAATATCACATAAGGCAACAATAACATGTATTTCAATAACAATAGTGGTTTAGCTTTTAAACAAAAGATACAATGATAGTGTAGTTCCAGAAAGAATATAAGTTAGGCTCTCATGATAGCACATTACAATCATATCAATACCTTTTTAAGGTCATCACAATATTATTACCTCAATATCAATTCACTTTAACAATTATCTTAGTTCACTTTACACTTCCATACATGTCAACTTAACAATTAATCTTTCAAGCGTCATGCTTAACTCTTATGATCCCTTTCACTTCGTTAACTCATAACCATATGTTCATCATCAAATCATCATAACATCTAGTTCCAAATTCCCCAATCACATTTGCATTCAAATTACAATATAAGGTTAAGATACCTTAAGTATACCTTAAGTATACCAAAATGCATTTAAGCTTATCTAGGATCATACCTTCAACTAACATACAATTTTATCATTTATTATACATACATACATGTCAACAATCATCAAAACACATCACATAAAATTTATAAACATTGGGACAAAAATGTTTATATAGGCCGAATGCATCATCAAGATAAAAACCAAATTCTTTTTTCTTTTTGCACTTTTCGTCTATTTCAGAAATATGTAAAAACAAGGTTTGAATCAAGATTTTTCATGTAAAAGTAATAAAAATCATTTTAGAATTTAAATTCATAGGTATTGGCACTATTGGTGTTATTTATACATAAAAATTCAACTTTTGGATCATAGAGCACAAAACCATAAGTTTTCTTCTTTTTGGTATTTTCCGGTCATTTCAAAAATATGTAAACAGGTTGTTTAAACTATTATTTTTCATTCAATCATAGCAAATATCAATTTAGGACACATCCACATATAATTTGGTAGCCATGGATAGGGTTTATACAAAAAAATTCCAAGTTTAAACGCTCAGGTGAAAAATCATGAGTTTTCGCGCTTTCCGCGCATTTTGTTCATTTCAGCGATAAACAGACACATGATTCAAATCATTGTTTTTCATCTAAATGAAAAAAAAATATAATACTAGAGCACTTATTCATACAAATCGACAGCCATATCTCTATTCAAGAATAAAATTTTCTAACTTCCAAGTTCTAACACGAAAACCTTGAACTCCTTTGTTTTTTGAAACTTTACGGTCATTGCAGAAATATGCAGAAATATTGTTTAATCCAATATTTTTCATCAAAAAAAATCAAAAATTAGTTTAGAATACAACCATGCACAAATTGCCACCCCTCCTCCCCCCCCCCCCCCCCCCCCCCCCCCCCCCTCATGATGTTTATGCATAAAAATTGTGATTTTAAGTTATAGAATTCACCTTTGGAGGAATCTTGCGGAAAGGATCGTGTTTTTGGTAGAAAATAAATTTTCTCTCCCAACAACTCACCTAAACAGAATTAAATCTATAAAAATTAGTAATCAAATAGTTCAAAAAAATTTTCCCATAATTTATTTCATAGAAATTAGTTTAGAAATCGAAAAAGAATAAAAACTTACGATTACGGTTAAGAAATCGCGAAACGGAAATGTGTTTTCAATATCGAAAAAGAAATATTTTGAGAGAATTTTCTACCAAGATATAGAAAGAATAAGTGAATGGCTACTGGAACTTTGATTTAGCCAAAATTTAGGTTATACATTAGGGTTTGGGCAAAATTTCCACTAATACCCTTAATGAAATAGGTTAGGAGGATTTTGGTGTAGTGGGCTTTTGGGTATTTGGGCTTTTTTTTTAAATTTTTGGCTGAATAGATAAAAAAAGAATATTTTTCTTATTAATTCTGTAATATTTCCCCCTAAAATATTTATTTTAAAATATTTTAAAAATACTCATAAAATTATTTTATGCTTAAAAATTGTCTTATGCATGAAAATTCATTTTATTTAAAATAAATTCTTTTATGCAAATGCACTTCATGTAAATCATTTATTTCACAATAGCAACACATATTATGCATATTAAAATTAATTTAATATGCCACATACTCATCAATCACTTAAACACAAATTTCCACACAAGCACACACTTAATCTTAATAGTTCTAAACCAAGCAATTTATCACGAAAATTCCTAGGGTGGATGTGGGTTGTTACATTCTCCTCCCCTTAAAAGAAAATTTGTCCTCGAATTTAAACCCTTACCTAGTTTCTCTTGAAAAGCTGAGGATGGTTCTGTCGCATCTCTTCCTCTGCTTCACAAGTGCACTCATCTATCCCATGATTTCGCCACTAAACCTTAATCATGGGTATCTCCTTATTTCTTAGCTTCTTTACTTGTTGATCCACTATAGCTATCGGTGACTCCTCATAGGATAGTTGTTTATCTAATGTAATGTCTGAAGGTAAAAGAACGTGAGATGGGTCTAACACATATTTCCTTAGCATTTAGATGTGTAACAATGGGTGCACATGTGCCTAAGTTGGAGGTAGGGCAAGTCTATAAGATACTTCTCCAACCTTATCTAAGATTTCAAAAGGACCAATGAAATGAGGTGATACTTTCCCTTGCATGCCAAATCTCTTAACTCTTTTCATTGGCGAGACCTTTAAGAATACGTGATCTCCCATGACAAATTGGATTTCCTTTTGCTTAGGGTCTGCATAACTCTTTTGCCAACTGAATGTCGTCTTCAGCTAATCTTGAATTAATGGTACTTTCTCGGTAGTCTCCTTAAGCAATTCGAGCATTTCTATATGCTTGTCTTCAGGCTCAATCCAACAAATTGGAGAACGACATCTTCTCCCATACAATGCTTCATATGGCGCCATGCCAATGGAGGAATGATAGCTATTGTTGTAGGCGAATTCAATCAAGGGTAAATACTTATCCCAGCTACCACCAAAGTCCAAGACACACATCCTTAGCATATCCTCGAGTGTCTGAATTGTTCTTTTAGACTGGCCATCCGTTTGAGGGTGAAATGCCATACTAAAATCTACTTGTGTTCCTAACGCTTCCTGCAACTTCTGCCAGAACCTTTAGGTGCATTGAGTTCCTCGATCTGAGATGATAGAAATTGGCACTCCATATAGTTTCACAATCTCATCTATATATAACTGCGCATACTGAGCTGCAGAATATGTGGTCTTAACTCTTAGAAAATGAGCAGACTTTGTCAATCTATCCACTATGACCCATATAGAATCATGTCCTTTAGAGGTTCTAGGTAAACCAGCAATGAAGTCTATAGTGATGTGTTCCCGCTTCTATCTAGGTAGTTGAATCTCTTGTAGTAATCCTAAGGGTTGCTGATGTTCACACTTGACTTACTGGCAAGTTAGGCAGGATGCTACAAACTTAGCCATATCCTTCTTTAATCCAGGCCACCAATAATTAGCTTTCACATCATGGTACATTTTGGTAGTTCCAGGATGAGCACAATAAGGTGTCTGATGTGCCTCCTTCAATATCCTTTCCTTTAGTCCATCCACATCAGGCAGGCATACTCTATTCTTGCACTTTAAAATTCCATTGACTACCTCAAACTCAGAGTTCTTTCCTTCTCTCATCTCATCCTTCAACTTCACCAAGTATGGTTCCCTATCTTGTGACTCCCTTATTTCTTCTATTAACATAGATCTTACTTGAAAATGAGCCAATAAAACTCTTGATCCTCCAATCTCCAGTTTCAATCCTTGATTAAACAATTCCTTAAGTTCCTTCACGATCAACCTCTTTCTCGCATCTATATGGGCTAAGCTTCCCATCGACTTTCGACTCAAGGCATCTGCTACTACATTCGCCTTCCCAAGATGATAGAGGATATGACAGTCATAATCCTTCAATAGTTCAATCCATCTCCTTTGACATAGGTTGAGGTCTCTTTGGGTCAAGATGTACTAAAGACTCTTATGATCCGTGTAGATCTCACACTCTGTCCCATACATGTAATGTCTCCACATCTTTAGAGCGAACACTACTGCAGCTAATTTTAAATCATGAGTAGGGTAATTCACTTCATGTCTCTTTAGTTGTCATGATGCGTAGGCGATGACTTTACCATTTTCCATCAAAACACACCCAAGTCCTACTCTCGAAGCGTCGCAATAGACAGTGAATCCCTCCTTCTGGTAATGTCAAAACTGGAGCTGATACCAAACACTCCTTAAGCTTCTAAAAACTCTTTTCATAGGACTCTTCTTAATTGAACTTAACTTGCTTTCTTATCAACTTGGTCAATGGAGCTGTTATCTTAGAAAATTCCTGTACAAATCTACGATGATATCCCATCATGCCTAAGAAATTTCATACTTCTGAAACTTTTGTGGGCCTTGGCCAATTTGCTACCACTTCAACTTTCTTAGGATCAACTTGAATCCCTTCCTTACTTACTATATGTCTAAGAAAGTTGACAGACTCCATCCAAAACTCACACTTGGATAACTTAGCGTAGAGTTAGTGATCACGTAACATTTGAAGCATGATCCTCAGATGTTCTTCATGTTCCTCTTTATTCTTTGAGTAAATCAGGATGTCATCAATGAATACGATCATGAACTTGTCAAGGAATGGCTTGAATACTTGATTCATCAAGTCCATGAAAGCAGCAGGAGCATTCGTCAACCTGAATGGCAAAATCCTAAACTCATAGTGTCCATATCTAGTACGGAAGGCACTCTTGTAGATATCTTCTCCTCGAATCTTTAGTTGATGATAGCTAAACCTTAAGTCAATCTTGCAGAAATGACCAGCTCCTTGTAATTGATCAAAAAGATCATCGATCCTCGGCAATAGGTATCTATTCTTCATAGTGACTTTGTTAAGTTGATGATAGTCGATGCACATTCAGAACAAGCCATCTTTCTTTTTCACGAACAACACTAGAGCACCCTATGGCAAACTGCTTGGTCGAATGAAGCCCTTATCGAGTAGATCATGCAATTGCATCTTTAACTCCTTCAGCTCCATTGGTGCCATATGATATGGCGATATCGATATCGGTTGCGTACTGGGTAACAGTTTGATATTGAACTCAATCTCATGATCAGGGGGTAATCTAGGTAAATCTTTTGGAAAGACATCCATGAACTCATCCACTATTGGAATGCTCTCGTCCCAAATGGTAGCTTCTTTGCCAGTGTCGATTATATGGGCTAGATACGCTTGACATCCTTTCTTTAACATCCGCCTCACTCCTAAGGCCAATATCAAGTTCAAAGGATTCTTATTCCTATCTCCTTGGTACACAAACTCTTTCCCATCTCTAGTTCGAAACTCGACAAGTTTCTTTCCACAGTCGATACGAGCTCTATGCTCATACAACCAGTCCATCCTTAATATCACATCAAATTCTAGTATGTCCAATTCCAGCAACACTACCAGAAGTGTTTGTCCATTAATGTCTACATCACAGCCCTTATACTCATACTTTACTTCCATCACTTCTTCTAAAGGAGTTGCTATTACTAATGGTTCACTCATCAATTCCTTATCTATACCAAAGTACTTAGTAAAACAAGGTGACACAAAAGAATGGGTAGCACCAAAATCAATTAAACATTTTGTGCTAGAACTTTGATGGGGATGATACCTTTGATGGCGGTGTGTGAATCGCGAGCCTCTTATAGATTTAACGCGAAGACTCGACCCACGATCATTCCCTCATCAGGTAGCCGTTTCCTCTCTCTCTAAGCAAGTGTCACTACCGCAGGTGGCGTAACTCTATTCCTTTCTTGAGTTAGTGGTACTTCTCGCCTTTGAGCTCATACCTTAACCTGTTCTTTGCATAAATCTCTCATTTCTTTGCGCATGGTGTGCACTTCTTGCGAAGATGCTTGCTCACTAGAACCCATAATCGGTGCCCTCGAGTTGGATCTTTCTCTTGACTATATAGGTGCAGAGGCAGCATTCGATGCGGTGTCCAATATAACATCATCATTAGCCCTAATAATTGGGCAACTGTGTGAACCTTCTTCTTGGGAGGCATTCTGTCTATCATAATAAGGGAATTTAGTACTAATCCCCTATCCTAACCCATTTAATCTCCCCTTATCCTAGCACACATTACCATGCATTTACCATATCATATCACTAAGCACATGTCATGTATGATTCACATATCACATAGTTTTACACATATCACATATCACAATCATATAGCATATATCTCATAACATCACACCATATCATAATAATGAAAGAAATCATCTCACACTAGGTAACTAGGCAATCAAGGAAAATCATTCATATCATATAAAGTGCTATGTTGTTACATCGATCATCATATCTACTCGACCTAGTTATTGTGTCCACCTCCAGAGCAATTAAGAGCGACATGGCCACTGTTGTCACATCGGTAGCAAAGAAGATCTCTATCTTGATGGTGATTAGCTAAAGATGCAGACCTCATTGACGAGTAATCTCCTCTATGCTCAACAATCCCTGACCTGAGTTGCTCTATATCCTCTTTTAGTGCATGAATCATGACCTTAAGACGTCGATTTTCCTCCTTCAAGTATGAATAGTTATCCTCCAATTTTTAAACCTTATTATATACCCAATCAGGATCTAAGTGCTTCGGGGTCCTCCTCCTTGTCAGAGGTCTTCTTTTTTATGAGGCGAAACACAGTTACAACTTTCTTGAGCATCTCTGGCCAAGTCCTCTTACAGGTCACACGAGGTACCCTAGGTCGCGGTCCTCGAGCAGCCGTAATCTTCTTGGTCATCTGTCAGAAGAATCGTAAGGTAGGCAAACAATAACAAGGATTACTAAAACCTATTAGGATTTTGCGGAACTATGCTAGCGATAGACTGCAAGTGACATGACAGAAAAATTCCTATGCTCTAGGATTTAACTTAAGCAACTCATATAAAACAAGTCTAATCTAGACTTTTAAAAACTACGGCTCTAATACCACCTTTCTCACATCCCAACCTTAGAGATATGACGGTCCTAGAACATGGAGAGACATAAGGTCACCCACGCCTGTAAAACCCACTTATATATAAACAAATCATGCCTAGGATCTTACCAAACCTCTTACATTAACACATTTAAAAACATTTAGATGAATACCATATATTTGTGGAAGACTAAAGTAAATCATTACATATAAAATCCATAAGGAAAAATAATATGTATCAATAAGTATCAATCAACATTCCTGGAGCATCTAATGACAAGACTTCATAAAAATAGTATTATTGATAACTTGGACAAGGAATTCCCTAAGCAAAGTAGAATGCTTGAGCCATCTCCTTGCCTTCTCGCATTTGCTCACCTGGAACCACACAAGGAAAAATGAGTGAGATAGATGATCTCAATGAGGAAACAAAAAGGCACATACATTATCACATATTCCTTTGAAAAGGAAATACATTGCCTATACACATAGTTCATGATTTAAAATTCATGAATCAGGTTGTAATTTAGCAAGGGTTCAATTTGGCAAGTTTTGCAGAAATCACACTTATCACTTATAATGAGTGAAGGCTATTGCTCTATCACTTAAACACATTGAGGATAGGTGGCCTTATACCAAATTCAAACTCCTATCACTTATAAGGCATGAAGCTGATCAAGCCCCACGGCTAGAATTGCCTCTTCTAGCTGAGGTGGATACATTACCCCTATCCATCGGGTTAAGACCATGTGCATAGGTTTCGATGATTACCCGCATCAACACGAGGATTCTGCATGAAGGGTAAAAGGTACCATAGCTAGACCTAATGGTAATCACAATTAACAACATCACATAAAGTAACAATAACATGTATTTCAATAACAATAGTGGTTTAGCTTTTAAACAAAATATACAATGATATTGTAATTCCAGAAAGAATATAAGTTAGGGTGTTAATCACAAGAAATTCACATTAGATAAATAAAATAGTTTTGGACCAAATGTCCTTTGGCAACCCAAGCTTGACAAAGAAATCATATAATAATATTTAAAATGGAAAGAACTTGGGTTTCAAGGATTACAAAGGCTCACATAACATGTTATCACACGTTTGTAACATAACAAAATGTTGCTTCCACTTGTAACATGAACATAGTGTTTACTCACCTTGGGGTTCCTTTGCTCCCAGTACACATAGTCCCTTTTGCAATTCCAAAGCTCCTCAAACTCTAACATAATATTTGATTTAATACTTGGTATTTATTTACTCATGATGCTCCTATCCCATAACTATCCATGTACATATAGCATACACATACACTTAGAGTCTACACATAGGTGTACTCATCACTTGCACATAGCACGTTGACTTTAAAAGTCTTACCTACTTAGGCCTTATAGGCTGTCATGACAACACATTACAATCATATCAATACCTTTTTAAGGTCATCACAATATTATTACCTCAATATCAATTCACTTTAACAATTATCTTAGTTCACTTTACACTTCCATACATGTCAACTTAACAATTAATCTTTCAAGCTTCATGCTTAACTCTTATGATCCCTTTCACTTCATTAACTCATAACCATATGTTCATCATCAAATCATCATAACATCTAGTTCCGAATTCCCTAATCATTTTTGCATTCAAATTACAATATAAGGTTAAGATACCTTAAGTATACCTTAAGTATACCAAAATGCATTTAAGCTTATCTAGGATCATACCTTCAACTAACATATACAATTTTATCATTTATTATACATACATACATGTCAACAATCATCAAAACACATCACATAAAATTTATAAACATTGGGACAAAAATGTTTATATAGGCCGAATGCATCATCAAGATAAAAACCAAATTCTTTTTTCTTTTTTGCACTTTCCGTCTATTTCAGAAATATGTAAAAACATGGTTTGAATTAAGATTTTTCATGTAAAAGTAACAAAAATCATTTTAGAATTTAAATTCATAAGTATTGGCACTATTGGTGTTATTTATACATAAAAATTCAACTTTTGGATCATAGAGCACAAAACCATAAGTTTTCTTCTTTTTGGTATTTTCCGGTCATTTCAAAAATATGTAAACAGGTTGTTTAAACTATTATTTTTCATTCAATCATAGCAAATATCAGTTTAGGACACATCCACATATAATTTGGCAGCCTTGGATGGGGTTTATACAAAAAAATTCCAAGTTTAAAGGCTTAGGTGAAAAATCATGAGTTTTCGCGCTTTCCGCGCATTTCGTTCATTTCAGCGATAAATAGACACATGATTCAAATCATTATTTTTCATCTAAACAAAACAAATATCATACTAGAGCACTTATTCATACAAATTGGCAGCCATATGTCTATTCAAGAATAAAATTTTCCAACTTCCAAGTTCTAACACGAAAACCTTGAACTCCTTTGTTTTTTGAAACTTTTCGGTCATCGTAGAAATATTATTTAATCCAACATTTTTCATCAAAACAAATCAAAAATCAGTTTAGAATACAACATGCACAAATCCCCCCCCCCCCCCCCCCCCCTCTCCCTTTATGATGTTTATGCATAAAAATTGTGATTTTAGGTTATAGAATTCACCTTTGGAGGAATCTTGCGAAAAGAATCGTGTTTTCGGTAGAAAATAAATTTTCTCTCCCAACAACTCACCCAAATAGAATTAAATCTATAAAAATCAGTAATCAAATAGTTCAAAATATTTTTTCCATAATTTATTTCATAGAAATTAATTTAGAAATCGAAAGAGAATAAAAACTTACGATTATAGTCAAGAAATCGCGAAATGGAAAGGTGTTTTCAATATTTCGGTAGAGAGAAATATTTTGAGAGAATTTTCTGCCAAGATACAGAGAGAATAAGAGAATGGCTGTTGGAACTTTGATTTGGCCAAAATTTAGATTATATATTAGGGTTTGGGTGAAATTTCCACTAATACCTTTAATGAAATAGGTTAGGAGGATTTTGGTGTAGTGGGCTTTTGGGTATTTGGGCTTTTTCTTTAAATTTTTAGCTAAATAGGGTGGGTGTGGGTTGTTACAGGCATGATGCTCACATCAAGCAAAATCATGAATTTCATATTGGAGATCAAGTTTTGTTATATAACTCTCAGTTTAGACTCTTTCCTAGTAAGTTGAAAGCTAGATGGTCAAGATTGTTTGTAGTAAAACAAGTCTTTCCCTATGGAGCTATAGAGCTTACTCATCCTAACAAGGATGATTTTAAAGTGAATGGGCAAAGATTAAAGCTTTATTTTAGGGGGGAAGTGGACAATGCTAAGGAGATACTTCATCTCCAAGTGAAATGAGAAATAATCACTAACCATTCAGTTAATACAACATTAAAAAAGCACTAAATGGGTGGCAACCCATTGTTGGTTTAATTTCCTTTAATTTTCTTTATTTTTGCTTTTTTCTTTATTTAATTTAATCTTTGGTTGAGTATTTTTTTTTTAATTGTACAAAAAAAAAAAAAAGAGTGATGGAGGCAGAAAACTACATGGCCAGGTATATGCCCAGGTACATAGACGTGTCCAACCGTGCGTTCAAAATGATAAAGTGTGAATTTTAAAATTTTCTCATAGAGAGCTACATGTCTAAGAACACAGTCAGGTACATAGGCATATTTTAAGAAAATGAATATTCAAATTTGGGATAGAGAGCAACATGCCTATACACACGGCCATGTTTATGAGCGTGTCCAAGAACAAAATGAATTTTTAATTTTCACAAAGCCAAACACGGCCCTTGCCACTTAAGCCAGGCCGTGTCCACCGTCTGCATGCCCAGGAACATGAGTGTGTGCCTGGGAGTGTGTAGATTAAAAACACAACTTTCCCTTTAAATTTCTCCTGCTCTCCCCCTTTTTCATCATTCTCTTCATCTTATCTCCCTTTCCTCTCAACCTTCTTTCTATTTTCTTAGCTAATTCATCCCTTTTTCTCCAAAATTATCACACTACATTTCTTTGAGTTTTAGCATTGGAGAGTGCATTTACTTAGTTCTTTGAGAAATTTTTAGTGTGTTCTTTCATTCTTCACCTAAGGTATGGCTTTTTAACTATGATTTTTGTTTATTTTTCAATTCCTAGGGTGAGTTATATGTTATTTAGTTTGTAATTGATATTGTTTGTGATGGATATTTGGGTTATCAAGGAGATGGGTAATGGTTTTGAAGATAGGAGATATTGTGTGGGTTTTTGGTGAAGGAATGAATGAATTTTCATTTATTGGGTGAGTTGTGGTCATTTGATTGGATGATTGGTTATGGAATGTTGGGTTGTGTGTATCAACTTTGAGAATAAGGGCTATGTAAGGGCTATTATACTATTGATATTTTTATACTTTCATTTAATTTACTTGGGTTTGGTGTTTGATTGGGCATTTTATAGATGCCTCCACATCAAGCACCAACTTCTTCCCATCGTTTAGCACCTCTTATAAAAAGACGGTGAGGTGAACCTAGTAATACGCCAACTTCTCCACCAACAGTAGCACTAGAGACTACATTCATCACAAACCACCCCTAACTCTAGTTCATCGAGGCTAAAGCTCAACAATGATTTGCTACATTGGCGAACAAAACCTTTGACACCAACAGAGTGATGGATTAGGATGCTATAGATATAGTGGGCCTATCAGGGGAGTTAAGCCAGTACCTATACCAGTCGAGATAGGAGCAGTTTTTCAAAATCTCAGAGGTGGCATATAGAGAATTAACCTTGGAATTCCTCTGCACACTCTAGCTCGCTAAGAAGAAACTGAGTTAGTCAAACAAAAAGTTGATTAGATTCCAATTAGGGATCACTAGTTTCTATATAAGCATCAATGAGTTTGGTGTCTGATTAGGGTTGTACTCAGCATTAAAGGTTCACACATAAGAATACCGGGATGTTTACTAATTTACTGACTAAGCCCTGCATAACATAGGGCAGCCCAGAAAAGGAATCCTTCAACTATGCTACCCCCAAATCCAAGGCCTTTCATCTTAGATCGGTCAGTCTCTGAGTGGTGCATAACCTACTCGCCTACACCATTGCTGATCAGAGAGATAACACAGGGGTGCTTGGACTACGAGATCTATTCTTTTTGGGGTGCATGGTCAACCACCAACTGTGCAGCATCGCTCATGCACTCATACATTACTTATATTCATAGGCCCAAAAGGGGTCAAGTGGCAGTTTATTTAGAGAGATGTACATTACCCATCTGGCAAAGAAAGTAGGGGTATTTAGTGCTCTTCCCCCAATGACTATAAATGGTATGCCTAGGACAGTTTCTATTTTCTCAATTTTATTTTAGTTTTTAGATTTCAATACTTAGAGAAGATTGTCTTTAGTGATTTTGAGAATTCTTTGTGAAGACGCCAAAAGATTGGGTTAGAACATTGAATTGGTTTATAAGATTAATGTGTTGGTTATTTTCATCTTTTGATTATTGAATTGAAAGTTTTAATTCAATGGATTTATTTTCATCTTTTGATTATTGAATTGAAAGTTTTAATTCAATGGATTTTTTTATTTTAATAATTTGGAGATTATTATTATGTTTTCCATGAACTAATTTCAGTCTTGTCTAGGGTTTATATGATGTGTTCGTGATATGGAATTGAATTAAATCCCATTTAATTATTCTTATTATGCTTAATTGAATTGATTAATTATTATTGAACAATTACTCAGCTACCAATTGTTTGACCTAGGTTTTGAATGAAAGAATGAGAGTTAAAGTTCAATTCCAGAATTCATTCCTTCAGGATCTTAAAACAAATTAGAAATATAAGTTTTAAGATTATACTTTAGTTTTTGATATATGATTTTTATGAATGTGATTGCTAATAGATTGATTTTTATCATTTGAGTTGGTAGAAACTAAGATTTTAGCATAATCAATTAGGTATATTCATGAACATATAGGACTGATAAACTGAATACAAACCCTAAGCATCCTTCATTCATCGCATTTGAACCGATTGCATTTTAATCAATATTTTCTTTTAATTTCTTATTTTGCAATTATTTCTTTTCATATTCTAATTGAACAAACCTTTATACATTTAATTTACTTTATAAAGGAACAAGTAATTTCCATTTACAATTCCTTGAGAGATACGACCTTGGGTGCTTTTGATATACTACAATTGCCCTGTATACTAGCGGGTTGCTTTTGGATAGTATATTTTAAGGTGAATAAGAAGAAGTGAGAAGTTTGAGAAGAATGATTTGAGATATGAAATGGGAATTGGCTCAAGTTAGCCATATGCACCAAAACCTAGGAGTAGAACCAATTCCACCTCTCTGAGACATGATGCTAGGATTTCCTGAGCATTTATATGCAGCCTGTGGTAGATTAGATCATTCGGAGGAAAGATGTCCTATTAAGAGGTGTATGTTATCCCTATCATTACTATCTATGGGCTGTGGACATATGGGCCGTAGTGAAACTAAAGCTAATAATAGTGAGACAGGTTCAATAAATTGGAAAAGATAGGGATAGGAATGAGTAAATTTTGGTTAGGATTTTGATGAAGTAGTTGGCACATATGTACATGTAGTGGATAATCTAATATGAAAGATAATTGATGAAATATGTAATCCTTTTAGGTACATACAATATGTAACTATTATATGAAAGTTTGGAATGAATTACATTCACTTTTGTGTACTAAGAAAGGGGATATTCATCAACAGTTAGAGTTAGAGTCTACCTTAGTCAAACAAGAAACTTTAGAGCCTCCAAAATAGCTTCAAATAGTTGAATTTTGGCCCATAAGTGGGTAGTGTTAGGTAAACTCAGACACAAATATAGATCTCTAAATGAGCTTCGATTTGATATATTATAGGCCTCATAACTCATCTGTAGTTGAAAGTTATAGCCTTTCAAAATTGGCTTACACGGAAAACCTATTCTTCTATCAGTTAGACTGTCGCGGTCATGATTTATCCATTGCGATCAAAATTTTGGTTTTGTGACCAAGGTCATGGTTATGACAGGGGTCATGAAACAAACTGTGTCTTAGGAGCTTTTTGTTCCAAAATTAGTAACGGTTAAGACTATTTGGTAGCATTCATGATTATCATTTCATGCCCTGAGTTACGATCGTGATCGGATTCATGGAATGCATTGTGTCTAGAGATTCAAATCAATGTTTTATTCTTTAAATTAGTCTCGGTCATGACCATTAGTTTACAACTACTATAGTAGGTCGCAATCGTGAAAATTGTGTAGTGATCGCGACTCAAAAGTTCATATCATGACTTTAAGGGATTCTTGTCTATAAGCTTCTTTATCAATATTGTTTATGAAATAAGCATCTATTAAACATGTAGGTAACTTAAAATTTGAATTATTAAGAACATAAAGAGAGGGTGAATGAGATTTGACATGAAATCAATCAACAATTGATATGTATGGCTCTTTGCTATATGAAAGGTATCCAAGTGACAATGAATTGACTTATGATGTGAGTAAACAAAATTGTTAAATGATATGTGAAATTGTTAAATAATATATGTATATGAAATTGTTAAAATTTATGTATGATTAATGTCACAAAACAAAAGATAATACTTAATAGTAGTCAGTGTGACTATAAATGATTCATATATACTTTTTATATTAAGATATATATGAAATGGGCCAAAAAAAAGTATTTTTGAGTTTATGGCTTAGATGCTACACCATAGGATAGAACAACAAGAGAGATAAAGATCTCAAGAAGTCAATAGTATCACTCCAAATGTAGTATCTATTGCTGCATCCATACGGGATAATGATAGAGAGTCATCCCAATCAAGACAACACACAAGAGAATAAGGACTGCCAAGAGACATAGACGTTTTGATGCAAGAGAATCAAGAGCTAAGGCAACAACTTGAGGAATTGAGATGAAGACAAGAAATGCCTCTGCCACCTCCACCCTCTATGGCACCACCCATTCTTAGAGTTAGGAATATTCCCCCTCTTCCATAGAGGGTGCCACACCATGTATGAAGAAGAATGTTACCTAAAGAAGAAGTTTTAGGAAATGACTTTAAAAAGATGAAAGCCCTTGAATTTAAAGGAGAAGAAGGCGAGAATCCTAAGAGTTTTTAAAGAAATTAGACAAGATAGTGTGGAGATTATTACACTCTAATGAAAAGCTAATTGAATTAGTGGGACTACAACTCAAGAAGGATGCATGAGAATGGTTCTAGAGTGAGATTAAGGACCAGCTATATAGAGACGACCCTCCTATATGGGCTGAATTTAAGCAAAGACTAATGGATGAGTTTTTAATAGAATGAGAAAGGCAAAGTCGTGCCCTTCAATTTGAGCAATCAAAGCAAAAGCCCAAAATTTCTATATCTGAGTATGCTCAAGAATTTAAACATCTGAGCAAATATGCCTCTCATATAGTACCTACTAAAGCAAGTAAGGTCACTCAATCCTGCTTTATAATGTCTTGGTAGGCACCGATTTCCCCACCATGGCCAAGTTAATTGATAAAGCTAAGCTTATAGTGGCACGACACAAAGTAAAGAGGGATGAACGAAGGGAAAGGAAGCAAAAAATTAAAGGAAAAAGTAAAGGCAAAGCAGCCACCAATGGGGAGGCCTTACCCAAAGTAAAGGTCCTAAATGGGCTTTTACTATATACATCCCATATTAGCCTAAAACAGGAGGACAAAGTCAAATCTAAGTTGGAAGTGTTTTGGTAGCCTTAACTCTAAGCAATATTAACACATATCGAACTAGGCAACAAGGTCAATCTATACCTACTTACACTATATATTGACAACAGCATCCAGGAACTTGTCTGAGAGCCATGGGAGCATACCTATGCTATAGATAGATGGGACATTTTATCAAGGATTATTCGATGATTGTCAATCATAGGATGACTAGAGAGGCCTTGCAGCCCACTATACAAATGAATCGAATGGAAAATCATGGATTGGGAGGACAAGGCCATGGTACCAGACAATCCTCAGGCAATGTGTAAGCTATAAAGGTAAAGGTAGAGGGAAACTCTATGTGCTCAATTAATAAGAAACTTGGACATCCCACAATATTGTTATAGGTACCATCTTTATTCGATCTATTAATGCCCGATGTTTATTTTATTCTAGTGCAATGCATTCATTTATTTCACCATATTTCACTAAGATATTAAATAAGAATAAGGAGGTGATGAATGAACCTTTGATTATAACCTTACCTTTAAGAGAAACTGTAGGGATAGAACAATTGCATAAGAATTGTATGGTAGAAATTGAAAATAGGAGATTTCCTGCAAATTTTATTAAACTAGAGGTCTTGGAATTTGATGTTATACTAGGAATGGATTGGTTATCTATGCATAATGTTCATATGGATTATAAAGGAAAAAGGATTAATTTCAAAAAGGAAAATAGATCTGAATTCACTTTTCAAGGTGATAGAAGTAATTTTACCATGAATTTTATTTCAGCTACTAGAGAAAAAAGATTGTTAAGGAAGGGTTGTCAAGCATATTTAGCACATGTGGTAGATATAGAGAAAGTAGATAAAACTATTGAGAGGATACATGTAGTATATGAGTTTTTTGATATGTTTCCTGAGGATCTACTAAGAATGCCATAGGATAGGGAGATTGAGTTTACAATTGAGCTTTTACCTAGAACTCATCCAATATCAATATTATAGAGTTAAAAGAATTAAAAGTTCAATTATAGGACTAACTTGATAAGGGTTTTATTAGACTGAGTAATTCCCCTTTGGGTGCTTAGATTTTATTCATTAAGAAGAAAGATGGGTCCTTAAAGTTATGTATTGATTATAGACAGTTGAATAAGGTGACTGTGAAGAATAAGTATCCTCTGCCGAGGATTTATGACTTATTTGATTAGTTGCAAGGAGCTAGTTATTTATCTAAGATAGACTTGTGATCGAGTTATCATCAACTATTTATTTATCTAAGATAAACTTGCGATCAGGATATCATTAACTCAAAATTTGACAAGAATATATTTTTAGGATTGCTTGTAGAATGAGATATGGGCATATGAATTTGTGGTATTGCCATTTGGTTTAACAAATGCACCAGCAGCTTTTATGAACTAGAACAATTAAGTGTTTAAGCTGTTTATAGACAAATTTATGATTGTATTTATTTATGATATTTTAATTTATTTGAGTAAGGAGGAACATGAGGAACACTTGAGGATAGTGTTACAAACTTTGAGAGAACATGAGCTTTATGCTAAATTGTCTAAATGTGACTTCTGGATTGAGCAAGTCTATTTCTTTAGCCATATAGTGAGTAAGGAAGGAATTAAGGTATATCCTAAGAAAGTAGAAGCATTAGCAAATTAGCCTCAACCTATAACTATTACTAAGGTGGGGAGTTTCTTGGGTATGGCGGGTTACTATTGCCATTTTATAAAGGATTTTTTAAGAATAGTAGCACTGCTAACGAGACTTACAAGAAAGCAAGTTAAGTTTAAGTGGGATGAGACTTGTGAGGAGAGCTTCCAAAAACTTAAAGATTGCTTAATTTCAGCTCTTGTATTAGCATTATCTTATGGGAATAAAGGTTTTACCATATACTATGATGCCTCTAAAGTGGGTTTAAAGGGTGTGTTAATGCAGAATGGAAAAGTTATTGCTTATAAGGCAACTAAAGTGATATAAGGTGAACTACCTCACTCATGATTTAGAAATGGCAATAGTTATCTTTGCCAGACCAAAGTTCTATTTTCTTGAACCGAATGATTAGATTAATTAAGAATTTAAAAAAAAATTATTGATGAATAAATAAATAATTAATTAAAATAGTGGATGAGTAAAAAAATGATTTTTTGATTTAATTTTAAAAAAGAAAGTAATTAATTAATTAAAAAGATTAATCAATTAATTAACTTTTAAGTGATTAAAAAAAGATTTTAGTTAATTAAAATGATTAATTAATTTGGTTTGGGTGAAGAGATCAATTAATTAAAATGATTAATTAATTAATTAAACAGTTGATGAAGGGAGAAAAAGAAGAAAAAATTGATAGATAGCAATCAATACCAATTTTTGGAGTGAGGAATGATGAGAAATAGGAGACCTATTAATAGGCAAATGGGGTTGATGGTCGTTTAGGAAGTGAAAATGTGAAAAGACAATAAGGAGTGGGACTAGAAAGGGCTAAAAATTGGGCTAGAGAGTAGTAAAAGGGCCATTTTTTGCACAATAAAGGGGTCTAACTACATTAGACAGGTGCGGCGCTGTAGGGCTGCCATGCAGCGGCCACATGGCACTAGCCCAATTCGCTTTTCGAGATCTTTTTTTCATTAGTTTTTGAAGGTCTTAAGTTACTTTTTGGGAGTTTTGGGTCAGTTTTTGGGAGTTTGGGAGTTCAAAAAATTCATTGGTCAGCTTCGATAAACTCAAAATTAATTTTAAAACAATTGAGCAATCAGTCTGAAAAAAGATCCAGTCAGTTTTTAAAAAAGTATTGTATGGTAGAAAAAGTTTAGTAAGGATAGAAAAGGCATCAAATTGTGCCAAGAATATTCTAGTCAATTTTGAAGAGTTCAAAATTAATTTTAGGGGTGCTGAAATGAGAGTTCACAACTACCCCCTCATCAAGACTGTCTACTAGTTAGATAGTTTTGATGAGAGTAAACCCGAACTTTGGTATATCTAAGTTCAGAAAATGATTCCAGTTATAATGAGATAATTTTGGTGAATTTTGGAGCTTGATTTGACCACCTTTAGAAGACTGGTGAATTTTCATATTCATAACTTTTCCGGTTTTTCTGTTGTAAAAACTGCATTTTGGTCAAAAAATCAGCGGATGAGATGTCTATGGTAGATAAAAATCTCACGAACACATAGAGACTTTCAGATTTAGATTCTGAGATGAGATAGGTTAAAAAATATATTTTTATGAAACTAAATAATTATAGAGCACTTTTTATTATGCACTATTTTGTCTTTCTTCATCCTAAAATCTATAAATAGCCACACTTCAATGCATTTGCTGCACACACATTTTATGCCTCTCTATTTGGCTCAGTCGAACGTGAGCTTCTTCTTTCTTTTTTGTTTTTAATGATAAGTTTTTTTCTTCTTTTCCCTATTTTAATAATAATAATAATAATTTTTTAATACTAATAAATAATAAATGAGAAAGTTTTTTTAATAATAATAATAATTTTTTTCTTATTTTTTTAATACTAATAAATAATAAATGAGAAATTCTTTTTTTTTAATACTAATAAATGAGAAAAAAAATTACTTACCTGCTTATGTTGCCTATCAAGTCTGGCATTCAATTATGATGGTATCCACATCTCATCATAGAGCTACTTCCTTGAGGAGGACCCCTACTTCTTCTACAAGTGGTCAGGGGTACTAGTATGAGACACCAAGAGATAACCTACACCCAATTCTCCTCTTATAGGACCCAAAAAGATCATGTGTCCTACGATGGTCAACTAGCGGTCAGTAGTCTTGCTTATTCCTTTTAAAACTCAATTTCATCCACTTCTTGTATTCCATATATGTAAATTGTTCTATGTATTTACTTGTTTACTATAGGCACAGATGATTAGGAATAGGGGTGGCTATAGTAATCTTAAAGAGGTGATTAGATGTGCCTACCCCAGTAATGTTGTCATAGCTATGCTAGAGCCCACTAGTTTTGTTGACTTTTTAGGTGTGCAAAGTCCAAATCGCTTGAACATTAACCTAATTAAGGCTCTAGTAAAGAGATGGTAGGATACCACTAACACCTTCCACTTTGCTTGTGGGAGCTGACCTGTACACCACTTAATCTGCATTGGCTTTCTAGGATCTAGTTTGGGACTTAGACTCTCGACATATGCAATGATTAGAGATAGACATTCTCTGCTAATGAGGCATAGGCTCTTCTTGGCTACATTATCTGTTAATGAGGCACAGGCTCTTCTTGGCTTCAACTCGCCTTGTGAGAGTACTCAAGTGAGGTGCACCCTGCTAACAGATAAATTGGAATGGGTGGCGGCTGCCGGTCAAATTGTTCCAAATGCAGCGATGGCCCTACTATGTCTATTGATCATTACAGGTTGCACTTTCTCCCATAGCTTGAGAGAGACGATGGACCTCAACATTTTAGCCAACTTAGTTGATTTGAGTGTCTGGAAAGAGTATGACTGGGGGTAGTGTGGTGCTTAACGCTATGTACCATGATATGGTGGAGCTATCTCGAGGAAATGTCATTTCTATTGGTGGCACAGCACCCATCTGGGAGATACATTTCCATACTTTGACTTGTACCTTGATTTGCACATTTGATGATTCTAACTATTTATTGTATACAGCTTTAGGCATATGAGTACTTCCTTTTTATAGCTCCTGAACTGATCAGATAGAGGCTAGGGGATTTCCCTGATGGGAGGAGATGGGTAGAGTCTAATTAGGGTCTTGATTCAGACAATCATAATGTTTTGACACTCCAGGCCCTCTTTGACAATTTGATGGAGTATGAGGTTTTTCACTTATTACCTTACCCCTTCTATTATTATTATTATTATTATTATTATTATTATTATTATTATTATTATTATTATTATTATTATTATTATTAATCAAATCATTTTGCTTACTATTCACTATGACAAATTTTGAGGCCCTTTGGGGAGTTACAGTGTCTTGATCTTGATAGTGTGCTTTTTGTCGAGCACATCTCTCAGAGGTGCCTCCTACTGCGCTTTCCCTATCACCGCCTATTCTATATGGTTGAAAGAGTATACTTCTAAATCATCAGCTCTTAGTGCATTCCCAAGTCTCCGCCAGTGTACATAAGATATAGGTCAGTGATCTAGGCTTCCCTTGTGCTTTATAACAATGACGAGGGATACATCCACCAATGCTCAAGTCAAAGCTAGCATGACTTTTGTTCTGCTTTTTTGATGTGTGAGATCACCCCAAAAGGTCACTTTTCTGTCGGTTTTACCCTCCTATGGGAGCCAATTATCTAAGAGACTTCTGAAATACCTTAAGAGACCACTTTTGAGGGACCTGTTCCTGTGAACCCTCAAATTTGCACCTCCTGATTCGGTTGAATCTTTCACCTCTAGTCAACCATCTTTCATTCATGAACCCATAGGATCAAACCAAGCTCAAATTGGAACTAAAACGGGCCCGAAATGGATGAAAACAGGTCAAATCGCACAAAGTGGCGCGCTATCGTTTGAGAGGCACGTTTGCTGTGCCGCCCAGAAGGCGGCACGCATTTTGTGCCACCAAAACTCTTAGTGTGCCACCACAGGCGGCACCTAATTGACACCGCCAGGTAGGTGGCACGCCTATCGCGCCGTTCAGATGGCCGGCGTGTCAGCCGTGTCGCCCATGCCGCTGATGCTGCCGTCTATACCGTCGAATCCTCCTCTGGCAGCTCTATAAATAGGAGCCTCCTCCAGCCCCATTTGGCACTATTTCCAACATATTCTAAAGCATTCTAGAGCATTTCAAAGCAATTGAGGCATATTTCAAAGCATATTTTCATTCTTATACTCACACATTTGCTGCTTCTAGATCCAAATTCCGAGCTTCCTTTGAATTCAAGGTGGAGTTGAGATCCGGAGCCAAACTAGTTCCATTCGTTCGAAAGCCATGAAAAATAAAGGTATAATCCCTTTCCTATTTTAAAATTCTAAATTCAGATCTAGAATTCTCTTTAGGTCTAAAACTAAAAAGATCTAAAACTTATTAATTTAAGAATCAGAATTAAGTTAATAAGCAAACCAACACATTTTTAAAACCCCTCCTTTCGCAAGAAGGGAGAACTGCGTGGGGTTTGATTCCTATTCGATAGGATACGCAGGCTGCCATTCTGAAGGGCATCAACTCCAAAATCTTTTTATCAATATTGTTTTTCTTTTTCCTTTGATTTATTTGCATTAATCCTTTATTTGTAATTTTATTTTGGGGAATGTGTGCTTTTCCTAGTACCCATAAGGGCTGGAGGAAAGATCCTCTTTATTTCATTTGTTTTGAAAGTGTAATAATTAAGTAGGATTTATCTTGCCTAATTATTATTGTCATTCCATCACATCATGTATATATATATATATATATATATATATATATATATATATATATATATATATATATATATATATATATATATATATATATATATATATATATATATATATATATATATATATATATATCTATTTCATTCATTATGATATTCCTGTTCATGCATATACAAAAATTCAATTTTAAGAGTTATTTTGCATTTCTAGCCAAACTAAAGAAAATATATTTTCTTAATTGCGTAATTACCAAAACCTGATCCCCGAGCCCTCCTTGGTCACTTGCGGATCGGTGCATTTTCCATTGGGATAAAATCAAAACATTTTTGGAGTCAATCAATTTGGGTTTTCTTTAATTTTTCCAATTAAAATAAGTAAATTAAAGTGGCGACTCCCTTTCGCAACTGTCATATTACAAAAAATCAATTTTCTGAACTCACAGCGAGTTCCAATTGTGGAGTTTCTCCCGAAGAGCATTTCGATCCCTCGGCGAATTAGACCAGTGCTCGGGCGAGGCCTCACAGTTGGCGATTCCACTAGGGACTAAAAATCTTTTTCAAATAAAAGATAAAGTGGATTATTTTTGGTAAAATACCAAGTTTGGCTTTCAATACAAAATAACTCTATCATGCATCACTACATCGGACTCCTAGTCCACAAAAGCCTAGCTTCTAGGAAAATAAAGGATAGAAAGTAACATCAAGTGGGCAACCTTCCTTAGGTCTGCTTGCCAATAGTGAAATAATCCAGCCCACGATGTATCCTCTAATCCTTTTAGAGGTGTAACGAGTATGCACGTACCATTGGACCCACGCAAGGCTCCTTGTCTCACATGTGGTTAGGTATATCGCATCTCTAGTGTATGGGTTTCCTTTAAACCACCCTAACCTTTTCATGTAATGACCCATAGAACCTCCCTTTAGGATTTTATGCACTATAATACTGAACTTGGTATATCATGAAACCTTTTCATTCATGCATACATGCATGCATAGCTTGAACCTTGTAAAGAGTCAAAAACCTATCTAAACACCTTCACACCCAAAACCCATGGTCCACCTAAACCCATGGTCAAAACCTAAAGCCCATTGTCCACCTAAACCCATGGTCAAAACCCCCAAAGCCCATGGTCCACCTAAACCCATGGTCAAAGCCTAAAAGCCATGGTTAACCTAAACCTATGGTCAAAACCCCCAAAGCCCATGGTCCACCTAAACCCATGGTCAAAGCCTAAAACCCATGGTTCACCTAAACCCATGGTCAACACCCAAAACCAATGGTCCACCTAAACCCATGGTCAAAGCCCAAAACCCATGGTTCACCTAAACCCATGGTCAACACCCAAAACCCAACCCATGGTCAAAACCCAAAACCCATGGTTCACCTAAACCCATGGTCAACACCCAAAGCCCATGGTCTACGTAAATCCATGGTCAAAGCCCAAAACTCATGGTTCACCCAAAACCCATAGTCCAGTCCTATCCAAACCCATGTCAAGCTCATGGTAAAAATAAACCCGTTTATGGTACCCTCATCCTTTTCCATAATTCTTATCCAAGCTAAACACTAACCTAGCCCAAGCTAAACACTGACATAGCTTCATCTTTCATAGTTCTTACCGAAGCTAAATACTAACCTAGCTTTCATCTTTCATAACTCTTACCCAAGCTAAACACTGATCTAGCTTTCATTTTTCATAGTCCTTACCCAAGCTAAACACTGATATAGTATTATCCATAACCATCCTTACCAAAGCTAAATACTGACTTAGCATCACTCTTATCCTTACCCAAACTAAATGTTGGCTAGGTTTTATCTCTTACATCACTATCCAAACCCATGGCCCATCTAAGCTCATGATCTAGTCTAACCCATCATCCCACTGTCACCAAACCCATGGTCCACCCAACATCCAAATCTATGGTACATCCATACCCAATCACAATCCCAATCACCTAAAGCTAAATTTGGATTTAGTCACTCAAAGCTAAAATCTGACCTAGCCACCCTAAGCTAAATTCTAACCTAGCCACTCAAAGCTAAAGTCTGACCTAGCCACCCAAAGCTAAATTCTGATCTAGCCACTCAAAGCTAAAATCTAACCTAGCCACCCCAAGCTAAATTCTGACCTAGCCACTCAAAGCTAAAATCTGATCTAGCCACCCAAAACTAAAATCTAACCTAGCTCCTTTAGCTAGATACATACCTAGCTAATACCATACACCTCTACCCTCATCTTTACCCATACACCGTCAACTTAACCACAAGACACTATCATCCATTGTCATTAAACCTAAGGTCCTTTGGTTTGTCACACTGCCCTATAACCCTATTTTCCAAAGCTTAATACTAACCCAGTTCCTTTTCCCTTGCAAAGGTTGACAAAATGTCTGTTGCCGAAGATGAAGTCACTGCTACTAGAGCTAATGAAATCTTTGATGAGCTTCTTGCTAAGCTCTCTGAACACCAAGATACTATGATGAAGAGGCAAGAAGCTCTTTTCCAAGACATGTTCAAGGCCCAAAGGAGGGATATCATGGAGGATGTTCGTACCATGCTGGAACAGGTCTCCCTGGCTCAAAACCCAACTGACCCAAAACCATCCAAAGCTGACCCAAAACCCGCCTTTTATCCTATTTATGGATCCACTTCCAGAGTTGAATCAAAAAACAAAGAACCTGCAAACACCAACATCATTCCACCACTACCTATTTCATTACCTGAATTCATCAGAAACAACTCACTCTATTAACCCATGATAGTTCAACCACCAAATTTCACCCCTACTCTCACTTCCCGACCCACGGATCCTTTCCAAAGGAAGGAAGTCAACCCTGAAATCAAAGCCTTCATGGAAAAAGTGAAGCACATGGAAAAAAATGATGAAGAATCTGAAGAAGAAAGAAAGCCTACTTGATACAGGCTCCCTGAGCTTATTTCCTAATGCAAGAGTTCCACCAAAGTTCAAGATGCCGAATTTGGAAAAATTTGATGGTACTACTTGCCCCAAGATCCATTTAAAGATGTATATGGGGGCAATGCATCCTTTTGGTATCAACAACGAGCTCCTTGCTCAACTCTTTCATCAAACTCTTACTGATCCTACCCTAAGATGGTTCATTGACTTAGATGATACCCAAAAATAGATTTGGGAGGACATTTGCAAGGCATTTGTGGAATAGTACCACTATAATATTGAAGTAGACATTACAAGAAGAGACTTAGAAACCACAAAGCAACTTCCAGATGAGTCCTTTTCCATGTTCCTTACAAGGTAGGGCTAAAGCTGCTCAAATGGTAAACAGGCCAACCGAGCAAGAACAAGTAGATATCATTGTTAAGAATCTACTTCCCGCATATAAAGCCCACTTGTTAACACAATACTTACCCACCTTTAGAGCTTTGGTTGCAACTGCATCAAAAGTTGAGGATTGCATCCAAAGTCAATCATTTCAAGCTGAATTCCCCACCACCAACCTAAACAGTGATGAGGAATCTAGTCCTAACTCAACCCCACCTTACCTCAGCCCTAGAAGGCATGTCATGGAGTAGTTCAAGTTCAACTAATCTGACCTGTTTGAGATTGAATTCCAAGTCTAAACCTGAGTCCAAATTTGAGTCGGAGTCTGTCGTCTTATTTTTCTTTATTTTCGTCAACCATAGCGGTTTCTTCTGTCATCTTGCAATAAAGTTTCCTTTATAGTAATGCACATACATTTTCTTTTTGTCTTCCTTGTTTAGTCTAGCATGGATGAGCCATAAAAAAATAAAAAAATAAAAAAAAGAGAGAGAGAAAAATGAAAAAAAAAAAGAGAAAAAGAAAAAAGAGGAAAAAAGAGAGAAATGAACAAACAGTCAAATCCACCATAATTAGCATAAATCAGAGGTGCTAATAAAAAAAGGTCAAGTAATGGACCTCTCATCAAATAATTGAAGCACAAAGAGCAAATCAAAAGGAATTACCTATTGCACATTAGGTAATCAAATAATGCACCTCAACAAGGTCAATAAGTTCAGAAAAGACCTTTGTCAAATCTAGAATTCAAAGGCTAGGGCCCCTCAAAGCAGCAGCCCAAATCATGGTGGAATGTTTTCTCCTAAATACAAGCTTGCTAAGCTGAAAACCCAAAAAGGGTAGCTTAGGCAAAAGTTAGAGCTGAGAAAGAGAGAGAAAGAGAGAAAGCTCATCTAAGTCATCTTTCCTCATGTCTAAAGTTATCAAATCATCTTCAATCAATCTATCATCCTTCCTAACCAGAGGTTTATTCTCTAAGAATATACAATCTTCTATGCCCTTATCCTACAATGGGGGCATGTCTTCCTAGGTCATCATATGTTGTCAATCCATCTCGTCGCTTAGCTCAAAGAGCTAAGGCATAATCCCTCATACATATCTCCAGTCTATCACATCCTTATCTCTCATTTGGAAGTATGATCCCCAATTTATCTTCTTCCACTAGCCCTTTACCCATTCCTAAGGGTTCTTTGTGTCAACTAATGCAATTTATAATTAAGTGTCACTCCAAGAGTCTCTTCATTCTCAAACAACAAGAAAAGCTTGACTTGCTCTTTTCCATGATTTATGCTACAAAAAGCAAAATCATACAACCTCCATGATTCTTTTCAAAAGTTTCAACCTACCTTCAAACTAAGAAGCCTAAGTCCAAAAGCCTTCATTAAGAAGCCCAAATTCAAAAGCCTTCATCAAAAAGTCCAAATCTAGAAGCCTTCATCAAGAAGCCTAAACCAAAAGCCTTCATCAAGAAGCCTAACCCAGAAGCCTTCCTTAAGAAGCCCAAATCTAAAAGCCTTCATTAAAAAGCCTAAATCCAAAAGCCTTCATCAAGAAGCTCTTCTAAATAAGAAGTCCAAATCCAAAAGCCTTCATCAAGAAGCTCAAATCCAGAAGTTTCAACCTACCTTCAAACTAATAAGCCTTCGTTAAGAGGCACATGACCCAAAAGCCTTCACCATGAAGCCCACTCCCAAAAAACCTTCACCATAAATCCCACTCTGAAAAAGCCTTCGCCATGAAGCTTAGACCTAAAAGCCTTCACTATGAAGCCCACTCCCCAAAAGCCTTCACAATGAAGCCAACTCCCAAAAGGCCTTCATTTGTGAAGCCTATGATCTCTTTTAAGGCAAAATCAGATTAAGCCTTTTAAATGGATTTCCTTTACCAGACCTTCCCTCCTTAGCCAAGACCTTTCCCTACAAGGACTAATCATCAATGGGCAAACTGAGTCAAGCCACCCATGTTGACATTCCCACACCCATCGTCTTTTAGAAACATAACCTTCTTTAAATCTAACACCAAAGCTGAACATATAGCTTTGATCCCAGCTTTCAAAACATCAAGGCTGAACAGATAGCTTTGATCCTATTCCTCCCAACGCCAAAGCCGAACAGATAGCTTTGATCCCAATCCTTTTAACACCAAAGCTGAACAAATAACTTTGATCCTAACTTTTCGAATCACCAAAGCCAAACAGATAGCTTTGATTGATTCCAACTTTCCCAACCAATAAGGCTGAACAGACAGTTTTGACCTTAATCCTTCTAATACTAAAGCTGAACAGATAACTTTGACCCCTCCTTTTAATCCTAACTTTCCCAGCCAACAAGGCCGAACAGAAAATTTTGACCTTAATCCTCCCAACACCAAAGCCAAACAGATAGCTTTGATCCCAATCCTTCTAACATCAAGGCCAAACAGATAGCTTTGATCCCAACTTTCCCAACCACTAAAGCCAAACAGATAACTTTGATCCCAATCTTCCCAAACATCAAAGTCAAACAGATAACTTTGATCATAATCCCCCCAATAGTAGGGCCGAACAGATGGCCTTGCTAAACCAATTTGAATTCCCTAGGTGGACCAAATCTCTAAATCTTTCAAAGTCTAGGCAGAACAGATAGCCTTGATTAAAATTCACCAGAGCATCTTTATCTCCAAACAATTGAAGATCACCATTCTCACATCCGATGCCAAGGTCCAACCAATAGCCATTGACAAAACCTCATTTATCCTATGGGCCTTCTCCTAACAGGTTCATATCTTTAGACCTTATTTGTCCTTCATAAGGTTTAGTTTGCATAAAGCATGAATGTCCTCATGCATGATAAGCACAAGCAGATATCACAAGCCCAGAGTCTGACATGGTATAACCCAGAATCTGACATGGTACAGCCTAGAATATGATATAGCAAAAGAATATATAAGCCAAAAATCTCATGTTGCAAGAGCATAAGCCCAAAGTCTGGCATGGCATCTCTTCACAGGGTTCACTGTCATCAGAATCGTCTTTTCCTTAAAGCTAATTCTGATGAGGGGGCAACTGTGAACCCTCAAATTTGCACCTCCTGATTCGGCTGCAGCTTGACACCTACTAAGAATAGGACGCTACACATACGGTGGTCCCACTAGCCGGTTAGCAGGCAGGGGTTAAGGGGGCAGCACCCCTTACGGGGTGTGGGGCAGCACCCCATCGAAAAAATAAATTTCCTGAATCTTTCACCTCTAGTCGACCATCTTTTAGTCATGAACCCATAGGATCAAACCAAGCTCAAATTAGAACTGAAATGAGCCCAAAATGGATGAAAACAGGTCAAAACGCATGAAGAGGGAGAACTGCATGGGGTTTGATTCCTATTCGATAGGATAGGCAAGCTGCCATTCTGAAGGGCATCAACTCCAAAATCTTTTTATCAATATTGTTTTTCTTTTTCCTTTGATTTATTTGCATTAATCCTTTATTTGTAATTTTATTTTGGGGAATGTGTGCTTTTCCTAGTACCCATAAGGGCTAGAGGAAAGATCCTCTTTATTTTATTTGTTTTGAAAGTGTAATAATTAAGTAGGATTTATCTTGCCTAATTATTATTGTCATTCCATCACATCATGTATATATATATATATGTTTCATTCATTATGATATTCCTGTTCATGCATACACAAAAATTTAATTTTAAGAGTTATTTTGCATTTCTAGCCAAACTAAAGAAAATATATTTTCTTAATTGCGTAATTACTAAAACCTGATCCCCAAGCCCTCCTTGGTCACTCGCAGATCGGTGCATTTTCCATTGGGATAAAATCAAAACATTTTTGGAGTCAATCAATTTGGGTTTTCTTTAGTTTTCCCAATTAAAATAAGTAAATTAAAGTGGCGACTCCCTTTCGCAACTGTCATAGTACAAAAAATCAATTTTCTGAACTCACAGCGAGTTCCAATCGTGGAGTTTCTCCCGAAGAGCATTTCGATCCCTCGGCGGATCGGACCGGTGCTCGGGCGAGGCCTCATAGTTCCTAATACCGATAGGGGTGCTAGGCTGAGCTAGGGCACTAGTGCAATAAATTAGGATAGGGACTTCTTTATCCGTAAGCAGATTTCAAACTATAGGGTAGATGGCTGAATGAGGATATGGCAGCTTCCTGATGTTGTTTGGCCTAACATACAAGACATCCTTAATGATGTCAAGGTATGATTTTGTCCTACATTTAGAAATGATCCTCATGCAAGGGTAGTATTTATGTGCAGTTGTACTCAAAGTTTCTGACATCTCATTTGTACCAGGTACCCTGAGATTTCACTCTTTGGACTATAGGGTTTCCCATAGGATGAAGGCTACCCTCGATAGGATGCTGACATATTTAGACATTACTGATGCTCGTGAGGCTGGTGATAAGGATGGTCCTTAGAGACAAAGGAGAGGAGGACACCATTGACTCGGTGACAATGATGCTAGCTCTAACCTTTCCTGTACTTTTTTTTTATGTAGCTTTCTTAGGTCATTGTGTTACTTATTCCCCTTGGTGGGAAGTAGTACTCTTTTATGGGTGACATACAAATCTGTACTTTTATGGTCATGTATGGATATGATTATATGCTATGCATATGTTATGTGTGTTGTAAATGAATGACTCTATGTAATCTTTTGATGCTTCCTATCCTATCATGCATATTTATGCTATGGATGCACATTGGTACCAAGCAAAAATGGATGAAATGCAATGTATGCATGCTTTGACTTCTTAGCCTTTGCAGCATTGTACCAGGTCTATGCGATGCCGCAGTGGCCATAGGGAGGTAATGCAGCATCGCACTAGATTTTTGAGGTAGATCTATTAGGTACAGCTTTTCTGTACTATCTGACATTGACATCTTAAAGCCTATACACGGGCAGCTGTTAAAAGGCAGGTTTTTCCATTTCTTTCAAATGAGAGCCAAAACTCTACCCATTTATTGACTTTCTCTTCTTTTGCTTGGTTTTCCCTTTTTCTTATTCTTTTTCAAATAGAGCTATATTTCAATCAGTATATGCACATATGGATGAAAAAACTTGACAAAGTAGATAAGATAAACTTGGGTAGGTATGGGATTATAGTTATGGTGGCTTTGAGAGGAGTTCAGGTGGATTGGGACTTCTTGAGGGCGTGTGTCTAGTTTAAGGATCCAGTGGCCTAAGTTTTTCGATTAGGCATAGGTATGGAAAAGCTGTGTCTCATATTTGAGGAGTTTTATGCGATACTTGGCAGTGATCCAAAGGCAACTCTAGTAGTGCAAGAGTATAGAGTTAGGCACTATAGAGTTTTTTAAGAATTTTAGCTTTTGCCAGAGGACATAAGAAGTTGAATAGTGGTAGAGGGGCAGGTGAATCTGACTATGGTCATTAAGGAGTTTCATGATTTTGGTGACTAAGGTGATAAAGAAAGATAGAGATGCAAGATGCGAGCCTTGGTTTTTTGCTTAATGACTGGATATCTATTTCTTAGGTCCATTGGTTAGGAGGATGCTAAAGTGGTAGGCTTACTACTACAGATGGAGCAAAGTCACTCCGTGATTAGGGCCATACTAGCAAAGATATTGATGAGTCTTAATTTTTTGTTTGGGACTTGGAGAGATGGACTATATCTCCAATAGTCCTTTAGGTGAGAAAAAAGAAATTTGTCTATTTTTACCTTTTTTGGGATGGGTATTTTATAGGTATCTGATTTTTATTTTTGATTTATTTTGTAGGTATGGTTGATGAAGCACTTGAGGGTGGTTGCTCTTTCGGCTAAAAGCCCATACACAGCCATTCAATATCAGATGCAGCCTATCCTAATGAGGTAAGGATCAGTTCGAGAATGGATTGGATGGCTCATAGAGCTTGCCCTAGAGGACATACTCTAGCATTACTAGTGTTATAGGATTAGGTCTTTTATGATGATGTGCCACAAGTATCAAGTTATCCATTTGTTAGGCTTAGCATGAATATCATTTTATCAAGGTATGAGGGTCTGGCGACTAGTTGTGCCTTTTTTAAAGTCTGCATAGATCATGGCTCCCATTGCTAAGGCTATCAAAGAAGGATGAATGAGAAGTTTCCATGCTGTAAGGCCAGAGGTCAACTTTAGTACTACTAAAAGGTGCTATAGTTAGTTGACTAAGACTATCTGGCTAGTTGAAAGAGAGCATCGGGCTATTTTACTCAGAGAGATAGAGGGTGACAAGATGAAAGAGGCAGTTATTTGAGATACTAGTAACCAAATGACTATTGCCAAGATAGAGGAGGTGACCTAACATGCGGGAGAGATTAGAGGTGCTACAAAAGGATTGACACTACAGGCTGTAGTAGTGAGCCAGGCTATAGTGGCGATGACTTCGAGGATTATGACTACAGTTAGACACTAAGGCAACATTACTTTGGTTGCATAGAGGAGGATTAGGCTAGTGAGTGCATAAAGGAGGACGGTTATTGCTAAAGTATAGAGGGGAACTCCAGCTACAGTGACTTTAACACAACAAAGGGTTATAGCGAGTAGTTTAGGAGATATTGGCTCTCAGTGGAGAGTTTCAAGCATGACTGTGGGGAATGGCTCTAGAGTTACTAGGACCCGAAGTAAGCTGACCAGAGTGACTGCAATAAGTAGTTCTAGTACTAAGAATGCCCTTACTACTGACGTTACAAAGGAGGATATATAACTAGGATCAAGGCATGACAATTGAGGAGATTATCATAGGGTCTGATTTTGAGGGAGAAGTGCATTCTAGGAGTATGAGAAGGAGGAGGAGGGTTGATTAGATCGAGATAGTCATCTGTTCATTTTAGTAGTTGTTAGGATATTGGCTGCAGGCTTCTGTTTTGTTCATGCCTGTAAGCTGGCATGACTATAGGATAAGCCATTGGTATAGATAGAGGGTATCCTTTTTGTGATGATGAATTGTATGCTCTTGTAAAATCTGATCATCATTATATAAGATACTTTTACTTTTGCTCTAATTTTTGCCTAAGCCGCCCTTTCAGGTTTTCAACTTAGCAAGATTGTATTTTCTTTATTTTATTTTTTTATTTTTTTTAGACAAAAGAACCAAATGATGCACTAGGCATAGAGAAGATGAGATTGTGATGCGAATAAAATATTTTTACATTATGCTTCGGACCGACCTATGCATCCCTTATAGTTATCAGCATCATTCATTTTTTTATTACCCTTTTTAGGAAGAATCAGGTATACATAGTTTTAATGATATAACTTTAAATAGAAAAATAGATAGAAAGAATGCAAATGTCATCCTCAAACAAAATATCTTTTCAGCTGATCTAGATTACAGGGATTAGAGAATGCATTTTTGTCCACATTCGTTAGAATGATGCCTCCGCCAAATAAAATCTTCTTGAGTACATATGGCCCGACCTAGTTTAGTCTAAATTTTCCTCTTAGGTCATGAACTAGGGCACAAATCTTTTTCAAAACCAAATTACCTTCCTTTAGACCCCTGTCCTTTACCTTTTTGTTAAAATGTTTGGCTAGCCTCTATTGGTAGCCCTGGATTTTGTATAAGGCATCCATTCTCTTCTCATCAATAGCATTTAGTTGCTCATGATATCTTTTGATATAATCTCCCTCACTCAACTAGCTTTCTCTCATTACCCTAGCAGATTAAATTTGCATCTCGATGGGAAGGACAGCCTCTATTCCATAAACCAAGGCATATAGGGTTGCCCTTGTTGGAGTGTGAATGATAGTTTTGTATCCCCATAAAGCAACAAACAGTCATTTATATCAGTCCTTGTGTTTCTTAATAATTTTCTATAAAATAGTCTTAATGGTCTTATTAGCAACTTCAACCGCACTATTAGTCTATGGTTACTAAGGAGAGGAGTGGTGATGTTAAATCCCTTTTGTCTAATGTAGGCAGACTACCTCCTTTTGAAAATGGGAGCCATTATTGATGTGCCAAAAATGCATACTGATAATCTGCAAGTGCACAAGTCATTATCAAGTAATAAAGTAGTGAATATGAATATCATCTCCACGAGGACAGTTTATAAGTGCTAGCGCAAACTTTAACTATTGTCTAATGAATAATCAATCAAGGAAAAATAAAGTTAAACTAAAACATGAGAAGATTGATAGATATAAATAAGGATAAAGCTATCTAGATATGAATCCCCCTAGCCTCTTATACATGTCAAGAACAATGGTATGAATCATTCAAATTGCGAATTGAATTGGACTCTCACTAAATTAGATAAAAGCCTTTCTCAAGTGATTAAATCCCTAACTTCCTAAGTATTTTAGGAGAATCTCTTCTCAACCTATAATCAAATAGGAGCAGCATTAAATTCAAGAGATTAACATCCAAAGAAGTCTTATAGGTTTATCTCTAGTATCCCAATCAACTCTCTATTCCCATGAGTGATCTATCTATATTATGGTATCTCTACTCATACAATATAGAAACAATATCTAATTAACAAACTAGTAATTGCAAATCATAATAAATATCATAGATCATGGAAATAAAAAAATCCAATGATAAATTGATTCAAAGGTTCATACAATTAAAAACTAGGGTTCATTAATATCTAGACAGAAAGCAATTAGTTCATAATAGAATTGAAAGGTAATGAATAAAAGAAAGGGATAATAAAGAATCTCAAATCATCCGTGGATGTTGCTGAAGACATCCCCTCTTAAATCTTTGATTTCCACTCTAAATCTATACAAAGATGGATCTTTATCTTGATTTGTACCTACAATCTCTCAAAAATGAAAGTCCTAAACTATCTACAAACTAAGGGAAACCTAAGAGTTCCTAGCCTTTCGGCTAAGAATTTCCCTAAGCCTTCCCCCTTCAAAAGTTGCCTCCTCAATGCTGTCAAATTTGATTTATATGCTAGAATTTAACCTCACACCCCAGCCATGCCAATGATAGGGCCAAAGAACGTAACTTCCCACGAGTGAAACCTCAATCATGCCTTTACCTATGGGAGGCTACTGGATGAATTTCCAATTTGTTCTTATCACATGGTTGGAATCCCAGCCATGTGGTGACCCATGGCTTCCCATATTCTTCTAAAAGTCAACATTTTGGCTTGGATTCTTCACCATTCTAGGTCACATTTGGTTCGTGGCATCATTTGGCACTAAGTTAACTAAAAGAACACTGGAAAAGCACTAAACAAACAAATCAAACTCAATTTAAGGATAAAATACATTAAAAACAATGGGTAAAATGTAGTTAGTTAAGCACTTATCAATTATCTATGATTATCTCGAATGGGGGTTCTAAACCGAAAAAGGATATTAGTTTGGATGAAGCATGCCACCTTATTTGCATTTAGGACCTAATATGGTGCTGCCTCAATCCATTTTGTAAAGTAGTCTATGGCCACCAGAATATACTCATGCCTAATGGAGGACTTTAGAGATATTCTCCCAATTTGCCCTTATGCACCAAGAAGGGGATTTGAATTGGTGGGAGCTTTAAAAATAGATAGAAAGAGATAGGGAAGGAGAGTGAACACAATCAATTTTATAGTGGTTCGGGTATTAACAAACTTTACATTCACTCCCCAATCTCAATTGGGTATTCTACTACTAGATGATACTTACAAGGAGTTTCAAGCTCACTCCAAACTTACAAGTGTTTCCCTTAGGCTCATACTTAAACCTATACAAGTGTTTTCTAATGACTTACACTCAACCCAATAATATGTGTTTTCAAGGCTAACACTCAACCCTTTGAGCTATTAATGCTCTTACAACAACCAAATGATAACAATTAAGAGGTAAGGCTTTGAGAATTAAAATTGCAAGAGTTTAGCTTAAATGAAAGTTGTTAAATGCTTATTGATGGTCTTTGGAGGGGGTATTTATAGCTTCTTCCCTCTAAATTCCCATTACAAAGAGATACTAAGAAAGATCCTCACAACAGCCACAATATCTTGCATTCAATGCACTGTCAAAGTTGGGTTGCAATCGCTAAGCCTTTTTCACTGTCGCGACTCCTTTTTCATAGGAGTGACTATTATTTCATGGTCACGATCCCCATAATCCATAACAGCTAGATCATATGTGTCATCTTCTCATTGGTTTTTCAACTTTCCATTGCAAGCTCTGAATGCTGAATGAATTTCGCGGTCGCGATTTATAATTCGCTGTCGTGAATCAGGTATCATGCCCTTAGTCACTGTCATGACTGAGGTCATGACTCTCTTTGAGTCTCAAAGCAAAAAAATGAACAATTTACCTTCTAATTGTCCTAGTCATGAAAACATGGTCGCGAATGCAATTTAGTGGTCGTGGTCGTGACTTTGCTATCATAGGCACGACTCAGAAGTCAACTTATATACTTTCAAAGATTTTGATTTCCTTTCAAATTCAATCAATAAATATGATATATTCTGCAAAACAAACACTTGAACAAACATTAGATATCCTTCAATTTGATTGACAAGATCAAAATAGAGGTTGACTAAGTTTTGAAATAAATTAGATCAATAATCTCTTCCTTTTTTATTTTGACAATCAATTGAACTTAAATATAAAATAGAAGTTAAATGTAAAATAACATTCAATTCATCAAAAGTTCTCCCCCTCAATTTATGCAACAAATTAAAAGAAATATAATCAAGTGAAAACAAATGTAAAATATAATTAAGTGATGTTTATTTGAGTTTATTTAAGTTCTATGTTTCTCCCCTATTGGCAATATCTAAAAGAAATATAAAAGAATATATTGCAAAGGGAACAAAACAAAGAATAAACAAGATAAAAATAGGGAAAATAGATAATTTTATTAATTTGAAATTGATTGATGCCACAATACAATGCATAAAAAACATAAGGAAGAAAATTTCAAACAAAGTAAAAGAGACAAAAGAAATAAGAAATTTTAAAGAGAAAAACTAAGAATCTCCTCCATCTTTGGGTTCCTCTTCTTCTTGATGAGGGGCCTCTTCTTATGTCTCCTCCCCTTCTTCTTCACTAAATTGCCAATCTTGGAGGTTGCATTGAGGAAGACCCATGTGACCTTGCATATCAAAAATGTCTTGATGAATGTGGTCTAAAAGATAGAGTCTCCTCAGGACTTTTTGAAGAAGGCAATTGGTCTCATCTTGAGGTTGAGATGGAGGGGCAATAGCTGCTACTTGGGGTGCTTCCTCTTGTGGTTGACTAGGTTCACCTACCATCACCCTTGATCTTTTCCTAGTCCTCTCTTAGATGCCAACATCTCTAAAAAGATAATCATATTTCTCTTCCTTTTCTCTTAATGCCTTGGCATTGATCATGTATTGAAAGTCAGTAAGGGATTTTTTGATTGGTTTTTGGAGAATGGCTATGTTGGGTAGAGTAAGAGCCCCAACATGTTTGGCTATGGTAGAAATGTGGGAAGAGAGGAGAATGATGCCTTTTTTGTTAAAGAAATGTGAAGGAATTGGTCTACAAGAAACCTAATATATTGGATTGGTTTTCCCTTGACAAGACCATATAGGAAGAAGAGATCTCTTTGAGAAACCTTTTCATTTCCATCCCCTCTTGCATTGATGGTGAGGGTGACAATCCTATGGAGAAGCCAAAGAGAAAATGTCTTGATGTGTTTAGCTAGGGAGGATTTTGGATTGAATTTTGGCTCAATGGAAATTTTGATCTAAAAAGAGTTGAGGTGAAGGGAGAAATCATTGATGGTGTAGGCACCCTCAATTTAGAAACCAAAGATGTTGGCAAGATCACTAAGGGAAAGCTCATAGAGGTGACTAAACTATCAAAAATCTATGGTGTAATGGCCACGGGTAGGATGAAGTTTTTTGTGGACTACTAGGGTGGCAAGGAATTCCCTAGTTAGCTCATCATACTCATCTTCATCTACAAAAACAAATTACCCCCATTCTAAAATTTTGAGGTAGCCAATGATGCTATCCTTAATTCCTAAAGTTTTGAGACATACCAAGGAAGGAATTTTGGAGGGTAAATAGTTTTCTCTTGAATCCTAAGAAAATTTTGTTTTTCCTCTTGTGTAACACCCCTCATGAGTTCAAGAGGAAAGGGTTGAGAGGAGTTTTGGACTTCTTTTCCTTTTCTAGAGGGTCTCCTTGAAGCCATTGATGGAGAGGTTGATGGAGAATGAGAGGAAAATTGAAAGTAAAATGAGGAGAGTTGAAGAGAGTAAGGTTTTAGCTTAGAAAAGAGTTTGGAGATGTTTGAGAATAGTTAAACTTGAAATAGGAGGGTATTTATAGGCAAAAATAGGCTGAAAAATGGTCAAAAATGGCCAGTTTTGGCATTAAATTGATTTTTGCTTGTTGAAAAATGGCTAGTTTTAAATCCTGTTAAAACTCTATTTCGCGACCACAACTACCTAGTCGCGACTGCGAATTTTGAAAAAATAAATAGTCGTGTCCACAATTTTCTTATCGCGAGTAGGATTTTGCAATGAAAAGATAATGACTAAAAATTTTAAATTTCACGACTGCTAATTTCATGTTGCAACTGTGAATTTTAAGAAGACAAAAATACTTGAAAATTTTTGAAGGAATTTGAGTGCAATGCAATTGACATTATAGTTCAAGATTAAAACCAAAATACAATAAGTCAAGTAATTGAGGTTAAATACACCAAAAATCAACTATAAAGCAACCAACAAGCAACCAAAATGCAGAAGGAAAAAGAATTTAAATTTAAATGACTTAAGGATCACCTCAATTCAAGAATTTAAAAAAAATGAAAGATAAGTGTCATAACATGCATAAAATTTCAATGCAAATGAAAAACTTTATGTAATTTTAAAAATCTAAGGCAATGAGCTCCCCTTAAGCATGCCAATTTCCCTTTTTATGAAATTTAATCTTTCTTCATTTAGGGGTTTTGTGAAAATATCAGCAAGTTGGTTAGTTGTATCAATAAATTCTAATACGACATCACCATTTTGCACATGATCTCTCAAAAAATGATGCCTAATGTCTATATGCTTACTCCTAGAATATTGGATGGGATTTTTGGAAAGATTTATAGTACTCGTGTTATCACATTTGATGGGAATGTGATCAATCACTTGACCATAGTCCTTGAGTTGTTGTTTCATCCAAAGAACTTGAGTGCAACAATAACCTGCCACCACATATTCCGCTTTAGCGATGGACAAGGCTACTGAAACTTGTTTCTTGCTAAACCATGAAACTAAACATTCACCAAGAAAATGACAAGTTCCAGAAGTGCTTTTTCTATTAAGCAAGCTACCGGCATAATCTGCATCCAAAAAACCAATTATTGTGAAAGATGAATTTCTAGGATACCAAAGCCCTAAATGCAATTTGCCATATAAATACTTCAAAATTCTTTTAACTGCATGCGAATGAGATTCTTTAGGACAAGATTGAAAACATGCACACAAACAAACACTATATATTATATCTAGTCTAAATGCCGTAAGGTAGAAAAGAGAACTAATCATACCTCGATATTTCTTCTCATTTATAGGCTTACCCTTTTCATCTTTGTCAAGCTTAGTTGACATGCTTATTGGAGTCTTGCTACTTTCACAACCATCCATGCCAAACTTCTTGAGAAGCTCTCTTGTATATTTGGATTGGTTGATGAAGATGCCATTTTTGCATTGCTTGATTTGTAGTCCTAGGAAGAACTTGAGCTCACCTATCAAGCTCATCTCAAATTCCCTAATCATACACTTGGCAAATTCTTCACAAAGATGTTCATTAGTAGCACCAAATACAATATCATCAACATAAATTTGAATAATTAAAGTGTCATTTTTGTGCCGTTTTATAAAAAATGTTGTGTCAACTTTGCCCTTCACAAAATCATTTTTCAAAAGAAATGTACTTAGCCTTTCATACCAAGCTCTAGGAGCTTGTTTCAAACCATACGAGGCCTTGGTTAATTTAAAGACATGATTAGGAAGTTCATGATGTTTAAAACCGAGGGGTTGCTTAACATAAACTTCCTCCTCAACAAATCCATTTAAAAAAGCACTTTTAACATGCATTTGAAAAAGTTTGAAATCCATATGACATGCATAAGCAAGTAAAATTCTAATAGCCTCTAATTTTGCTACCGGAGCATAAGTTTCATCATAATCAATGCCTTCCTCTTGGTTGTACCCTTTGGCAACCAATCTAGCCTTATTCCTAGTGATGAAACCATGCTCATCTAACTTATTTCTATAAACCCATTTACATCCAATAATGGGATGATCTTTGGGTCTAGGAAAAAGTTCCCAAACTTTGTTTCTCTCAAATTGGTTAAGTTCCTCTTGCATAGCAATCACCCAACTCTCATCATTAAGAGCCTCATTAATGGACCTTGGCTCAATTTGAGAAACAAAAGCAAAATTATTATCTAAGGCTTTATAATGAGATCTAGTACTTACACCCTTAAATGGATCACCTATGATTTGCTCCTTAGGATGATTCTTAGGGTATCTCCAGTCCTTAGGAAGCTCTTGAATATCTTCCTCTTATGGATTTGATTGATCCTCATGATCTTGTTGGTTTTCCACTTAGTCTTCAATTTCCTTTGGAGTCTCATCTTGATCCAATCCAAGCTTTTCAAATTCACTTATAAGATCATCAAGAATACTACCTTTCCCAAGATCAAGTTTACTTGATTCATCAAATACAACATTCATATACTCTTCAATTACCATAGTCTTTTTGTTAAAGATTCTATAAGCTTCACTGGTGGTGGAATATCCTAAGAAAATGCCTGCATTGGTTTTAGAAACAAATTTCCCAAGGTTATCCTTGATATTTAATATGTAGCACTTACAACCAAAAACTCTTAGATATGAAATCTTGGGCTTTCTTCCATTCCACAACTCATAAGATGTTTTATTCAAAATGGGTCTTTTAAAAACTCTATTTAAAATGTAATATGAAGTGTTAACGGCTTCTGCCTAAAATTTAGTTAGTAAACCATATTCATTAAGCATGGTTCTAGCCATTTCAATCAAGGTTTTATTTTTCCTTTCTACAATACCATTTTGTTAAGGTGTCCTAGGAGAGGAAAAATTATGCAAAATTCCATGTTCAATGCAAAAATTTTCAAATAATTCATTTTCAAGTTCTTTTCCATGATCACTTCTAATTGTGGAAATGAAATAGCCTTTCTCATTTTAAACTCTTTTTGCAAAACTTTTGATGCATCAAAAGCATCACTCTTATGAGTTAAGAAACTAACCCAAATGAATCTAGATTAATCATCAACAAGCACATAGGCATACATTTTTCCACCTAAACTAGCAACTCTACTAGGTCCAAACAAATCCATATGAATAAGTTGAAGAGATCTAGAAGTACTTACAATATTTTTTGATTTGTAGGATGACTTGTGTTGCTTTCCCATTTGACAAGGTCCACATGTCTTGTCTTTTGAGAATTTGATCTTTGGAAGTCCTTCAACAAGCTCATCCTTGCAAAGGCTATGAAGAAGCTCCATGCTTACATGTCCAAACCTTTTATGCCAAAGTCAAGATTCATTGCTAATAGACATGAAACACTTAACATCTTGGTTAGCCAAATCATCTAAGTCAATCATGTAGGTATTGCCCTCCCTTTCTCCCTTAAACACTACATTGTCATTGACTAAAGTGGTGAAAATGCATGCTTTAGAGTCAAATGTGACTTTATTACCCTTATCACATAATTAACTTACACTAAGCAAGTTAAATTTTAAACCTTCAACTAAAAGAACATTTTCAATGAAAGAAAGATTATTCTTACCAATGGTGCCAATGACAATTATCTTACCTTTGGCATTGTTACCAAATGTGATGTTTCCACCTCTCTTTTCTTTCAAATTTGTGAAGAGGCTTACATTTCCAGTCATATGTCTTAAAGATCCACTATTTACATGCCATTTGTACTCCTTGGTAGTGGATTTGAGACACACCTATAAGAAAAGATTAATCATCTTATTTTAGGTACCCAAATATACTTGGGTCCTTGGGGGTTAGCCTTAGAAAGGTCCTCAAGCTTGAGTTGACCCTTCCTTATATAACAAAATACATTCATATGACCATCTTTCATACAATAATGGCATTTGAGTTTTGACTTGAAGGTTCTTAGCCATTTTATCAATAAATTTTGGTCTTTTCACAACATTATGACATGAATGCATACAAGGACAAGTATTGTATTGTGATTGTGGATGTCTTGTAGCATGCCTCTTTTGATACATAAATGTATGGTTAACTCTTTAAGGCTTAGCTCTTGAGTCTAATGTAACCTTTTGAGTCCTTTTGGGACTTATAGGTTTAGTGTGTGCTTTCACTTCCTTGTGAATTACCTCAATGCTAAAGGTTTGAGGGGTTGTAGCCTTTATCAATATAGTGGGTAAGGATATGGATGGAGATGAGCTTTCAAAGCCAAGACCATGTCTCATAAAGGGTGGCCTTTGTGATATAATAAGAGTATCCAAGGCTTTTTTTCCTTTGTGAAATTTTGAGATTCAGTTTCTTAATTCTTCAACCTCAATTTTCAAAGCATTATTTTCTTTATATAAAGAATTAAAAGAGGAGTTTTTTGAAGTAATTTCCTCCAATGAGCTTTTTAAGTAAACATTGGAGGTTTTCAAGCTTAAAACAAGTTTTTCTAATTCTTTAAAATTCTCCTCCAACTTAGAATGCTTTTCCTTAAAAAATTTCATTTTTGAATTATAGTTTTTGCATTTCAAATTCATATCTTTAATTAGCTCATCCTCATCATGCATATCATCGTCAATATCATCACAAGATTGAGAGTTAGAGCTTACCTTTTTAATGAGTCCTCTAAGGCCATGCAACATAAGTTTGCAACATCCTTTTCCTCTTCATTACTTGAGGAGTCATCATCCCATGTTGCTTTGAAGCCCTTCTTCTTCTTCTCTTTGTCCCATTTCTTTTCTTCTTGATGTTGGGACAATTCTATTTTTATATCACCTTGCTTGCCACATTCATAGCAAGTAATGTCATTCTTCTTTTCTTTGCTTGAGTTTAAGTTGTAATTTGATGATGATCTCCTAAAGGGCCTCTTTTCTTTCTTTCTTCTCTTGATGATTTCTTTGACCCTTTTTGAGAGCATAGCAAGTTCTTCATCATCATCAACTTCACTTTCCTCCAATTCACTTGAGCTCCCACATTCCTTTTTGCTTTTGAGGGAGGATCTGAGAGCTAAGGATTTCTTTCTTTCCTTCTCTTGATTCTCTTCCTTCTCTATCAATAAAGACATTTCTTCAGTAAGGAGTTTTCCAATGAGGACATCAGTAGGAACCCTTCCAAAATCCTTATTAGCTTCTTTTATGCTAGCGATTCTAGCTCTATAATCTTTATTTGGGAGAGTTTTGAGAATCTTGTAGTTTATATTGTTCAAGGTGTATACTTTGCCCAATTTCTTCATGCTGGTGACAAAGGCTAGAAGCCTATTTGTCATATCGGTGATGCTTTCATTGGGTTTCATCTTAAAGAGCATATATTCAATTGTGTACAACTAAATCTTTTTCTCCTTGACTTGCTTTGTTCCTTCATGGTAGTTTTTTAAAGATTTCCAAATGCTAAATGCACTTGAACAATGTTGAACTCTATCACATTCTTCTCTTGAGAGTGAACTAAGAAGAATTGCTATGGCTCTTTTATTTTTCCCATTAGCTTTTCTTTGTGCATCCACCCATCCTTCTCTAGGAACCAATTTTTCAACATCATCAACTTTTCTTGATAGAGGTTTCCATTATTTGATTATGCAATCCCATACATCAATGACATCACTATCAAGATATACCTCTATTCTATATTTCCAATGCGCATAATCAGTACCATCAAAGTGTGACTTGAGGTGATGCATCCCTTTGTTGGCCATTTTGATCTTTTCTCACACAATTAAGCTTGAAGAATGAGACTAAAGCTCTGATACCACTCGTTTGCCTTTATGCACCAAGAAGAGGGGTTGAATTGGTGGGAACTTAAAAAATAGATAGAAAGAGATAGGGAAGGAGAACGAACAAAATCAATTTTATAGTGATTTGGGTATTAATGAACCCTACATCCACTCCCAAATCTCAATCGGGTATTCTACTACTAAATGATACTTACAAGGAGTTTCAAGCCCACTCCAAACTTACAATATGTTTTCAATGGCTCACACACAACCTTTACAAGTGTTTCCCTTAGGCTCACACCTAAACCTATACAAGTGTTTTCTAATGACTCACACTCAACCCAACAATATGTGTTTTCAAGGCTAACACTTAACCCTTTGAGCTATTTATGCTCTTACAACAACCAAATGATAACAATTAAGAGGTAAGGCTTTGAGAATTAAAATTGCAAGATTTTAGCTTAAATGAAAGTTGTTGGATGCTTAATGAGGGTCTTTTGAGGGGGTATTTATAGCTTCTTCCCTCCAAATTCCCGTTACAAAGAGATGCCAAGAAGGATCCTTACAATAGCCATAATATCTTGCATTAAATGCACTGTCAAAGCTGGGTCACGGTCGCGACTCCTTTGTCGCAGGAGCGACTATTATTTCACGATCGCAATCTTCATAATCGATAATGGCTAGATCACACGTGGCATCTTCTCATTTGTTTTTCAACTATTCATTACAAGCTCTAAATGCTGTATGAATTTCGCAGTCGCGACTTATAATTCACGGTAGCAAATTAGGTATCGCGCCCTTGGTCGTGGTCATGACTGAGGTCATAATTCTCTTTGAGTCTCAAAGCAAAAAAATGAACAATTTGCCTTCTGATTATCCTGGTCACGAAATCATGGTCGTGGTCACTATTTACTGGTCGCGGTCATGACTTTGCTATCTTGGGCGCAACTTAGAAGTCAACTTATATACTTTGGGAGATTTTGATTTCCTTTCAATTTCAATCAATAAATATGATATATTCTGCAAAATAAACACTTGAACAAATATTATATATCCTTCAATTTGATTGACAAGACCAAAATAGAGATTGACTAAGTTTTGAAATAACTTAGTTCAACACTCTCAATGATATTAATGCCCCAGGTAGCAAAAGGTTATGGTGTTGCTATTGGATTCAAAGGAACAAGGGGCTGATGTTAGAGCTTGGCAAAGATCTAATATTTATGATATTTCTGCACATACTTTATGCAGTCCTCATTCATGGTTAGCCAAAAGTAGCCTAAATTTGCTATCTTTCATGCTAAAGTTACACCATTCATGTGTGGGCCTTTCTCTCCACCATGGACCCACTCCATAATTTATTAGGCTTCTTCTTTGATCACACATCATAAATGGATGTTATCCCAAGCTCTCTTATATAACACATCGCCATTGGGTATAAAACTAGCAGACAACTATCTTAGGGTCTTCTTATCTGCTTTCGAGGCCCCTTCTAGATGCTTACCATTCTAGATGTAATTAAGGATCTCTTAAAACCAGGGCTTAGTATCAGCTAGTTGAAGATTCATGCACATAGTGTAATATCTAGACTACCACTTTACTTCAATGTTGACAAGCCAGTGTATTTAATTGTCACTCATGTCTATCATTGAGGCTAAGGTGACTAGAGCATCAACGAATTGATTCTTTGCTCTTGGTAAATAGTGAAAAGAGAGTTCTTGAAAATTCTCAGCTAAGTCATTCAAACATTGATGGTAAGGAACCAAACGCTCTTATCTAATTTTCCACTTGCCGAGAGCTTAGGAAATAATGAGGTTAGAATCACCATATACCTCTAAGTAGTCTATTCTCATATTAATGACCATCTTTATACTAGCTATACATGCCTCATACTCTGCTTCATTGTTGATTACTTCAAATACTAGCTTGATCACCATGGGCAAATGATCTCCTTTAGGGGTGACCATAACTATACTAGATCTGTAGCCTTTACTATTGGAGGCACCGTCAAAGAATAACTTTTATACTTTAAGATCTACAATCAAGATGTCCTCATCTAAGATCGACACACCCAATTAAATAGGGATCAAAACCCACATAGTTCATTCCATGATTAAATGGAGTGGTTTATGGATTGATTAAAATGATTTTTGTTTTGGGGAGTTGATAAAAAATATCTTGGATTTCGGTGGACAGAATGGAAAAGGTATTTTGTTGGATCGAAGTTCTATTTTATTGGACCAGGCAATTGGATTGATTAAGGATTTAAAAAAAATGATTAGTGAATGAATGAATTAATTAAAATGATTAATTAATTAATTAAAATAGTGGATGAGTAAAAAAAAAAGATTTTTTGATTTAATTTGAACAAAGAAAGAAATTAGTTAATTAAAAAGATTAATTAATTAATTAATTAACTTTTGAGTGATTAAAAAAATTTTAGTTAATTAAAATGATTAATTAACTTGGTTAGAGTGAAGAAATTAATTAATTAATTAAAGAGTGGATGGAGGGAGAAGAAGAAAAAATTGATAGATCGCAATCAATACCAATTTTTAGAGTGAGGAATGATGAGAAATGGGAGGCCTATTTATAGGCAAATAGGGTTGAGGGTAGTTTAGGAAGTGAAAATGTGAAAAGATAATGAGAGGTAGGGCTAGAAAGGGCTGAAAATTAGGCTAGAGAGGGGTAAAAAGGTCATTTTATACACAGAAAGTGGGTCCACTCGAGTCAGAGAGGTGTAGCGCTGCACTAGGGTATTGCAGCACGTCGCATGTGCCATCTGTAGTGTCGTGCAGTGCTAACTTAGCACTACATGGTAGCCACATAGCGTAGGCTTGGTTCACTTTCAAGATCTTTTTCCATCAATTTTTAGAGGTCTCAAGTCAGTTTTTGAGACTACTGGGTCAATTTTTGGGGGTTTCAAAGTTTACAAAATACATTGGTCAGCCTCAATAGATTTGAAATTAATTTTAGAACAATTGAGCAATCAGTTTGAGAAAAGATCCAGTCAGTTGTGAAAAAGTACTATCTGGTATAGAAAGTCCGATCAGGGTAACAAATAATTGCTAATAAGGTTTGAGAATGATAGATCTATGGTTAGAATTATGATGCCAAAGGACATGGTTAAGATTTTATGAAATATGTTCAATGTATGATTTAGGGATTTTTATGTATAGGCTAAAGTAAGCCAAGAAATGGGATGAACCACATGCAATTGATTTGATTTGAGTATGATGTAAAGACTTAGGCAAGAGAGGTAAGATATGAAATGTATTAACCTACCATGATTTAATTGTTCATTGAATTATCTTTGATTGATTCATTCATTATATAAGCCCTAATTTGTATTTTCGCTATCATCTTAATTATTATCATTGTGGTTGACTTATTTTTGTTTATTGAAACCTTCTATTATAAAACATATTCATTCCATCATTGATAATTCCTTTGTTGAATCCATTGTTTGTAATAATTGATACATTTGTGTTGAAAAGCCTCATTGTCCTATCTCTGGATAATCTCACCCATGAACCTAATGTTTTGATAATCATTGGTCATTATTGAAAGAACCATTTGAACCAAGAATTGAATGATTGTTTTGTTGAAACTTGACCTAATTGTAACCGAACTTGTGACAAAACCTCCAACTAATAAGGGAAATCATTAGACCAAATGCATTGGTGACTCAACTGACCGGGTCTATAACTAAGTCAAATGTATCCTCACACACATACATTGGATTTATTGTTAAAAGGGAGAAGTTACTATCATTGTTTGTTTGTATTTGATATTGATATCTAATATGAATGTTTAAACTCATAGGGGTTTGTGGTGCCGTCCCACCCATGGGTCATTCGTTTGTTATAAAGACTCAGGGTGTTGTGGTAATTTTTACCCAATTTTCTATCATAGTAAATTGCTCATTGATATCCATTATTGTTTGTTGAACTGAAACCATTGCAAAATTATGTTATTCTTTGATGATGAATTGACTATCAAAACCAAAACAATTGAAAATCACCTTTTGTTATTGAAAAGCCATTGAACCATCCAAATGTTACTATAACCACCAAGCAAATATCGACCCATTGAAAGTATGACTTTAGTATCCGTTGAACATTTGAATATGTATTTGTATATGCCCATTTCTTTCTTTATAAAATTCAACTTTACATGCATTTCATAGACTTACTAAGTTGACACCTCATGACATCGTCTATGGATTTTAGGTTATTGTATAAAAGCAGATAGAAGTCAAGTAGGCTAGACTTCTTGATTTTCTTTTTCCATCAAGAAGCTATAATGTAGATGTTTATGTCATGTTTGTGTGAGGCCTCACTCAAGCACCTGTCCGATCCACTAAAGGGAATAGAAATGCTCTTCGGGAGAAACTCTATGATTAGAACCCGTTATGAGTTCAGGAAATTGGATTTTGCAATTTGTTATTCATAAAAGAGAGTCACCACTTTAATTTACTTATTTTAATTGGAAAAATTAAAGGAAAACCCAAATTAATTGACTCCAAAATGTTTGATTTATTCCAATGGAAAAATCACTAATTCGCAAGTGACCAAAGACGGCTCAGGGATCAGGTTTTGGTATTTAAGCACATGTTTAGCTAAAAGTTGTGAAATAACTCTTAAAGAAAGGCAATTTTAGTGTATGCATGAACAGGAATAAAATGATGAATGAAACAGTTATAGATGATTAAATGAAATGACAGTTGTAAATAAATAAGAAAAGATAAATCCTACTTAATTATTACAAAATCAAAATAAATGAAATAGACAGGATCTTTCCTCTAACCCTTATGGGTACTAGGAAAAATCACACATTCTTCAACTAAAGTAATACAGAGTCAGAAATAAAGTGTGAATACAAATAAATAACAAAGTAAAGGGGAAAATGTTATTAAAAAGATTTTAGAGTTGATGCCTTATAGAATGGCAGCCTGTATATCCTATTGAATAGGAATCAAACCCCATGCAGTTATTCCTTCTTGTGAATGAGGGGTTTTGGTAAAATTTTGGTTTGCTTTATTAATTTAATTCTGATTTTTAAGTTAATAAGTTTTAGATCTTTTCTATTTTAGACCTAAAGAAAGATAGAATAGAGAGAATTTTATATCTAAATTTTAGAATTTTAGAAATGGAAAGAAGAAAAGGGATTATACCTTTGCTTTCTTTGACCTTCGGATGAATGGGGCGAGTTTAACACAGGATCTAAGCTCTTCCTTAGATTTGGGAACCCTGAAGTTGAACCTTAAACAGAAAAGGTTAGAAAAACAGAGTAATAATTGCAAATTGAAAAGAATTTGAACGACATATTTTAATATCAATTTTTAAACAGAATTTTAGCATGAAAAAGAATAGCAGTATAGGTGAATTTCTGCCTCAAAAACCATCAAATCCCTCTTAAAATCTGTGTCAAAGAGTTGAAATGGAAACTCTATTTATAGAGTAGGTGGAAGGAACTGCTGGGTGCCAACGGCGGCACCGGCAACACGCCAGCCAGTCAGGCGGCACCAGGCAGCACGCTCGGTGGCATGCCTGGTGCATAGCTAACTCGCTGGATCAACCTAGTATCACACTATTTTATCCAATTTTAATCTATTTCTGATCCAATTTAAGCCCAATTTGATTCTATATGTACGTAATCAAGTGCTAGTCATCTGAAGGTGAAAGATTTAGGAAATTTATTTTTCAACGGGACACTACTCCCTTGACCCCTGCCCACTAACCAGCTAGCAGAACCACCATACTAGGTCTACATAGTGCACTAATCTTAGCAGGTATCAAGCTGCGACCAGATCCCAATGGTGCAATTTTGAGGGTTCACAGTTCGCAATATTGCTTAAGGCATGCTTCCATTATAGTTTGAGTTTTAGTAACTCTACTTGTAGTTGTTCCTAGTATTTAAAAGGTCATAATAATATCGATCATTTGATTGCATATGTATATGTTATGATAATGATTATGGAACATTACTGGATTTTCCTTTATTCATTGATAATGATAGTTGAATGGTGATTAATGTATATGATGAACAATGGAATTGTTTGAAATGGATAGTTTTGATAATAATGGTGGAATGAAATGGAATCATTAAAGAGTTGATAATATTAATGTTATTATTTAAAGAATGATGATATGATAGTATTAAAGATTGTTCAGTTTAATTTTTGATCTTTAATGTTCATTGGATTTTAATATGGTTATTGTAATGGAACAATGGATATTGAGATTGAATGGTTTTTTTAGTAATGCGTCATTTGTTTGTAAAATAGCATGAAATAAAATAAAACAAAATAATTGACTCATATTGAATAGATATTTTAACTTCAATTAAAAGTTAAATGTAAAATAATTATTACATAAAAAGTCATTTTATCTTTTTTTTTTTAATTTTCAATTATAATTCTAAATGTGTTATACTTTATTAGATGGAATAGCTATTACCCAAATTTATGAGATATAAATTTTATAAATATATTTAATAAATATTTTTGTAAATTACAAACAATTTAGAATAAATTAATATATTATAAATTAATATTTTTAATATATAAATGAATTAATATATTTTTAATATATATTATAAATATATTTTTTAATATCTTTGAGAATTACTATTTAATTAATTAATTAATCATTTTTAAGATGAATTCATTGTTAATACTTCAATAAATAAATTGAATTTGTAATCCCCCAATTCATAATAGTAAATATACTAAGTTTATATGACATATGAGAGTTAAATACTTTGTTAACTGCAAAAGGATATGATTAGTGTTAGTGTGAAAGTGAGTGGCCTGAAAGTACCTATAACTATCTCAATGGAAACATATAAATTTTTTTAAAAATTCAATGATGAATTTTTCTTTCAGGAGGGTAGAATATAATACCCAAGACCCCATAAATCTATAAGAGTTGGCAAAGATGCCATAGATGATAAATTTTAATAATTAATGTGATAATGATATTAAAATGAACCGACAGAACCTTTGTGATGTTACTTGAATTGTTTGTCTAGTTTACAACTTTAAATTGTCTATATGTGTTCTAGCAAATTCAATAGAGCTAATAAGAAAATGATAGAGTATGTAATTCTATTAGAAAATAGAAATTAGAATTCCAAAGGGAAGAAAAGAAAGAAAGTTACAAGAAAATACTAAGCAAGAAAATGTGCCTATAAGGATTTGTTAATAGGTCTTTAGACCTCAAAACCCAAGTCCATGTATGGTCAGCCCATTAAGACCCAATTTAGAGTGAAACTAGACTTAACCAAGGGTTAAAATAGTTGTCTAAGTTAAACTATGGTAGATAGGAGGAATGGTCAAAATTTTTTGCTAGATAGTTACCATTTTTTACTAAGTCAAATTACTTATTCAAATTGGATTATACTTTTTCTACACCAAATTGCCTATTCAATTTTACTTCTTACACTCTATTATCAACATCCATTTAGATGTAATCCTAGCCATTAAATGTGATCAAATCATAGCCATCAAATTTGACTTGGAAACTACCATTTTTTACTAAGTCAATTTCTTAGTCAATTTAAAGTTTTCATTTTTCCTACATCAAGTCTAAATTCATTTTCACTCTTTTCACACCATCATCACTTACCTACTCACCATCTATTTGGATGAGATCCTAACCATCTAATATGATTAAATCATAGTCATCCATCTGGATTGAATCATAGCATTGGATTGATGAATCGAATAACCACTATTCATCCATTCATATATATATATATATATATGAAATTTTATGTTCATTCTCACCATTTTTGCAAACAACAATAGAAAACACAAGTCTTAAGGGTAAAATACTCTCCCAAAATTCAACTCTCATCTTGGAATTTAAACTAAGGCTTTCCAAGGTGAATTTTTGTGCTCATCTTTTCTTTTCCTTGTTCTAAACATAATTTTGATGTTTTAGTTTCATAAATCCTTCTTTCCATTCACTTATTTAATTTGGTCAAATTGGGTTGATCTAAAGGAAGATGAATTTGGCATGTTTCATAATAGAATATGAAATTTGGGCATGAGAATTAAAGGTTTAGCATGTGAAAACAAGCAAATAAAGCATGAAACACACCTAAAGATTCAAAAAGGGGTATTCAACATCTCCAAGGAATTTGAGAAGGAAATATTCTAAAATTTATTTGATGATATCTAAGGTTATTTGGGATGTAGAAAAGTGGTTTGAAAGTATCAAATTAAATTATGGAGGCTTTATGCAAAACTTAAAATTTTGGAGTCATAAACGAAGTTAAAAGGGAAGTTCATGTCCTAGCAATTATTTTTAATATTTGATTGATGTTATAGCTTTTCTAATATGTTAATTTCATATTTCAAAGATCAATTTGAAGATTGAATAAGAAATTGTAGATTTTCCCAAATTACTTCAATATGGCAAAGTTAGGGTTTCAAGAACTAGAGTGATATAATTTCAATTGCTTGATGAGAAATGAATGTTTATGTGTTAATTTGATCAATATATGCTCAATTTGGAGTTTGAATAAGGAATTGATGGTTTTTTCCAAATTCTAGGGTTTATGAGACAAATTTGGGATTTTGACATCTAAACTTGAAATTATGCAATTAATTGATAAATTGAGTTTATAAATAGTATATCTTAATGTTTATGAGATCAATTTTGAAATTTGATTGATAGAAGTAATTTTTCTAAACCTAATGAATTATATCAATTTAAGAACTTGGATATTTAAAGATGAGATTAACTTCATTAAAGATTGGAAATTGTTAACATTAATTTCAATTGATAGAAGAACTAGAGTGATATAATTTCAATTGCTTGATGAGAAATGAATGTTTATGTGTTAATTTGATCAATATATGCTCAATTTGGAGTTTGAATAAGGAATTGATGGTTTTTTCCAAATTCTAGGGTTTATGAGACAAATTTGGGATTTTGAAATCTAAACTTGAAATTATGCAATTAATTGATAATTTGAGTTTATAAATAGTATATCTTAATGTTTATGAGATCAATTTTGAAATTTGATTGATAAAAGTAATTTTTCTAAACTTAATGAATTATATCAAATTAGGAACTTGGATATTCAAAGATAAGATTAACTTCATTAAAGATTGGAAATTGTTAAACTTTGTTGTAATTGAATAATATGAAAATAAGGTGTGGAATGATAAAAATATAAACTATGGGATTGCAATATATATATATATATATATATATATATATATATATATATAGAACAAGAAATTTGAATTTGCAAAAGTGTAAAATATGAAAGTTGTAGATTTATGTGTCATGTATATACTATAAAAATTTCAAGTCATTTAGAGATTGTTTGTTGTGTCAAACTGAATAAAAAGTACAAGCTGCAAGAAAGCAGTATATATTAGAGCAAAATTGAATAGGCAATTGTGATTGATTTAAATGAAGAGGAAAACGAGCTTTATTTTGCACTAAATTTGGTTTTAAGATATACACACACACACACACACACACACACACACACACACACACACACACATATATATATATATATATATATTAGTTAGGTTTCCTAAAAATTTCAAATAAAAAGGATAAAGTTTGGTATGGTAAATAATCTATTTAGTGTGGACTACTTAGGCTGTCCAGAAAAATGGCAATTTTGAGATTGTCAAATTATTTTGAGGACCTTAGAGGCTAAATCAAATAAAGTGTAAAATATAAGGAATATTTAATTATGTGTTATATAGCTCATTATAAATCATTTTTGCAATTGGATAAATATATTTTAAGATAGAATCAAGAATGTGTAGTATGTTCAGTTTGTCCTTGTACAAAGGTAGGGTAAACTTTGAACAATCACTATAAATTTTTGTGGTGCAAGACCTAAGCCAAATACCTTGATATATCCAATTTAAATTACAAAAAGAATCAACCCATTTGGAGTAGTATAACTTGAAAAATAGTAGAAATAGTGATGTAAGGTCAAACTTAGTTAATGAGCAACATATGAAAGTATATGTAAATTGAATTCAAAATCATATTAAAAATTGAAAATTTACTTGATTTAATGTTAATTAAATAATAAAGTTAAATTATGAAAACTGAAAAAGAAAGAAACTAAAATTATTTATAGGCCATTCGGCCCATAAATGAAAATGGGTGATGAAAGAATCACAAATTATGCAATATTTGTATACAAAATGTATATATGGAATTAAGAAAGATTTTTTGAAAAGTAATTAAAATTAAGAGTAGTAAGGAGTTAATAGGAGTAAGATATATTCCAATTAAGTAATGATATTAAATATTGATCAATGTAAATTTAAATTGTGTGATTATAGAACCTAATGATAAAAGCAAGGATATTGTTCAAGTATCGAGAAGCCTAACTTTAACTTGTGTTAAGTGCTATTAGGAGCAAAGGAGTTCAAAGTGAGTGCTTAATAACGTAATATGATTTGTGGCATAAATGAGCAACCATTGTTTGAATCATCTTCTATTGAAATGTATGACATTTCCATATTAAGCATATGAATTGCCTTATTGATTATCGAGCCATTGAATATTACTGTTTTTCTTTACGGCATTCGGCCAGCATAAGCCAATTTTATATCGAGTTGATAATATTACCGCAGATAATAATCCATCTGTACATTGTTATTTGTTCTACTGAATTCCTACATTGATTATATATGTACTCTTCCCATTGACATTATAAGCAGAAATTCTTTTCTGACGTGGAGTAATATATCAGATCTTGTGCACTTGTTATAACCTATAGATAGGGCGAGAATAACCAACCTCCATTAGGGGAACGTCTAACTATAAGACCTGATTAATCTTGCGTAATATGATCATTATTTTTTCTTGCTCTTTATATATTTTTAATTAATCCTAATTAAAAATAAATTTTTTATTTTAGGTATTTTATGAAAGTCTTGCAAATAAAATTTTTTATTGTATGGCTAATTTATTTTTTGTCTTTGTATATTTTTAATTATTTTTAATTTTAATCCTAGTTATATACGTTTTTATATTTTAGGTATTTTATGAAATGCTTACAAATAAAATTTTTGATTTTATGGAATATTTATTTTTTCTTGATCTTTGTATATTTTTAATTAATCTTAATTAAAAATAATTTAATACAATTTTTGGTATTTCTTACCTTTAAAATTTCTTCTTTTATGACATCTTTATTTTTTCTTGATCTTTGTATATTTCTAATTAATTCTAATTTTATTCACAATTTAAAATTATTTTTTCATTTTTGGTGCTTATTGAAATTTTTGCATTTAAAATTTATTATTTGATGGCATATTTATTTTTTCTTACTCTTTTAATATTTTTAATTAATCATACTTATTTTTATTTCTAATTTCATTTTTTTCCTGTTATTGGTATAATGCTTACATTGAAATATTCTTTATCTTTGGCATATCATTTTTTGCATTTTTTTTTTATATTTATAATGTAATTTTATCTCTAAATTATCATTTTACTTTTATAATTTTTATATTTATAATGTAATTCTATTTTTAAATTATCATTTTACTTTTATAATTTTTTAATATTAATTGATTGGGTTCATAGTTTTTATTTTTATTCTATTATTAGTTTTTCTTTTTTTTTTATTTTCAATTCTTATTTTATTTTTGTAAAATAAATTTTGGATATTTATTAACTTGTCTTGTATAAAACATACAAAATTAAATAAAAAGTAAAGTAAAATACAAAGTACATGCCAATAAATTACTAATTCAATGCTAATAAATTATTAAATACATGGAAATTATAAAAAAATCATACAAATGAAAATACATATTTATTCAAATTATAATTACACTAAAATATATATAATTATAATTCGCAAGTCACAGACAAAAGAAATTAACATATTTACCTCTTGCAGTACAAAATATCTAACTAAAACACAAAAAAATATATATATACATCCTAAATAAACTGAAATGAAAATTACAAGCCAATTAAAATAACAAAACACTAAATTATAACAAGTTTACCTCAAAAATTCAATAATTTATAACCTAGATTTATAAACTAAAAATCTTAATAATTACAAATATATATATATATATATATATATATATATATATATATATATATATATATATATATATATATATATATATATATATATATATATATTACCAAAATATATTTAAAAACATAACAAAATTAAATACACCAAATAATAACATTTAATATATAAATCACAAAAAAATAAACACAATGCAAATTTATTAAATTACATAATTTAATTCAATAAATTTCACATAAACAAAATAAAATCACAAAAATTTAATAAAAAATTATTAAATTCATAAAATAATACATTTAAAAAAATAATACAAAAATTTAATAAATTTACATAGCACAATTTAATTCACATAAAAACACAAAACTAATAAAATTTAAACACATAATTTTCACATAAACCACATAAATATCACATAACAATTATAGAATTATTTTCAACAGACCCAAAAAATCAACAAACCGTATAATTATAATTAAACAAACAAAACTAAATAAAAACTAATTAATTAACACTACCTAATTAATTAATCAACATTACCTAATTAATTAGCATATAAAATAAAATTAAAACTAAACTAAATAAAAACTAAACAAAAATTAAACAAACAATATATAACATAGAAAACCAAACAAAAAAAAAAGTTCAAAAAAAAGTTAAAAACACTTACTTGAACAAGAATGAAATTGAACAGGAGACGGACGAATAGACAGACAGTGAGACAGACAGATAGATGGATGGCGAGAATAATGGCAAGCTGGATTGGCCGGCAAGAGGACAGGAGAGTAGCATAGGAACTAGAACCAAAGAAAGAGAGAATAGAGAGGAAGAAGAAAGAACAGATGAGTTATATATAGAGAAATTTACCAATCGAATCCCCGACCATTTACTCGCCAAATTAAAATTGCATCAAATATTTATCAATCAAATTAGCCACTGAATGCCTTGTGTCAAAAACAAACGGTCGGTAATTGGTGGCAAATCTTTAAGCTTTTCGTATATTTTTTATTACACTTACTAATCGTTTATTTTTGACATGTGGTAGTCAATAGCTAAATCGGTCGGTAAATTTTAATGTCATCTAAAGTTTAGTGCTTGACTTTTAGTTTATAATCGATTGGCAAAGTGTTAAACTTTTGATATTTTTTACATAGTTACCATTCGATTTACTTTTGAAACGTGGCAATAAGTTGCTAATTCAATCGATAAATATTAATGCCTGCTAAAGTTTTACGCCTGACTTCTGATTTACATTTGGTCAGTAATTGATGACAAAATGGTTAGTAAATTAAGACGCTAATCATTCCTGCCAAACTCATAAACTGATTTTTTCCCTCAATAATTTTAATTTGAATTTGGTCATGTAATATCCCAACCATGTACAAGTCATATGTACATAAGTATATAAATCTTGGGGATCACAATGTAAGTGATATGGAAATTAAAATTTTTTTAGAAGTGAGGATGACCTCGTATACTATTAATTGATTATTTTCAAATTTGAAATAATTTGGATCTAAAAAATTTAAAACAATAGTTTTACATAGAAATATTTTTCCTTTATTTTTATATTTATATCGACATTTAATGTAGATATTTATAAAGAAAAATTTTGAATATTGATATTAAAATTAATATTTGTTTATATTAATATATTGATATTGATAGAATAAATTGATATTGATATTTGATATATATATATATATATATATATATATATATATATATATATATATATATATATATATATATATATATATATATATATATATATATATATATATATATTGTTATATGAATATTTGAAAGAATAGTGATTTATTTATATTGTTATAATAAAGTTTGAAAAGATATTGAATTAATTATATTTCATATGGATATTTGGAATGATGTAAATTTATATATATTGCCAAATTAATATTTTTGATTAAAGAAGAATATTTTATTAAATAAAACATTGAAGTTTGACTTTATTATTTATCTAATTAAGAAATTTTGAATTTGAGAAATTGAAATTTATTGCAAAATATAAGTATTTATTTCATTAATATTTGAAATTGTATAATTGTGATTTATAAAATAGTTATTGAATAATATTATTTGTATATGAATTATTATGTTATAAAAAACAATTATTTGAATGTTGTTGTTGTTATTATAAAAAAAAAAAACAAAAAAAACAAAACAAAACATAAAACCTGGATGGCAGCCATAACGGGCAAAAATGGAAAATTCAAAGAGAGAGAGAGAGAGAGAGAGAGAGAAAGAGAGGTTGTCAAACAAATTCACTGCCATTGGGCCTTCGACTGGCCACATGCGCCGCACCAGGAGGAAGGCCACCTTCTACTCATTCATCCCTAGAAGCTCGCCCCCATCCAACTAGCAATACCAGCAAGCTTTTCTAAGCTACTTTTTGACCATTTTTTTAGCCACTATTCTCGACGATTTTGGTGTTTCTGGAATCCTCTCTTCATGTACTTCAATTTGGTATATCATTTTCTAATTTTGGACAACTTTCATTTTTTATCGGAATCCAGCAACTTGCACGACTACCAACATCATTTCCGACAGTTTTCCGGCAAGTGATAGAAAGTCAAAAATATATTTGGACTCAAGTAACAAGCTATCCATTGGTACCTCCAAATCATGATTTCATCATCGTTGAAATTTTTTGAGGACCAGATTCCGACGATCCCTTAATCAGACGTTTTTAGACGATAACTCTAGATTATTAAACTTAGTCACATGGTATAAATTATGACTCCCAATTGTATATAAATGTGAGTTATGAATTTATTAATGAGAATTTAGGTAAATGGTTTAATGCAAATAAATTGATTTAATTGAGTAATTAAATTGAGATAATTATTAATCGTATGATTATTGAGCAATATTAATCATTAATTGAAGAGTAAAGGGAGATATTGATATTAATATTGGTTGAATTGAATTATTTGGTTTGATAATGAGAAAATAGGATTGGCATATGGAAATTAAAGTATTAGAGGTTTAGGTTGGACCAATTGATTTTGTTATTATTAATAAATTAAATTTATTGTAATAGGAGGTTGAATTTAGTTGAAAGGAAGTATTGCCAAAATTCTAGAAATAAATCGTAAATGAATTGTATTATAGTCTCTGATAAATATTAATGTTCTTAGGATAAGATTCTAAAATGGATAAAAAAGGAATAGTTAATAGAGACTAGAATCAGCTACTTGATAATTGAATTGGAAATTGTATATGTAGGAGAGGTGAGCCAAGAAACGATTGCCTTATAGACAAATTGAAGTGATTGGAATTGATTGGAAAATTGTATACTGATGTGAGTTATGAAATATATCGAAACATGATAACCTAACATGAATTGTTTATCGTGTTTCTTATTGAATTAAGTTGATTCATACCGCTTATTAAATATTATCATTATTATTGTTATTGACAATTGAATCCTTATTGTTATTGATAAAACCTTGTTATTATTAATTATTATTGTCATTGACTATCGAATGACCATTTGGGTCTATATATTCTTATTGTTCCTACCAAGCCATTGATCGAACCATAGACCATGATTGTGATAGAATGCCTATACTAATGGGGTATAAACTATTAGGTTGTGTGCACCTGTGACTCAGCTGATAGAGTATAATTGAGCGTATGCTCAACCAAGCATACATAAATTGAAAAAAGAATAAGTTACTACCCCTATTGATTGTTATTGATTGATTGATATTGTTCTATCTCTTTTGGTTCCATTTCTTCCAGACACATATATGTTATTGTTTCTATCCTAATTTACTGCTATATAACATATTTCTTCATTCAGCCCCTAGGTATGGTTATAGTTCATTGAGTTGAAAGCTCACCCCTCTTCATTATATTTTTTTTAGGTCCTTGGGCAGAGAAGTCTAGAAATAGAAAAGATTGAGCTTCTTACTTTCCTTTTCTCCACAAGTAGCTAGCTTTGATATAAAAATTTTAATTGTTTTATTGTGTTTGTTATTTTATTATTCTAGACACTCCATAGTACATGAATGGATTTAGATGGCGGTTACTATCTGTTTAATTCGGACATGATGGAATTATATTAAAAGGAATTTTTGGGATTGCTATATCATAGAATATATGCATGGTCTGGAAAATTTTATCTTTACCGATCCAAAAAATGTATTGATAGTATTGGGTAATGAATAGTGAATTATATTGATATAAGAAAATATAATGAAAAGACATGTGTATGAGTTAATTGATAAATATTATTGATGATTGATATGGTTCGGGTTATGATATCGGGCAATAATTGTATGTAATTTCATGGTTTAGATTGTTTGATACAATATCGAACTTATAGCAGAAATGAGTTCTAAGAGTTTTCAATAACCTTATGTCTGTCCATACCCTAGAACCGTCATAGACTTGGAAGTGCATCATGAAAAGTCGGTAATAGGTTGGTGTTTTAGTTATATTTTTTAGTTTCACTTATAATCAATATTTTGATTATATTTTTTAGTTTCAATTATAGTCAGTATTCAATCGATAAATTCGGTTGGTGTATTAGTTTTTCATTGTAGCATTCATCACTTGCATAAAACAATAGTAGATACTAATTATATTGTGAAAATATACTAGATTTATGTTAAAAATAGATTGTACACAAAAAGAATACTATATTTTATGGTAATATATACTATTTGCTATTGATAATAAAAGAATATTAAATTTTATAGTAATGTATACCAATTGCTGTATTTTTTTTTTTTTTAGACTAGTAGCGAAATTGTTTAATAGTGGAGATGCATATAATTATGATTGAAACTATTAATTAAAAATATGATAAATAAAAAGAAATTAAAATGACAAATAGTACATACTTATAGACACAGATAAGTACTATTTGAAGAAACATTTGATAAACATAAGAAAAAAAAAGGATGAAGTGTGGATGAAATAAAACATGAATTGAAAAGGTATAAATATTATTTTTTTAATTTAGAATGTATTTTCGCCAAAAAATAATATTGAGGCAATAAAAAAGTAATTTCTTATGTTTTTGAGCCATTTAAGTAAAAGTCTCTTTATATATTATATATATATATATATATATATATATATATATATATATATATATATATATATATATATATATATATCTTTATTTTATGAATCATCATTTTTTGGGATGTCCAATTAGTTTAAAAAAAATAAATTTAATTGAACAGTCCAACTGCTCATTAGGCCTAACTAGGAAAGGCCTTCTCTACTATCTCTCTCTCTCTCTCCCTCCATTTTTTCTCCCCTCTCAAAGCAAATAGAACCTTCAATTTACAGGTAAATTCATGAAAGCTAGACCTGCTATTGATATATCCTGTACAAGCAAAACTCTGCTGCATGCAAAATACAGACCAAACCCAGCAGCACAACCATTACAGCATAGAAAATACAGTGAAGTGATCCTTGTAGACATTAATCCTATCTCCAGAAAACATGGTGGTGGTTGTTTTTGAACCTCCAAAATATATGACTAGGAAAGATCACATCGCAATAATAATCCACCAAGTCTTGTGAGCGTAGAAATTGCTGGTATCGACAAATACCAATTAAAAGTATTTGTGCTAGAAATTAGAAAGAGGGTTGAATAAGAAGAAAATAACCACATGATTTACCTAATCTGCAAAATAACATAGGGAGAATGGTTATCGTTACAGTAAAAGTATATAGACAAAAAATAATTTTACAAACTTACAGCATAATATTGAAAATGTATCAGTTCCCTACTTCACTCATCCAATCTCGTGAACACATCAAAGCTTGCACTGTAGTTGCTCGCAGCGATCTCCACTCCCGATCAAGCACCCTCCCTCTATTGTTAAAAGCAAACTCGGGGGTAACTTTTGACATGGGAATTCCCAAAATATTCCGTGCCATCATAGCTAGGATAGGATACCTTGGAGTGTGAACTTTCCACCAATTTAGTATGTTGAAATCAACACTTCGAGGAAAGAGAGGTTCCTCCAAGTACTTGTCCAAATCTGACTTTGTACCTTGACTTTGAGAAGTTTCATGGAGAAATTTATCAAATCCCATTAACCTATCCTTGCAGTCCCGACCAGTACCAGGTAAGCAGCCAGTACTACCACTAACCTGGCAAGCCAGACCTTGATCAAAAGAAGCTAATGGAGAGCCAAGCGAATGTTCATTGTACAGTGCCTTTATATACTCAAAAACTTCATCAATTAACTCTGCAGCACCAGTACCAAATATTTGCTGATAGTAATACTCGATCAACTTTATCTTGAACCGAGGGTCTAACATGGCTGCAACTGCTAAAGCAAAACTACATTTTTCCCAATATTCATCAAACTTGTTTTTCATTTTCACCGCCGTAGAACTAATAAAATCATCTGAGTTCTTGCACCATTCAATTAACTGCAAGTGAATATCACAGATCTCAGGAAAGTATATATTTGCAGTTGGATACTTGTTCTTCACAAAAACATTAGTGACTTCAACAAAGTGTTTCAAATAGTTTGTAAAGGTCCTTGCCCTCTCCCACTCTAAATCAGTTGGACACATTGCATAAGCAGGGTCTTGTGCCTGAAGAAGAGAAAATGCCCACCTGTACTCTAGGGCAACTTCAAGCATAAAATATGTAGAGTCCCATTGCAGTGGATTGTCAAGACATAAGCACTTTTGACTGTCAACTCCACCTTGTAGAGCTATCTCATTGAACTTCATTAGGGTTACTTGTGAACTCCGAATGTAACGAATGCTTTCCCGAATCTTATGTGTCACCTCAAAAAGTGCCTCTAATGCATCATGAACCATCAGCTTGAGGAGATTTGCAGCACAGCGTATATCAAATAGCATACCATTACAAAAGAGGAATCTATTCTGGGATAGTCGATCACTAATTCTATGAGCAATGTTGTCATTGGCAGAATGACTATCAAAAGTCATTGAAAACAGCTTCCGGTCTATATCCCAATCCATCAAACATGTCATGATGACTTCTGAATGCATGTCTTCTGTATGAGTTGGATCAACTACAATGAAATTCAGTATCTTCTTCTTTAATTGCCAAGCTTCATCAACATAGTGTGCTGTTAAACACAAGTACTCAGCATCATCTGAAGCCGACCATAGATTTGCACTAAGGCTTATCTTGCCTGGTAATTTATCGAGTAGTTCAAAAACCTTCTGTTTCTCTTGCGAATAAATTTCCATACAGTCAGCCTCCACTATGTCAAATGTCACAAGATCAAACAAAGGCTGTAGATTCTTAACAAAAATCCTGAATCCAACATGCTCAACCATTTGTACTGGATACCCATGTAAAATAATCATGCGGGCCATATCAAACTGACTTCGCCTTTGATCCAAGTTACTTCTGGGAATATTCACAACTTCATCTTTCACCTGTCCTTGGTCAAATTTATAATTCACAACTATAAGTGGTTCATCCCTTCTTTTCTCCTGTTCCATGTTTATATTAGCAAGAGCAAGAGTTCCTTCCTTTTTCTTTTCCCTTGTCGAAAGAAATTGAGAAATGCCATGGTTAGATCTTCTTTGACACCTAATTAAATGGTTCCTCAAATGAGAGGTTCCACTAGTACTTGATCCACTAAGTTTTTTCTTACAATGCCTACAAACAGCCACAAATGTATCTCCCTTTTTCACCCTATCAAAATCATTCCATACAACAGATTTCAATCTGCTGGATTTCACTATCACTGCATCTGAAAGATCCATTGCAATGAATCTGATATTTCAATGGTATCTGCCCACCAAAGCAAACTCGAAAAATTACAAAAAAAAAAAAAATTATGAATTCATGATGAAGAAACCAATGTAGCAATGTAAGGGCATTCTCAGAACCATTCTAAATAAAAAAATAAATAAAAAAAAGAGACAAATTACAGAACCAGCAGAGAGTTAAATTTAGGATTATGAAGCGTTTAATCAAATGGCTATCAACTCATATATCCGGACATTCTTAATCTAAATAAAAAATCAAACGAACACTGTGTTTGTAGAAGGAAAAAATAAAATGAAAAATCGAAATAAATATGTATAGATACGAATTACCCACTTGATTTTAAGGCGCCGGAAAATGGTCGGTGACAGGAGTTGAACCATAGTGGCGTTCTGAAGGTAGCGATGAAGCCTCAATGGTGGTTTGTATGTGGTGTAAGGTGACGAAATAAAGAAAAATTTATAGATCTGTGCAATATTTAGGCAGATGAAAAATGGATAAACAACCGAAAAATGAAGAGAAGTGCGGACCGAAAATGGTGGCGGCACAAGACAGAAAAAGAACGGATAATGAGGATAGGGTTTGCTGAAAATTGTAAAATGAAATAAAAAAAAAATACTAAAATGTAGATAAGAAAAATAATCTAACATATAGATTAGAAAAATAATCTAACATACAGTAGACCCCGTAAATTAGACCCTAGTATACTTAATGAATTAAAAATTATTAAATATTAAAACTATTAATTTATAAAGTTTATGAAGCAAGAAAATTATAAGGTCTCGTTTAGTATGGGAGATTTTAAACGAAAGATTTATAAAATTTATCGATTTAGGCTAAATTTACTATTTGACAATTTAAAAGACAGTCAAAATTTATAAATTTTAAAAAATCCATTGTCTTTCAAAATTTTTTATTTTTGAAAGTTTTAATTTCTCATCTCGTAGGTGGGAAAGTTTAAAATCTACTATTTTTTTATGTATGAGAAATTGTAATATTCCAAGATCATCTGTAATAATCTATTAATTTTATAATCAATCCAAAAAGTAAAATTTATAAAATCTATGGATTTAAAAAATTTTCAATCCAAACGAAGCCTAATTTAATATGAATTAATATATTCAAAGCAATCACATATATCAATTTAAAATCAATATATGGCTACATAAATATAGATATATATTTACATTTTTTTAACTTTTTTTTTTGTTTGAAAAACAAATTAAGCACTTTAGATCCATGATAATATGAATAATATTGTAAATATTATTGTTGTACTATTGTAGTTTTAGCATAGTTTGAACATTATCTCATATTTTCATATTTCAAATATAAAATTTTAAATTTATCAAATATCAAGAATAAATTATATATTTTATATTATAATATTTTACTTCTAAATATTCTTTTTAATAATTTATAGTTACAAATAATTTTCTTCAAATTTTATTAATTATTCAATAATATAATTATTAATTATTCAATGAGAACGAAATTGATTATTCAAAAATTTATTAATTATAAAATTATTAATTTATTAAATATTAAATATAAGAGGATTTACTATATTAATATGAAAAATATTCTTTTTATCTCAAATATTTATATTTTATTCTATTTTCTTAATTGATCTGTCCTTGTTTTATTTACCATGATCCATTTCTAATAAGGATTTCACACATTGTTAATATCTTCAAAAAAATGAATACATAGTTAATTTGTATTATGTTAAGCCACGAGACGCATCAAGCAACTGCAATATACAAGATGATACATAAGCTTTGTTTTGCCTTGCGTTTGATGAAAGCGCTTTCAAATAAAAAATTTTATATTTTTTTAAAAACTGCTTTTAAGAAAAAGTAAATAAATTGGTATTTCTTTCAAAAACATATTTAAAAAAATAATTTATAAAAAAATAATAAAAATCAATCAATAAAATGAAAAAAATTCTAAAAATATTTTTTTAACTCCAAATAGTAACCACAAATACGCCCATAATAAGCTTTGATTGGATGTGCAATTCTAATTTTTTATGGCAAATTATTATATATAGTTTCTAAAATTTATCCTAATTAAACAATTTGTCTCTACTTTTTAGAAACTTACTGTTTCACCTCTCAAATTTGTTTTCATCAACAAAATAATCATTCCATTCAATTTTTTATTAAAAACATGCAAAAAAAATAAAAAAAGTAAATTGCCCCTTTTTTACACTCAAATTTTCCATTCCACTCAAAATCAAAATTTCTCAAAACCCCCATTGAACTAAAAGTTATTGTTGGACTCATATTTTTAGTTGATTGGGTCTAATTATGTTTTGAAAATTAAAGCTCATATACAGTAAAACCTCTATAAATTAATAATGCTAGGACCACGAAATTTTATTAATTTAGAGATATATTAATTAATTGATAAATTAATAATTTATTTAAATTATTAATTTATCAATTAATTAATATATCTCTAAATTAATAAAATTTCGTGGTCCTAGCATTATTAATTTATAGAGGTTTTACTGTATATGAGCTTTAATTTTCAAAACATAATTAGACCCAATCAACTAAAAATATGAGTCCAACAATAACTTTTAGTTCAATGAGGGATTTGAGAAATAATAACATAATCTACAAAGTGATTTTAAAATCAGCAAAAAATAAATTTAAAATCACTAATATATATAAAAGTTTTATATCTAGAATCAATGAACATTCTCAAAAAAATATACAATTAATATTAAAATCACAATACATCTCTCTTATGCATATAAAATGAACAATGTTCATTATATATTTACATAATGAAATAAATTCTGTATTATATAAGTTAATTGAATTTGAATGTTCATTGTATTTTATTTTATAATATTCATGTATTATATAGGTTAATTGAATTTGAAGGTTCATTGTATTTTATTTTATAACATTCAAGATATCATGATTAATGAATTACTATATAAACAACCATACAATGATTCTTCAAACCAAACCATGATTTTTTGTTACAATTTGAGAACGCTACATCGGAACTTTTGAATACAGTGAGAAAAATTAGAGATGAAATTCACCTACCTTTAAATTTCAAGAAAAAATAAAATACTATAGTTTCATATTCTACTAAATTGTTCTAAGTATATCTATATGTACTAGGCATATTTGAGAAATTATTAATTTATAAATGGGATAAAACAATGTATTTATATAAGATTGTTATAGAAAATTATTATTTTATTAATTTATTAAAATTGTTCATTTTTTGAACTAGCCCGAGTCAAGACTAAAGGAAATTATTATCTTAGAGAGATTATTAATCTATTGAGTATTAATTTATAGAGGTTTTAATATATATCAAGCACTTGAAAATTATAGAAAATTAGTTAAATAGTGAGTAAGAAACTTTTGGCCAAAGTAAAGAAAGGTGAGTTACTTTAGGCCAAAGAAAAAAATAACTTTGAAAAGAAAAGAAGGTGGAGAAAATAGAGCTTACCAACACTATAAATAAAAGAGGCATCTAAGCAAAAGTGACAACAATTAGTCAAATAACAGCAAATTCAAGCTATGAAGAAAAATCTCTTAAGCTTCTAAAGCATTTTTCTTATCAAATTTTCAAGTTCGTTGGCTTTTATCATTTATATTTCAAAGTCCTTGCAATAATTACTATACCCATTTTTACATTAATATAAATAAATTTTATTTTCATTCTTAATTTTTTGGCTATTTTGTGACAATTGAAGAAGCTGCGTATAGTTTATTCAAGAATCTCTAAGAGCTCATTATCCTTTAGTCTTTTTGCATAATCATATGAAGAAATTAGAAATGAGTGAGACCTCTAAGAGTCTCTAGTACACCTAAAACTAATTCAACCAAAATAAGGCATCAATAATATTTTTGGCACTCTCGGTAGGATACTTATCACACAATGCCATTAAAAAAGAAAACTAAGGATAAAGAAATTAGCGAAATTGTATCTTAGGATGTGGAGGAAGTAGCTACAATAACAACGCTTGGATTAGTACCTTAAATAGTTGAGCAGATTGAAAAGAACTACCAGACTCCTCATCAAATTGCTGATATCTCGGTGAAAATGACATAAGAGGCTCCAGCATCTTTTGCGTCCCAAAGCTTTGATGATTGCCTTGATTCCTTAGAAGAGAATATGGATTTTATGGAAAGCCTATGATGAACATTAAAATCTTTTGGAGCAATTAGTGTATGGATAATCTCTTATCTTTGGTGGTGGGGTTACTTTTAGCTTAACCAATTAGCTAGACAAAATTCTTCCATTAATTTTGTTGAATCTAATGGTGTTCTTCCAATGGTGTGCCAACTTGCATTTCAATAAAGGAAGGAACCTTAGAATTTTCTTCAAATTCCAATCAATATAAGCCACGCTTACAATGTTAGACCTATATAAGCATAATCATAGCCATGATAGTTCGAAGGACGTACAAACCTCGAAGGACTAATGCCACAATTTATAATGGTGAATAAGCACCATACACACAAGCCTCAGGCTTGATGGGCAATCTAAGTGTGGGAACAAGAGTTCACATACATGGACTGTTCATATTCCTCCTATCAATTGTGCTCCTCTTTTAGCTCAAGTGAATTTGGAGGTTGTTAGAAATGCTATGTAGGATTATATAGTCCAAGCTTATGTCAAATATGTAGGCTAGAATTCCATAAGCCATATCCCCTAGATATTATGAGGTTTAGCTCGAGCACTAGTCCGATCTGCTAGAAGGGGATCAAAATGCTCAATTGGGTTTGAACTTATGATGGAACCTTTGTGTTCAGATAGGTTGATTTTCAAAAGATGTTAGAGTCACTACCTTAATTTTATTTTTATTTGGAAAAAAGTTAAGGTAAAAACCCATTTAAATGACTCCAATTTTATCCCAATAGAAAAAGTGTACTAATCCTCGATTAGCAAAGAGGATTTTGGGGCTATATTTTTTTTTATTTAGAAAAAATTAGTTTGAAAGTTTAATACAAAAGGACATTAAAATAAATTTCATGAATAGTTATAAATGCATGAACAATTTAATTAATGCATGACATTCATTCATTCAAAAATACAACAATTAAGAGAATAATAAAATAAAAGGAAAATATTGAATTTACAATAAAAACTCACAATAGGGGATACTTCCTCTAGCCATTATGAAGTTACTTAAGTCAGGTTCTAATTAACTACCTTAGCAAACAAACATTAGGCAAGGAGTCTTAGAACAAAAATCCCAAAGAGGGAAACTAAAATGAAATAAATAAAGAAAAGGAAAAGAAAAGGGAGAGGAGACTTACCTTGAATTATGGGCAATGACTAGCCTCAGACGTGGATGGCAGCTTGAAAAGATGGGTCGGCTTGGAAAGTCACAACCTAACTTACTTTGCAAAGCGAGGAGTAATAACAAGGCAAAAACAAAATAAAATAAAATAAAACCTTAGAACTAAGGTGCTCGATCCTTGGTGGATCAAACTTATGAGAATGGTTCGCTTGATGCAAAGGCTAATCAAGTAAACCAAAAGGTGAAGAGGTGTCAAAAACTAAGTTATGGGCCTATGTTTATAGTAGAAAGGTTGAGGGAAGAATTTGTAATATTTCAATATGGGATTGGGGCATAAAATGAAGAAAAATCAGAAAAAATGAAAAATTGAGTTTGCTGCAACAACCCTAAGGCAATCTACGGCAACAGGCCTAATTTCACCCAATTCTCGTCCGTTTTTCGCGATCTAGTTGCATTGTGTTCTTTATTAAATTCTGGATGATCTAAGGGTGGTTCAAAGGTCAAAAGGATAGGTTTTAATTCCTAGAGCTGTCGTTTCCTAATTTTCTAATTTTCGTAATTTTGGCTTCCAGAGGTCTGTTTACTGAGCCTAAACACCTCTAAGGTTCAAACACAATTTGAAAGGAGAAAAATTAAGGGTTCATAGATGCCTCCTCATAAGAATCAGCTTGACCAAAAAGCAATTCTAATAATAGTAAACCTAGGGATGAGGGATGGAAAAAAGAACCAAAAGGATATCTAAGTCAGGATTTAGACATATTTGGGTGAAAAGCATAATTGATTTTGAGATAAAGGAAGATGGCAAAAGGAACCATAATGATGCTTAAGGAATTATTCCTAAACATTTTGTAACAACTCACACCCACCTTAAGAATTTTCGTGATAATTTGCTTAACTTAGAACTATTAAGGCTAAATGTTCGCTTTTATGAGAATCTATGTGTTATGTAATTTATGAGTATGTGGCATATTAAATTAATTTTAATATGCCAAATATGAATTATTATTATGGAACAAATGATTTATATGAAGTGCATTAGCATAAAATAATTTATTTTACATAAAATGAATTTTCATGCAAAAAGGTGATTTTTAAGCATAAATAATTTTATGAGTATTTTTAAAAAAATATTTTTTGGGGGAAATTTTAATGAAAATAATATGAAAAATATTTTATTTTAATTACCTATAATCAGCCCCAAAATTAATTAAAAAGCCTAAATACCCAAAAACCTACTACATCGAAACACTCTTAACCTAGCTCATTAAGGGTAATCTTGAAAATTGCCCAAAATCCTACATATATTAATAAAGATTTTTGCCAGCCCTTCATTCCAGTAGCCACCATTATGTTATTTTATTATTTTAATAGAAAAATTCTCTCAAAATTATTTTCTCTACTGAAATTTACAAAATACCTTCAAACTTTGCAATTTTGCTACCGTTTCGTAATTTTTTCCTTTCCTTTCAATTTGCTATTTGATTTTCATGAAACTAATCATGGAAAAATTATTTTGAATTAAGTATTTACTGATTTGTATTGATTAAATTTAGCCTAGGTAAATTTTTAAGAGAAATCAATTTTTCTACCGAAAACACAAATCTCTCTATGCGAATTCTCCAAAGGTGAACCCTAAAACTCAAAGTTTGAAATTTCATGCATAAACTATACAGGGGGGTGACTTGCATATGGTTAAATTTTAAATTGATTTTTGTTGTATTTAGATAAAAAATATTGATTTAAATCATATTTCTACATATTACTATAATGACTGAAAAGTTTCAGAAAACAAGGAAATTCAAGGTTTTTGTCCTAGAACTTGAAATTTGGACAAATTCATGATTTTATATTGGTATGGCTACCAATTTGTGTATGGTGGGATTCTAGATTGATAATTTTTATGTTTGGATGGGAAATAATGATTTAAAACATGTGTCTATATATTATTGTAATGAATAGAAAGCGCGAAAAACAAGAAAAATCATGATTTTCACTTTAGACCCTAAACTTGAAATTTTCATGCATGAGAAATACCTATGGCTACCGATTTGTGTGTATTGATGTTCTAAACTGATATTTTTTGTCATTGAATGAAAAATAATGGTTTAAACCACATTTTAACATGTTGCTGTAATGACCAAAAAATACAGAAAACAAGAAAACTCATAGTTTTTCATCCTACAACCTAAAGTTGAAAATTTTCATGCATATGGATTTATATATGTGCCAATTCCTACATATTTATGTTCTAAAATGATTTTTGTTTTGATTACATGAAAAAGTTTGGTTCAAACCATGTTTCTACATATTGCTGTGATAGACAGAAAGTGCGAAAAGTAAGAAAATTCAGGTTTTCTCTTTAATAAGGTATTTAGCCTACATTGGAATTCTGATCCCAATGTCTATAATTTTTATGCAATATATTTTAATGATTATTGACATGTATGTATGAATGATAAATGGTTACATTACATATTGGTAGAAGGAATGACTTTAGACAAGGCTAAAGACAATTTGGTATACTTAAGGTATCTTAACCTTATGTTGTGATTGCAATGTGAATATGATTGGGTAATATGGAAATAGGTTTTATGATGAGTCAATAATGAATTTATGATCTTAAATTGATGAGGAGATTAATTGAATAACATAAGAGATAGGCATGACATTTGAAAGGCTATTGATAAGTTGACATGTATAGAAGTGTTAAGTGTACTAAGATGATTATTAAAGTGAATTGATATCAAGATCATGACATTGTGGTTGACTTGAGAAAGCTATTGGTATGATTTATAACGTATTTTCATGTGAACCTATAAAGGCTAAATGGGCAAAACTTTTAAAGTCAACATATTATGTGCAAGTGATGAGTGCATATCTATGTGTAACTCTAAGTGTATGCAAATGTTATACATGCATGGGTAGTTATGGGATAGGATAGCATGATGATTAAATATATACTAAGTATTGAATTAAATATTATGTTAGAGCTTAAGGAGTTCTAGAGGTTTAGGGGCTATAAGTATTAGGAGCAAAGGAATCACAAGGTGAGTAAACATTATGTTTCATGTTACAAGTGCATGCTATCATATTTTATGAACCTTTGATATCTTGAAACCAAAGTTCTTTTCTATTTTAATGATTTCTTTATAAGCTTAGGTTGCCAAAGGACAATTGGTCCAAAACCATTCTTGATTATCCAATGATAATGCCTTTGCTAGTATTGCCCTAACTTATATTTTTTTGGAACTACACTATTGTTCATCTTTTGTTAAATAAGCTAAACTTCTATTGTTATTATGTTACATGTGATTGTATCCTTCAATGCTACTGTTACTTTTATATGTTATGAGTTATGTGTGAACATGGTGGCAGCCTTTACTTTACCTGTTATGAGTTATGTGTGGACAAGGTAGCAGCCTTCACTCTATATTATGTTACAAGTGGACAAGGCGGCATCCTTCACTCTATATTATGTTATGTGTGGACAAGGTAGTAGCCTTCATTCTATATTATGTTACGAGTAGACAAGGTAGCAGCCTTCACTCTATATTATGTTATGAGTGGACAAGGCAGCAGCTTTCACCCTATATTATGTTATGAGTGGATAAGGTAGTAGCCTTCACTCTATATTATGTTATGAGAGGACAAGGCAGCAGCCTCCACTCTACATATGTTATAAGTTGATTTCTATAAACCTAGTTAAATCACAAGACATGAACTGTGAATTATAAATTATGAACTATGAGCTATGAAACCTTCTATGGGATATATGTTACTGTATAAGTTTTATTGTTTACTCATTAAGATCATCTATCTTACTCTTTTTTCTTTGTATGGTTTCAAGTGAGCATTATGAGGAGGCAAGGTGATCGTTTAAGCTACCTACTCTGCTTGGGAAATTCCCTTGTCAAAATTATAATAATACCATGCTATGATGAGTCCTTAGATGCTCTAGGAATTATTATGGGAATTTTATTTTAGAATATCATGTTGGTCACGTTATTTGAAGTCTTATTAATATTTTCTCATAGATTGTATTAAAGTATATTTTTAGCTTATGCAACTTAAGGTTTTTCCTTTATAAAAGGTTTTATTAAGTTAATGTATGAGGTTCGGTACGATCCTAGGCAATTTTTGCATATGTATGAGTAGGTTCTACGAGCATGGGTGACTTTATATCTCCCTATGTTCTAGGATCGTCATGTTTCTGAAAATGGGATGTGACACATTTATGGGTGAAAAATATGATGGATGGTAGACAAAAAAAAGACCCCAGTGATGTCTAGTTGAGATTTATTAGAATGTATAGGTGGAAATGGTAGATTTTGAATAAAAAAAGAAAAAAGGAACCATAGGGATGCCTAGGTGATTATTACTAAGTATTTATGGATTAAGTTTCGAAAGAATTTTGATAGAGGGGAAGGAGTAGGAACCACAAGGATGCCTAGGTGATTGTTACTAGACATTTATAGGTGAAATTGTGAAAGGGTTTTGATAAAGGCGAGGAAGTAGGAATCACAGGGATGCTTAGGTGATTGTTACCAGACATTTATGGGTGAAATATCCTAAGGCTATCTTAAAATGATTTGACTTTGAAAGAGAAACCTAACCTTATATAGTTGATGATCCTAAGGCTATCCTAGGATGGCCTGATATATTTGAAAGAGGAACCTAACCCTATGCTAGGTTAATGATCTTAAGGCTATCCTAAGATGGGTTTGATTAAAAGAGATACCTAATTTAGATTTAAAGTATGAATCCTAAGGCTATCTTAGGATGTGTTTGCTTAAAAGAGATACCTAATTAAGGTATGGATCTTAAGGTTATCTTATGATGGCTCTAATGTTGGAAGAAAAACCTAAACCTATGCTAGGTTGATGATCCTAAGGTTGAGATTGCTTCCTAAAGAGATATTGATTGATCATGTTGATTGGTTAATGAAGTTGATGGTCTTAGTTTTAGTTTAAGAACTCTGCTTCATGATTTGTTAGTTTGATGATCCATTTTGCTTTGGGAATTTGGATTAATGATCCTTCTTTTATTTTGATTGATGATCTATCTTGATTTAGGACTTTGATTAACAATCTATTCTAGTGTGAAATGCATATGACTATGCAATGATTGGATACCTTAAACATATGAAGGGTCAGCTCGATATAAAAGTGATGATCTTTTAGGAGAAAGATGCCCTCATTTCAGAAAAGTGAATTGAAGGAAGGGAGGTTCCCCCACTTTAGAATCATAAAGGAAAGTAGTTAGGTCATTTTGTTCAAATATACCAGCTTGGGGATGGTAGGGTCATACTTGATTTAGATCAGATATGAGGTTATTTAAAGGGTCAATCAAAGGCTATCAATTCGACCTTAGAGGAGGTTATTTAAGAAAGCTAAATAAGTGGGTCATATTGGAAGGCTAACTTAGGTTTAGCCTTAGAGAAATTCAAATTTGGAAGCTCAGTCTTGTTTGGCTATATAAGAAGTCAGAATGTTTAGATTGAAAGGCTCAGTTAGGTTTTGCCTTATGGCTAGGTCAAAGAGATCAGGCTAAGATGTTAGACCTTAATAGAGATCAAACTGTAAGGCTAATCCTGGCTTAGAGAAAAGGTCAAGCTTAAAAATCAATTTGAAAGGCTTAGTCAGATTTAGCCTTGGAGCAGGTCATGGGCTTCATAGATAAAGGCTTTTGGATTTATGCTTCATAGTGAAGGCTTTTGAGTTTAGGCTTCATAATGAAGGCTTCTAGGTTTTAGGCTTTATAGTGAAGGCTCTAGGAGGCTAATCCTAGCTTAGGGAACAGGTCAAGCTCGAAAATCAATCTGAAAGGCTTAGTCAGATTTTACCTTGGAAGAAATCATAGGCTTCATAGATGAAGGCTTTTTGGATTTGGGCTTCATAGTGAAGGCTTTTGAGTTTAGGCTTCATGATGAAGGCTTCTAGGTTTTAGGCTTTATAGTGAAGGCTTATAGGCATGGGCTTCATAAATGAAGGCTTTTTGATAAAGGCTTTTAAGTTTAGACATCATAGTGAAGGCTTTTGGCCTTTGGCTTTATGATGAAAGCTTTTAGGTTTAGGCTTCTTGATGAAGGCTTTTGGGTTTAGACTTTATGGTGAAGGCTTCTCGGCTTAGGCTTTATAATGGAAGCTTCTTGGTTTAGGCTTCTTGATGAAGGCTTCACAGTAAAGGCTTCTCAGCTTGGGCTTCATGATGAAGGCTTTTAGGTTTAGGCTTTATGATAAAGGCTTCTCAGATTAGGCTTTATGGTGAAGGCTTTTGGGCTTTGAGGACATTTTGTTAGCTTGGACTTTTCTTCAAAGGTGCTTTGGACCTCTTTTGAAGATGGTTGGCTTCAGCTAAGGTATGGTGCTAAATATTTTGGTCATAACAATATCGCATGCTTATGGATAACGGTTTGCCCTTTGACATAGTTGTATTAATTTAAGAGGATTAAATTGAGAATGATTTACAAGCCTTAGAGACTTTGATATTAGGGATCACATGTTTTGCTAAGGAGGCTTGACAGTTAAGTTTTAGAGAATGAGTCTCTAATGAAAAAGGATGACTCTAAAGACATGAAATAAGAGGATTGATTAAATACAATTTGACAACTTTGGAAACAAGAAAAGATAACTAGGATCAGCTCTCTCTTTCTCTCAGCTTTAACTTCTGCTTGAGCCACCCTTTGGGTTTTCAACTTAGTGAGCTTAAATTAATGAAATTTAGAAGAAAACATTCCATCATTGTTTGGGCTACTACTTTTCTTTATGTTGTAGGGCTTTAACCTTTAAATTTTGGGTTTGACAAATGTCTTCTCTAAACTTATTGCCCCTTGCTAAGGTGCATCATTTGATTACCTAATGTGCAATAGGTAATTACATTTACATGCTCTTTATGCTTTAACTATTTGATGAGAGGTCCATTATTTAACCTTTTTTGATTAGTAGCTGGTGAAGCGATTGCTGATTTGTGAGAATGAGGGCATCTTAAATTCTGATCTATACTAATTGTGGTAGATTTAATAATGAAATTGATTGTTTGTTCATCTCTCTTTCCTTTTCTTTTTTCTTCTTTTTCTCTCTCTTTTCTCTTTTTTTCTTCTTTTTTTTTCTTTTCTCTCTCTCTCTCTCTCTCTTTAAAAAAAAAAACTCATCCATGTTGGACTAAATAAGAAAGATAAGAAAATAAATGCACAAATGATGAAAATAAAATATGGATGTATTATTATAAAAAGAAACTTTATTACAAGATAATGAAAAGAGATCGACATGTGGACACAAAATACATAAAAAAGAAAAATAAGATGATAGACTTAGACCTAGATTTAGACTTAGATTTTGAGATTTAGTCTTAGACCCAAACTTAAATTTGGAATTCAATTCCAGATAGGTCAGATTAACTGAACTTGAACTCCTCTATATCATGCCACTTGGGGTTGAGGCAAGGTGGGTCGAGTCAGGTTTAGATTCCTTATCATTGTTCAAGTTAGTAATAGGGAATTCAGCTTGAAATGATTTGCTTTGGATGCAATCTTCAACCTTTGACATAGTTGCAACCAAAGCTCTGAAGGTGGGCAGGTATTGTGTTAACAAGTGGGCTTGATAGGTTGGGAGTAGATTTTTGACAATGATATCCACTTATTCTTACTCGGTTGGTCTATTTTTCATTTGAGCAGCTTAGCCCTCCACATTATAAGGAACATGGAGAAAGACTCATTTAGAAGTTACTTTGTGATTTCCAAATCATGCCTAGTGATATCCACTTTGATGTTGTAATGGTATTGTCTAACAAAGGCATGACCAATATCATCCCATGTTCTTTTTTGACTCTTGTCCAATGAAAGGAACCATCTCTTGGTAGCTTCAATTAGTGATTGTTGAAATAGTTGAGCAAGGAGCTCATCACTAAGTCCAAAGGTTTCATTGCCCCCACATATATTTTCAAATGGGTCTTAGAGAAAGTGGTCCTATCAATTCTATCCAGTTCAAGCATTCTAAATTTAGGAGTAAGCTTGGCATCAAGGAACAAGGTCAAGCTATCCATATCAATTAAGTCATTTTGATGCTTTAAGGATTTGATGGTTTTCTCCATAACTTTAAGTTTATCCATAGGCAATTTAGTGTCTAAATGAGAGAAAATTTCTTCACCTTGAAAAGGATTTAGGAAAGAGGAAGAGTTGGAGTGGGTAGTGGAGCTTGGGCTTGAGTATTGGTAGGTTTCTCAAAATAGGTCTGGTTCTAATTGTGGATGAGATTACTCTTGTTGAGGTTTGCTTAGTTAATCAGGGCTTAAACTTCCTCAATGGTGACTTACCTTTGTTCCTTTATGTTTTCTTTAAATTAGATCTATTAAGCAACCAGGACAACTTGGAAATGCTCTTTTTGCTTCTTAATGAGGCTAATCATAAATGTGATTAGGGCATCCATGTCAACCTAGTTCACTATTGGTACCTTGAAACAAAGTTAAAGAAATTTAATAAGTGAATGGGTAGGGACAGAAAAGGTGATGGAAATATGGGCAAGCAGACTTTGATGGATTAGTGGGCCACTATTTTAGGGTTTAAGGTATGATGGGCTAAGGATTTTACTCTTAGGGCTATGCAGTTTGGGAATATAAGGCCAAAGGTATTACGCTTTATAGTGGTTACATAGGTTTTTAGAGTTTAAGGGTATATTAGGCTAAAAGTATTGGGCTTTAAGGTAATGGGTTGGTTTTAGACAAGGAATGGATTTTAGGCGATGTTTTTGACATTAGGGTCTTAAAGTGTTAGGGGACATAAGTTAAACTTATGTTAGGTAATGGAGTTTGAGTAAATATATGGGTAGAGGTGTATGATGTTATTTAGCTAAGGGAGCTATGTCAGATTTTAGCTTTGGAAATTAGGTCTAGACATAGCTTTAAATGGCTAAAGTTTAGTTTAGAAGGCTAGGTCAGAGTTTAGCCTTGAGGAATTAGGATCACAATTTATGGATAGTTTAATATGAGCTTAAGGATAGAAGGACCATGGATTTTACGATTGGATTATAGATGTACTATGGATTTAGATGTTGGGAGGACCATAGGTTTGGTGACAATTAGATAAAGGGTTTGTTAGACTAGACCATAGGCTTAGATAGGCCATAGGTTTGGATGATACTATAAAAGATGAAGCCAAGTTAGCATTTAGCTTTGGTAAGGACTGTGGATAAAGATGAAGCTAGGTCAGTGTTTAGTTTTGGTAAGGAGTGTTTAGCTTAGGTAAGGATTATCGAGGATGAAAGCTAGGTCAGTATTTAGCTTGGGAAAGGGTTATGAGTGAGGATGAAGCTAGGTTAGTGTTTAGCTTGGGAAGGGATTGAGGATCAGGATAAAGTGAAGTCAGTGTTTAACTTGGATAAGGATTATAGAGGGGTAAAGCTAGGTCAAATTTTGGATGCAAATAGAGGTACTATAAATGAGTTTATTTTTACTATGAGTTTGACATGGGTTTGAGTTTTTAACCATAGGTTTAGGTGTGAAGGTGTTTGGATAGAGGTGAGAGGGTTTAGAGTGAAGGTGAGGGTGTTAGGGATAGAGGTGAGAGGTTAGGGTGGGGTGCTTTAATGTTAAAGACTAAGGTCAATGGCATTTAAGGTTAAAGTATTTAGGTTAAAAGTTGAGGTTTAGATATTGGTATTTAGATGAAAGTTGTAGAGGATGGATTTATAGGATTGTGGGGGTGCAGGCGATTGGGATAGAGATGTGAGAGTGTTTATAGGTGAGGTGTTTAGATGGAGGTAAGAGTGTTTGACCCTTTTTCAGTTCAAGGTTTGACCTAGACTTAAGATGAATGCATGTTTTGTTATACACAATGGATGCATGGAACACAAGGCTTTGATTATGGTATATACAACCTAAGGTCAAAATCTAGGTTTATTACATAAGAGGGTAAGGATGGCTTGTACAAGGTACTCGTCACACTAAGCAGCAATATACCTACCACATGTGAGTTAAAGAGTCTTGCCTGGGTCCAATAATATGTGCATGCTCATTACACCTTTGAAAGGATAAAAAAATTCATTGCAGGGTGGATGATTTCACTATTAGCGAATAGACCTAAGGAAGGTTACTCACTCGATGCTACTCACTATCTATTGTCTTCCTAAAACTAGGTTTGTATGCAAAGAGCTTATGCAAATGATGCACGAAAGCCATTTGTGTATTGAAAGTGCCAAACTTTGATTTCAAACCAATCATTAGTCCTCTTATTTCTTTTATTAAAAAGAAGGTGGTCTCTAGTGGAGTCACTAGTTGTAAGGCCTAGCTCGAGCATCGGTCTGATATGCTAGAAGAGGATCTAAATGCTTAATTGGAGTTAAACTCATGATGAACCTCGGGGTTCAGATATGTTGATTTTGAAAAGATGTTAGAGTCACCACCTTAATTTTATTTTTATTTGGAAAAAAGTTAAGGTAAAAACCCAATTAAATGACTCCAATTTTATCCCAATAGAAAAAGTGCACTAATCTTTGATTACCAAAGAAGATTTAGCTGCCTAGGTTTTTGGTTTATTTAGAAAAAATTAGTTTGGCAAGTTTAATATAAAATGACATTAAAATAAATTTCATGAATAGTTATACATGCATGAACAATTTAATTAATGCATGACACATGCATGAACAATTTAATTAATGCATGACATTCATTCATTCAATAATACAACAATTAGGAGAACAATAAAACAAAAGGAAAATATTGAATTTACAATAAAAACTCACAATAGGGGATACTTCTTCTAGCCCTTATGGGTTTTAGGGAAGTCACACATTCTCCAAACTAAACCTAAAATAAAAAAATAATTATAAGATAAGGAAAATCCTAACTATGTGAAAAAGATGATGGGAAGAAGTTGGTTTATTTTAATTGGATTCATTGCTTGAACCAAGCATGCTTACATATCCTTTTGAATGGAAATCAGAACCTATGCAGTTGTCCCTTATTGTGAAAGGGTTTGTTCAGTCTAGCCTTTTTATCATGTTTTGATTTATTGATTAAAAAAGGGGTTGAGTTGATTGATTTTAATTGATCACCAAATTAAGTTAATTAAGTTAGGTTCTAATTAACTAGCTTAGCAAACCAAACATTAGGCAAGGAGCCTTAGAACGAAAATCCCAAGGAGGGAAACTAAAATGAAATAAATAAATAAAGAAATAAAAAGGAAAAGAAAAGGGAGAAGAAACTTACCTTAAAAGATGGGAGACGACTAGCCTCGAATAGTGGGCGGTGGCTTGCCTCTGATGGTGGCTTGAAAAGATGGGTTGGCTTGGAAAGTCACAACCCAACTTGTTTTGCAAAGTGAGGAGTAATAGCAAAGCAAAAATAAAAATAAAAATAAAAATAAAAAAGGAAAATTTATAACTAAGGTGCTCGATCCTTGGTGGATCAAGATTATAGGGGTGGTTCGCTTGATGCATAGGCTAATCAAGCAAACCAAGAGATGAAGAGGTATTAAAAACTGAGTTAGAGGCCTATATTTATAGTAGAAAGGTTAGAGGAAGAGTTTGTAATCTTTCAATGTGAGATTGGTGCAAAAAAATGAAGAAAAAATTGGAAAAAAATGAAAAATTGAGTATATTGCTGCAAGTCTATAGGTGTTTCGGCGACAGCTGTAGGGTAGTCTACAGTAGCAGGCCTAATTTCACAATTTTGGCTAGTTTTTGCCCATTTCTCATCCACTTTTATGATTCCAATTGTGTTGTGTTTGTTATTCAATTCCAGATGATCTAAAGGTGGTTCAGAGGTTAAAAGGATAGGTTTTGATTGTTAGACCTACATTTTCTGATTTTTTAATTTTGACAATTTTGTCTTCCGGAGGTCTATTTACTCAGCCTTAGCAGCTCTAAGGTTTGAATACAATCTAAATGGTGAAAAATTAAGGGTTCACAACTGTTGACAGTGAGAATTCATATCTAAAAGGATACCATATCCCAGACTTCATCTTATTCTCAAGAGAAGATGGGTAGTCCATATTAAAATATATTGCTAGATTTATAATGCAATGTGGAGAAGTGGCAAATAATGAGAATTTTGTTTTTTTTATAAATTAAGACTATTTCCAAATTCATTAATAGACTAAGCATCATATGGTATTCAACATTACCTAGGGATTCAGTACATTCATGGCAAGAAATGAAAAGGAAGTTTCATATCTAATTTTTTAGAGTTGAGTATGAAGTATATATAGCTAAGTTGTCCTAAATGACTAAGAAAAATGAGGAGTCTACTGATATGTTTATAGCCCACCCAAGCTTGTACCTAACTTTAATCTAAAAAAGGGGAGTAGGCCACATACTTCCCATCCACCATCTACTACCCGAAGAAAGTAGCCAAGGTTCATGCTACCTTTAATGGAAGTTCCTGAGAATCAATGGCAACTTGTCCACTACAAGAAGTTTTCACAACCTCTTACTAAAACTCAAAATATCATACTTCAAAGGAGGAGGACAATTGCAAAAATAGAAGGTGCTAGCACAAAATAAGACCAAATAAAGAATCAAACCTCGAAGAATATACTTGTAGACATTGAGTTTATTAGTAGCGTAATAGATGAAGAAATACAAAAAATTAAAGTAGGCCAAATTTTCATACTTTTGAGGTCTTCCATGCCTCCTCCAAAGTCCTGATAAACAATGCTTGATTGTTAATATTAGTCCATTAAGGATGGCTTTGGAACTTGACAAAAATGAAGAAGATCTCATAGCAATAGATGTATTTATTTTAGCATTTAATGGTGAAGTTACAAACACTTTAAGGCCTCATTTGGTATGAGAGATTTTAAATAAGGGATTTTATAATATACATGATTTAGACTAGATCCACATTTGGCAATAAAAAGATGATCAAAATCCATGGATTTTGAAAAATCCTTCACCCTCTAAAATATTTTATTTTTGAAGACTTCAATTTTCCATCTCCTAGGTGGAAAAGTCCAAAATCAACCATTTTTTATGCATGAGGGATTGCGATATTTTTTTTATTCCAAGATTGTCCCTAATAATCTATTGATTTTATAATCAATCCAAACAATGGAATTCTTAAAATCTATGGATTTCACAATATATGGATTTGAAATCCATAGATTAAATCTATAGATTTAAGAATCTTTAAATGAGGGATTTTATAAAATCCATGATTTAGACCAAATAAACATTTAGCAATATAAAAGATGATCAAAATCCATGGATTTTGAAAAATCCTTCACCCTCTAATATCCTTTATTTTTAAAGGCTTTAATTTCCCACTTTTTAGGTGGTAAAGTCCAAAATCAACCATTTTTTGTGCATGAGGGATTACAATATTTTTTTTTATTCTAAGATTGTCCATAATAATTCATTGATTTTTTAATCAATCGAAATAATGAAATTCTTAAAATCTATAGATTTCACAATTTATGGATTTAAAATCCATAGATTTTATTAAATCTATGGATTTAAGAATCCCTCAACCTAAATAAGTGTAAGAGTCTTACTATGGAGATCCAAGTTGGAAGCAATACCACTATAATGGCCTTTTTTTTTATATATTATAAACTCTACTGTAAATTATCATGCTTTGTTAGGAAGGGACTACATTCATAGCAATTGGTGTGTGTCATCCTGATTCCATCAATTTCACCTATTTTAGGAGGGAGATAAGGTGGAAATAGTCTAGGATGATGGGAAACCATTCAAGGTCTATATAGATATAGTGGATACAAGGTCCTATGATGGTAGGTTTGGGCCAATTCAATTCATAAGAAAAATAAAATATGATGGGAAAAAAAATACTTACCATTGTAAATCAAGATGATTGCCAACAACAAGTAAGAGGGCTCCTTCAAAAGTCAGTTGTTGTGCCATATCATAGGTTGATTACTCAGCCTATCATTGAGGAAGTCGATGATTAAGTTCACTAAAGAACAAAAGATGGCAGCCATAGCTGCTTTGTTGAAGGTCCAAGTACAACAAACTTTAGATAGGTGTGAGTCCTCACTTGAGCACCAGTCTGATTTGCTAAAGGGAATCAAAATGCTTATTAGGGTTTAGATTTATGATGGAACCCTTGGGTTCAAATGGATTGATTTTTGAAAATATTTTGGCAGTGACCACCTTAATTTTATTTCAAATGGGAAAGATTAAGGAAAAAACCTAAAATTGACTCCAATTTATTTATCTTTGATTAATTTACCCAAAGGTAAAATCAATAGTCTTTGAAACCAAAGATGATTCAAGGGCTAGATTTTTGGCTTTAAATAATCTAAATTTGGCTTAAAAAATTAGTTTCATAAATGACAATTAAAATGCATGATCATGGCATAATTGTGAATGCATAAGGGATTAAAGAAATAAAGCAAGTAAAGTAAACATCCACAAGAAGAGTGTTCTCTCTAGTCCTAATGGATACTAGGAGAACCATATGATCACCCTTTAACTTTGAGATAATTAAAATCAATTGCATTACAAAATGATGGGATGCCTTCTCTAGCCTTTATATGTTCTAAAAAGGTCACAATTTCCTTTAAAAATATAATAAAATAAAAAAATAAAAAGGGAAAATGACATAGTTTGGATTTGGATTTTTGGTTTAGATTAGATTCCAAACGTGCCTATATACTCCATTGAATGAGGATTAAAACCCACATAGTTTGTTTCATGATTAAATGGAGGGTTTAGGGGTTGATCAGATTGATTTGGTTTAATTTGGTTGGAGTGGGTAAAAGAAAGTGTTTATACCTTCTTTTGGGCCATGTATAATGGGCAGAGGGTCTTCCGAACTGAGGTTTGATTTTATCAGTATCGAAGAGTGGGATCCAACTCAAGGAGAGTGGATTAAGATGGAGGATTGGTTTGATTGATTAAAAAATAAGAGTGATTAATGGATGGATTAAGTGGATTAATTAATTAAAAAGATTAACTAATTAATTGGATGATTTTAAAGTAATTAATTAATTAATTGAGTTGATTAAGTGGATTAATTAATTAAAAAGATTAACTAATTAATTGGATGATTTTAAAAAGTGATTCATTAATTAATTAAAAAAGATTAATTAATTAATTATTTGATGTAATTTTAGAAAGATCCTAGTTAATTAAAAAGATTAATTAACTTGATTAGGAGATGGGATTAATTTATTAGAATGATTAATTAATTAATTAAGAGATTGATTTGAGGGAGAAAGAGAAAGGAATTAGTAGATAACTATCAAGATACTAATTCAAGGTGTTTAGAAAATGGAAGAAATGGAAGTCTATTTATAAACAAATGGGGGTGGGGATAGTTTGGGAAATGAAAGAGTGAAAAGATCAAAAGAATATAGTTGAAAAGAAAAGGGGGGGGGGGGGGGGGGGGGGTGGGTGGTGGGGTGTGGGAAGAGGAAGGGTGGGGTGTTGAAAAAAGGCCAAAAAAGGGTAAAAATGAAATTTTCAGCGCATAGGGGATGTAATATTCCAACTTAATATCAGTAACTATACTAAGTTTAGTTTATATGACATGTAAGAGTTAAGTACTTTATTAAGTGCTAAAGGACATGATTAATATTAGAGTAAAAGTGAGATGGTCTGAATGTGGTTGTAAAAGTCCTAATGGAAATGGATAAGTTTTATTAAAAATTTGAGGATAAATTTTTTTAAAAGGGGGGTAAAATGTAATACCCAAGATTATTTTTTAACTCATTAGGATTAATAATGATGTCATAGAACTTGATTCTAATGGTATTATGATAGTAAAATTTAAATTGTACCCAAAAAAACTTTATTGATGTTAATTGATTTATTTGCTTAATATGCAACATTAAAGTGTATATGTGTTCATTAATGAATTGAATAAAGCTATTATGATAATGTGTAATGTATATAGTAATATTAAAGATAAGAAATCAGTATGCCAAAGTGAAAGAAAAGAAAGAAAGTTAAAAGAAAATATTAAGTATGTAAATGTGCATATATGGATTATTAATGGACCTTTATTAAGGCCCAATTTGGAGTGAAACTAGACTTAACCAAGGGTTAAAATAATTACCTAATTTAAACTATGATAGATGGAAGGAATGGCCAAATTTTTTGGATAGATAGCCACCAATTTGTACTAAGTCAAATTGACTTCTACATTTTCTACACCAAATTATCAATTTAATTTTACTTCTTGCACTCCATTATCACCATCTATTTAGATGTAATCCTAGTCATTCAATGTAATTAAATCATAGCCATCAAATTTGACTTGGAAACCACTATTTTTTATAAGTCAATTCCTTAGTCAAATTAAAGTCTTCACTTTTCCTTCATCAAGTCTATATTATTTTTACTAAATACACACCAATGTTACATATGATGATCATCATCCATCTAGATGAGATTCCAGCCATCCAAATTGATTAAATCATGGCCATCTATCTTGATTAAATCTTAGCAATTGAAAAAGTGTGATTAAATCACCACCATCCATTCTCTTATACATATATATATGGAAAGATGCTCATTTCTCACCATTTTTGAAAACTCTACATCAGAAACACAACTCCTACCAAAGAGAAACCCTTCCACACTATTATCATCATAGAAACCAAAAATCAAAGCTTCCCAAAGTAAGAAACATGCTCATCTTCTCCTTTTCTTGTTCTAAGCATGATTTTGGAGTTGTAGTTGCAAAAACTCTTCTTTTCTTTCATCTATATGGATCAGGCAAAGGGAAGTGAAACTAGAAAATGTTTTTTTTATATGTTAGTTGATGAAATATGAGTTTTAAGCTTGAGAACTAGGTTTTAACATGTAAAAATAAATAAGGAAAGTTTGAAACTCATCTACGTGCACCTAAAAGCATGGTTCGGCCTAAAATTTGAATTCTTGAAGAAAGTGTTCAAAAATTTATTTAATGGTACCTAAGATTATTTTGGGTAGAGAATAATGGTTTTGAAGTGTCAAAACAAATTATACAATCTTATTTCAAAACTTGAATTTCTAAAGGTATAACCAAGGTTAAAAGGGGAAGTTCATGTTTTAATGATTGTTTTTTCATGTTTGATTATGATATAGACTCCTTAACATGCTAATTTTATAATTCAATGATCCATTTGAGAATTGGTTAAGAAATTATAGGTTTTCCCCTAAATTTTCCCTAAGTTGGAAAATTTGGGTTTTATGAGTTAAAGTGATTTAATTTCAATTGATTAATGGATATTGATTGTTTAAGTGTTAATTTAATGAGTCTATGATCAATTTGAAGTTTAAGTAAGTAATTGATGGTTTTTCCAAATTTATAGGGTTTACAAGATAAATTGAGAATATGGAAAATTAAATTATATGATACATATTAAGTGTATAATTCATGTTCATAGTTGTGAGATGATTAAAGTATGAATAGTTACGAGATTGAAGAAAAGAAGAATATAGAACAGAAATAGTACCTATTATTCTAAAATTTTAGAGAACGAATTTGGAGAAGTGTATAACATGAAAGTTGTTGATTTCAGTGTTATATATATACTGCAAAAATTTTAAGTCATTTTGTGATCATTGGATATGTCAAACTAAATAAAAAGTATAGGTTGCCAGAAAGCAATATATATTAGAGCAAAATTGAATAGGCTACTGTAATTGATTTAAATAAAGGAGAAAATGTGCTTTATTATACATGAAATTTGGTTTTTGGTTGACATATATGTTAGTTAAATCTATAAAAAATTTTAGATTAAAAAGATTTTTTGATCGATATATATGTTAGTTAAGTCTATAAAAAATATTAGATTAAAAAGATAATGTTTGGTATGATAATTGATTGGTTTAGTGTGGACTGCTCAAACTGTCTAGAAGAATGGCAGTATGAGATTGTCAAATTATTTTAAGGACCTTAGATGTATAATTAAATAAAATTTAAAACATAAAAAATGGTGAATTATGTGTTATATATCGCATTGCAAATCCTTTTTTCCATTGGATAAACATATTTTAAGATAAAACTAAGAATGTGGAATATCTTCAGGTTGTCCTTGTACAGAGGTAGGATAAAATTTGAAAATTTACTATAAATTTTATGGTCTAAAAATTAAGCCCAATTTTAGATATGTTATATCTTGATATATCTAATATAAAATGTAAAAAGAATCAACTCATTTGACATAGTATAACATGAAAAATAGTAGAAATAGTGTTGTAAGATCAAACTTGGTTGATGAGCAATATATGAAAGTACATGTAAATTGAATTTGAAATCATAAAAAATTGAAAATTATTTGATTTAATCTTGATTAAGTAATATAAAGTTAAATTATGAAAATTTAAGAGGAAAGAAACCAAAATTCTTTATAGGCCCATTCAGCCTACCAATGAAAATGGGTGATAAAGGAATCACAAACTATGCAACGTGTATATACAAAATGGACATTCCAATAAAGAAAGATTTTTGAAAAGTAATTGAAATTAAGAATAGTAAGGGGTTAATGGGAGTAAGATATATTCCAACTAAGTAATGATAGTAAATATTGATCAATATGAATTTAAATTATGTGATTGTAGAACCTAATGATAAAGGTAAGGATATTGTTAAAGATATCGAGAAGCCTCACTTTAACTTGTGTTAAATGCTATAAGGAGCTAAGGATTTCAAGCTGAGTACTTAATTATGTAAGATGATTTGTGCCATAAATGAGCAACCATTGTTTGAATCATTTTCTATTGAAATGTATCACATTTCCATATTGAACATATGAATTGCCTTGTTGACTATTGGGTCATTGAACATTATTGTTTTCCTTTATGGCATTTAGCCATCATGAGCGAACCTCATATCGAGTTGATAATATCACCATTAATAAGAATCCATATATTCATTGTTACTTATTCCATTGAATTCCTTCATTGGTTATATATATGCTCTTCTCATTGTCATTGAACTAAAGCAGAAATTCCCTTCTGATGTAGGGTAATACATTGGGCCTTATGCATTTAGTATAAGCTTACGGGTAGGGCAAGAGTACCCAACCTTTGCTAGGGGGAATGCCTAGCCGTAAGACTTGATCAGTCTTGTGTACTATGATATGTTCGAGTGAGCAAGGCACTTGTTACCACTCGCCTGATTTATTAATTTATAAGTGGTAAGCACACCACTTCCAAAAATTGATTAATTTCTGCTGAAGATATTGCTCATGTGACCAAAGAAAGATTGACATTCCTTATTAACAATCTTGATCAACATCTCTTTATTACCATAAAAAAAAAGCTACTTTATTTGTACTCTCTATATTCTTATATATATTATGTTATTTTGTACTCACTGAGCTCTATCTCATTCCTTTAGTTGTTTAAATTTTTCAAGCCAAGTTGTTGAGTTAGCAAGGAAATCTCAAGCTCTATTCTTTCGCTTGAGAATTTCTTTACTATGTTTTGGCATTATAGAGTTTGACAATGTAATTTGAAGGTTTATGTTCTAGAGCTCTATGGGTATTGAGGATTTTAGTATCAATATAATACTAAACATTATGTATTGTGAATTTATCATATCTTATAATTATGTTTCAATATTTAAACAAGTAGTATATGAATGATGATAAGATTGATGGAAACATAAATAGAAGACATTGACTGTAATAAGGTACTAAGATATAAATGAAAATGATATAGGTATTGATAAAGAAATTGGTAAATTATACATAAGTATGATTAATATTACTGATAAATGAATAATGTGTACAAGCATGTGAAATGACATAGTAAATGGTAAATGATAGTATGATAAGGTAATGCAAGTTCAAATCTTAGGATACGTCATATTAATGTGAAGCTAAATGGGTTTTACAGGTTTAGGTGACTTTACGTCTTCCTATGCCCTGTGACAGTTGCGGCTCAAAATTATTGGGTCATGAAAAATGTGGTATCAGAGCAAAAGTCTAAACTAGTATTATATAATGTATAATGATATGACATAAGTAATACCATGGACCATAGGAAAACTTCTTGTCATTGCCATTTATCGTTAAGTTAGTTCTGCACTGCTTATATATGTTGATCCCTCTTATATAATTGTTTATTTGTTTGCTTTATTATGTTATGATTGAATTTTTCCTGAAATATTGTGATGTAGCATTATAAGATAGTATTAGAGTAATAGTCATGAATATGTGAATAGTGATAAATTAGTATATGAAGGAACACCATGTGATAAAAGAAATATGCAAAAAGAGACTAGTGTGGGATACCATTAAGAAGGGTACTAGTTACATACTAAGATTGAAACATTGAATAATATTATGGATGTCATATGTATTTTAATTATAAAAATATATAAGCATAAATAAATATGTGTGTCAAAAATCTAAAATGTGTTTTAAGTAATATCTATATGTATTATTGATATGAAGTAATAAAGGTAGATGTGTATAATTGAATTTATTTGTGTAAAAGTGTATGAGCACATATAAATGAGTATAATTAGAAAGAAGTTATATGAAAATGGATGATATAATGTTAAAAGGGAATAAGAATTGTGGAATGTCGATGAGTAGTATTTAAAGAATGAAGGGATAAATCATATTGATGGGATTATTATGTTCTAGTAATTGAAACTTTTATAATATTGATATATTCATGATAAAAGTATATTTTATGATTTTGAAATAATTAAAATTATACCTTGGAGTTATTAGGATGATGGTAAGATAATGAAGTTAATAATATGACCATTAGTTCAAAATATCAATTGAATATGAATCATGGAATGAAAACATGTGTATGGTTACTACTGAACTGATGCTTAATGTATGAGATAGGAATGGAGTAAATTACATATATACTGTAATCATGGAATTATTCAATTGAGAATTATTAAGGATTGAGAAATTATTGATTATACAAAAGTATTCATGGATAATTAATGAGATAAAAGTTATGATACAATTATTAACCTTTGATGTCAATGCTTATGACTATTTGAGCAAGATATGCTTATAATTATAGTTGATTTGGGGTGACGTTAGATGTTGAAGAGATTATATTGAAGTTATATTGTTAAAGGATTGTAATTTAGGAATTGAAATGTTATGTGATGGTATATGATTACTTGCATATATGTATAGTTTTGAAAAGTGAAAATAGAATGAATTAATAAGTCATAAGTGAAGAAATGTATATATACTATATGCAGTAAAAACAATAAGGAATAATTGGAGATGAGTATGTGCAATTGTTATAAAATTAAATACATTGGAGATATCTGCATATGAGCATATGTAAATGAGTATACCACAAACACATGTGAGAATATTACTAGAATTTCTATGTGAAAGCATTATTTGATATTATTGACAAAGATTAAAGTGACTTAAGAATAAGATTAGTTAATTTTGATTGGTCTATTAGAAATGACATCAACTAATTGAGATTAAAGTGACAATATGATTATGGAAAATAGATAGATAAGCTACTACATATAACACATGAGAAAAATTCTAGGACGAATTTTTAATAAGAGGGGAAGAATATAATATTCCAACTTCATATTAGTAACTATACTAAGTTTAGTTTATATGACATGTAAGAGCTAAATATTTTATTAAGTGCTAAAGGACATGATTAATATTAGAGTAAAAGTGAGATGGTCCGAATGTGCCCACAAATCTCCCAATGGAAATGGATAAGTTTTATTAAAAATTCAAGGATGAATTTTTTTTAAAAAGAGGGTAGAATGTAATATTCGAGGTTTTTTTTTTTTTACTCATTAGGGTTAATAATGATGCCATAGAACTTGATTCTAATGGTATTATGATAGTGAAATTTAAATTGTACCCAAAAGAACTTTATTAATGTTAATTGATTTATTTGTTTAATATGCAACATTAAAGTATATACGTGTTTATTAATGAATTGAATAAAGCTATTATGATAATGTGTAGGCTATATAGTAACATTAAAGAGAAGAAATCAATATGCCAAAGTGAAAGAAAAGAAATAAAGTTAAAAGAAAATATTAAATATGAAAATGTGCATATATGGATTGTTAATGGACCTTTAGGGCTTAAAGCCCAAGCCCATGTATGGTTAGCCCATTAAGGCCCAAGTTGGAGTGAAACTAGACTTAGAATAATTACCTAAGTTAAACTATGGTAGATGGAAGGAATGGTCAAATTTTTTGGATAAATAGCCACCAATTTTTACTAAGTCAAATTACTTATTCAAATTGACTTCTACCTTTTCTACACCAAATTACCAATTTAATTTTACTTCTTACATTCCATTATCAACATCTATTTTGATGTAATCCTAGCCATTCAATGTGATTCAATCATAGCCATCAAATTTCACTGGGAAACCACCATTTTTTACTAAGTCAATTCCTTAGTCAAATTAAAGTCTTCACTTTTCCTACATCAACTCTACATTCATTTTTCCTAAATACACACCATGATCATTACCCATCTAGATGAGATTCTAGCCATCTGAATTCATTAAATCATGGCCATCCATCTTGATTAAATCTTAGCCATTGAGAAAAAGTGTGATTAAATCACCACCATGCATTCTCTTATACATATATATGGAAAAGATGCTCATTTCTCACCGTTTTTACAAACTCTACATCAAAATCAAAGCTTCCAAATGTAAGAAATCATGCTCATCTTCTCCTGTCCTTATTCTAAGGATGATTTTGGAGTTATAGTTGCAAAAACTCTTCTTTTCTTTCATCTATATGGATCAGCTAAAGGGAAGTGAAATAAGAAAATATTTGTTTTATATGTTAATTGATAAAATATGAGTTTTATGCTTAAAAAATAAGGATTTGACATGTGAAAATAAATAAGGAAAGTATGAAATGCATCTAAGTGCACCTAAAAGCATAGTTCAACCTAAAATTTGAATTCTTGAAGGAAGTGTTCAAAAATTTATTTAATGGTATCTAAGGTTATTTTGGGTGGAGAATAAGGGTTTAGAAGTGTCAAAACAAATTATACAAGCTTATTTCAAAACTTGAATTTCTGAAGGTATAACCAAGGTTAAAAGGGGAAGTTCATGTTTTAATGATTGTTTTTTCATGTTTGATTATGATATAGACTCCTTAATATGCTAATTTTATAATTCAATGATCAATTTGAGAATTGGTTAAGAAATTATAGGTTTTCTCCTAAATTTTCCCTAAGTTGGAAAATTAGGGTTTTATGAGTCAAAGTGATTTAATTTCAATTGATTGATGGATATTGATTGTTTAAGTGTTAATTTAATGAGTCTATGATCAATTTGAAGTTTAATTGATTCCAAATTTATAGGGTTTACAAGATAAATTGAGAATATGGAAAATTAAGTTATATGATACATATTAAGTGTATAATTCATGTTCATAGTTGTGAGATGATTAAAGTATGAATAGTTATGAGATTGAAGAAAAGAAGAATATAGAACAAAAATAGTACCTATTATTCTAAAATTTTAGAGAACGAATTTGGAGAAGTGTATGACAAGAAAGTTTTAGATTTATATGTCATATATATACTACAAAATTTTCAAGTCATTTTGTGATTGTTTGCTATGTCAAACTGAAGGAAAAGTACAGGCTACTAGAAAGCAGTATATATTAGAGCAGAATTGAATAGGCTACTGTGATTGATTTAAATAAGGAGAAAATGAGATTTATTATACATTAAATTTGGTTTTATTATCCATATGTATGTTAGTTAGGTCTCTCAAAATTTCATATTAAAAAGATAATGTCTGTTATGGTAATTGCTTGGTTTAATGTGGACTGCTCAAACTGTCTAGAAGAATGGCAGTCTGAGATTGTCAAATTATTTTGAGCACCTTAAATGTAAAATTAAATAAAGTGTAAAACATAAGAAATGTTGATTTATGTGTTATATATCACATTGTAAATCATTTTTTTAATTGGATAAACATATTTTAAGATAGAACCAAGAATGTGGAATATATTTAGGTTGTCCTTGTACAGAGGTAGGACAAAATTTGAAAATTCACTATAAATTTTATGATCCAAAAAATAAGTCCAATTTTGGATATGTTATATCTTGATATATCTATTATAAAATGCAAAAAGAATCAACTCATTTAGATTAGTATAACATAAAAAAATAGCAAAAATAGTGATGTAAGATCAAACTTGGTTAATGAGTAATATATGAAAGTATATGTAAATTAAATTTGAAATCATAAAAAATTGTAAATTATTTGATTTAATCTTGATTAAATAATATAAAGTTAAATTATGAAAATTTAAAAGGAAAAAAACCAAAATTGTTTATAGGCCCATTCGGCCCACTTGACCCACCAATGAAAATGGGTGAAGGAATCACAAATTATGCAATTTGTATAAACAAAATGTATACATGGAATTAAGAAAGATTTTTGAAAGTAATTAAAATTAAGAATAATAAGGGGTTAATGGGAGTAAGATATTTAATGGGAGTAGGATATATTTCAACTAAGTAATGACAATAAACATTGATCAAGATGAATTTAAATTATGTGATTGTAGAACTTAATGATAAAGGCAAGGATATTATTAAAGATATCGAGAAGCCTCACTTTAACTTGCGTTAAATGCTATTAAGAGTTAAAGAGTTCAATGAGAGTACTTAAAAACATAGTATGATTTGTGCTATAAATGAGCAACTATTGTTTAAATCATATTCTATTGAAATGTATCACATTTTCGTATTCAGCATATGAATTGCCTTGTTGACTATTAAGCCATTGAACATTATTGTCTTCCTTTATAGCATTCGGCCATCATGAGCTAACCTCATATCTAGTTGATAATATGACCATTAGTATGAATCCATTTGTTCATTATTATTTATTCCACTGAATTCCTTCATTGGCTATGTATGTGCTCTTCTCATTAACATTGAAATAAGGCAAAAATTCCCTTATGATGTGGGGTAGTACATTGGACCTTGTGCACTTGGTATAAGCTTGTGGGTAGGGAAAAAGTACCTAGCCTTTGATAGGGAGAATGCATAGCCATAAAACCTAATTAGTCTTTTGTAATGTGATATATTCGAGTGAGCAAGGCACTTGCCGCCACTCGCCTAATTTATTAATTTATAAGTGGCAAGCACGTCGCTTCCAAAAATTGATTGATTTCTGCTAAAGATATTGCTTATGTTACTAAAAAAAGATTGGCATTCCTTATTAACAATCTTGATTAACATCTATTTATTACCATAAAAAAGATACTTTATTTGTACTCTCTATATTCTTATATATATTATGTTATTATGTACTCACTGAGCTCTATCTCATTCCTTTAGTTGTTTAAATTTTTTAGGCCAAATTGTCGAGTTAGCAAGGAAATCTCAAGCTCTATTCTTTTGCTTGAGTATTGCTTTACTGTATTTTGATATTATGGAGTTTGACTATGTAATTTGAAGGTTTATGTTCTAGAGCTCCATGGTTATCGAGGATTTTAGTATCAGTATAATACTAAACATTATGTTTTGTGAATTTATCGTATCTTATAATCATGTTTCAATATTTAAACAAGTAGTATATGAATGATGATAAGATTAATGAAAACATAAATAGAAGACATCGACTATAATATGGTAAATGATGCACAAGTATGATTAATATTATAGATAAATGAATAACGTGTACAAGCATGTAAAATGGCAAAGTAAATGGTAAATGATAGTATGATAAGGTAACAGAGGTTTAAAATTTAGGATACGTCATATTAATGTGAAGATAAATGGGTTCTACGGGTTTGGGTGACCTTACATCTTCCTATGCCCTAAGACTGTTGTGGCTCAAAAATATTTGGTCATGATAGGGGACCATTTACGGAGTCTCTTTTTTTCTTTGAGTTTGATCTAGGTAGCAATGTACTTGAAGGAAAAATGGAAGCAAGAAAGGGAATCAAAGGGAGATCTAGGCTAGTGGCTAGATATTTTTGGATGAATTGATGGATACGGTTAATTATGATAGAAAACTAGGGAAAAGAACTAGTAGGACATCTAGATTAGACATTTGTAGGTAAAGAGTTTGGACAAATTTTGGAAAAAAGAAGTGGAGAAAGGAACTAAAGGGATGTCACTATCCAAACATTTATGGGTGTAAGAAGTGGTTGACTTTAGGATGAACAATGATGGAAAAGGAAACTAGATTGACTTTTAAGTAAGAATTTATACATTTTTAAGTGGAGGAAATGATTGTTTCAAAATAAAAGGGATAGAAAAGGAACCATATAGATGCCTAGGTGATATTTTCTAGACTTTTATGGATAGAAAAGAGGTGGAGAAAGGAACCACAGGGATGTCTAAGTAACCGTTTATAGACATTTATAGGTGGAATTGATAGATTTGGATAAAAAGGTATTTGTTAGCTTTGAAAAGATGTCAGTAAGCTTCAAAGAGGTATCAGTCATCTCTAAAAGATGTCAGTCAGCTTTGAGGAGGTACTAGTTAGCCTCAGAAAATATTAGTCAGTTTTGAGAAATTAATAGTCAGCTTCAAAAGATGTCAATTAGCTTTAAGGAGGTACTAGTGAGCTTTAGAAGATGTTGGTCACATTCGATGAGTTACTAGTTAGCTTTAGAAGATGTTAGTCGGCTTGGAGGAAGTACTAGTCAACTTTAAAATATGTTGGTAAGCTTCGAGGAGGTACTAGTAAGCTTTAGAAGATGTCGATAAGCTTCAAAGAAGTACTGGTTAGTTTCAAAAGATATTGGTTAACTTTGAGGAGGTACTAGTCAGCTTCAAAAGATGTCAGCCAACTTCGATGAAGTACCAGTTAACTTTAAAAGATGTTAGTCAGCTTCGAGTAGGTACTATTAGCTTCAGAAGATGTCGATCAACTTCGAAGAGGTATTGATCATTTTTGAAAGTTTTCAGAGAGGCTATTAACTTGGCTTATACATGATAGTGTATGGCTGCAATTAGTTGCACATGCATGTATGTTTGTGCATAGATGATACATCTTAATGTATGCATGTTTTAGGATTCATAGACCTTTTATTTAATTTCTATATTATCGATGATTTGTGATATGCTTGTAATGGATGATTGCATGGATGCAAGAAGGTTATTCACGAGTTTACTTTATGAATACAATTTTTGTGTGACTTTTGCATCCATGGAAGCCATATTTCAAACACTACATGTATTTGTGGACTGAGAATCTTAAGAAGGTAGAGAGGATCAATTTGGGTAGAAATGACTGGGATTTCTTGAGGGCTTTAGGTTTTTGGGATCTAGTGGCCTATTTTTTTTTTTTAGTGCTGCTAAAGAGGAGTCATACCCCATCTTTAAGAAGTTCAATGCTATGCTTGACTGAGACCTAAAGGTAACTTTAGTGGTTTTATAGTTTAAAGTTGGGCATTTTTAAATTTTTAAGAGTTTTAGACTTGCCTTATGATGTCATAAGCCAGATAGTTGTTAATGGTCAGATGACTAGCTATACCCTTCTTAGAGCCTATGTGAATGACAACCTTTATTGCTAGGGCCATTAAAGGTGGTTGGCTGAGGAATTATTATACTATTTGTTTTGGAATTTAATTTGAGACTATAGAAAGGTATGGTAGGTGGCTGACAAAGGTGGTTATGCTAGCTAAGAGAGATTGCTAAGCTACCTTGCTGAGGGAGATAAAGGGTGACACAACTATGAAGGGAAAGGAAGTAGAAGTGACAGTAGAGATAGAAGGGTTACTAGGCCAATAAAGGAGACCAAGAAAGCTACTAAGAGTTTGATATTATAGATTGCATTAGTGAATTTGATTACTATGGCAATGATAAAGGAGGTTGTGATTGCGGTAAGGAGATAAGATGACATTATAGTAGTATTTTAGAGAAGGATTACTATAGTTTAGGGTAGAGAGGGGTACTGCAATTTCTAAACTACAATGGAGGATTTTAGCTACTATAGTAAAGAACCATTTTGTAGCTACTACTTTATAGAGAAGGATTTCTGAGAGTGATTTCAAAATTGCTGGTACACATAAGAGGGCTGGCTATAGAGATTAGGAGGAGGGGTGTGACCATTTGTCGAGATTATGGCAAACTCTGATTCTGACGAGGGCATGAGAGATGTGCATCCTAGGAGGAAGAGGAAGGTTGGCTAGACTATAACTCCATTGTAATACCCAAGGTTTCCTTAACGTATTAGAGTTAGCAATGGAGGCACCATAATGTTCATATACTGTGCCATTCAAGGCCTCCCTACATCAAGAACCATAAGAACTTCATAAGAAGAAGAAATAATGTGATTGATTTTGATAAGCACTTTTATGATAAAATCGAAGTCAAATAGAGTTTGACTTAATATGACTATATTAACAATTTAATTGAAATATGAATCTAAAGTGCTAGTGAATGGGCACTAACATCTCCTAAATCATTAGGAGATAATAATAGTGACATGAAAAGTTGATTTCAATCAAAGTTACAATGGTACAATGAAAGTCAAACTTAATTTGACCAAGTGAGTCTATATGACTTACATATATGAATAAAGCTAATGAAAGGTTAGAAAATGTGTACTGTAGAGTGAACAAGATTTATCTAGTAATGTCTAGAGTGTGTAGTGATATTGGAAGGTAGAAATATGTATATTAAAGTGAAAAAAATGAAATGGAAAATGTATTAAGCATCGAGCTTGAAACATGCATATAAGGATTCGTTAATGGGCTTTTGGACTCAAAAGCCCAAGCCCATTGAATGGTCGGTCTATAAGGCCCAAGGTGGATGAACATGCACTTAACTAGAGTTAGAAATAGCTAACCAAGGTTAAGTTTGATGTTGGAAAAGCTAGCATTAATTTTGATATGGGAGCCACCATTTTTTACTAAGTTAATTCCTTTTCTAACTTGAATTCTCCCTTCACCCACTCCAAAGTCTACATTCATTTTTGCTACTTCCAAACCTATATGATAGAGAAAATCCTAGCCATCCCACTTATCCATCAAGATTAAATTTTAGCCATTGGATTAAGCTTGATCAAATCTTCACCATCCAACCTATCATATATATATGTAAATTTTATGTTGGGAACATCATTTTTCCTATCAATACACCAAAGTTCCACAATAACAAAAGAAGCTCTCTCTCTACACCAATAATAACAAGAACCTTAGCAAACCAAAGCTAACCAAGGTGAGAAATCTTGCTCATCTTCTCTTTTCTATGTTTTAAGGTTGATTTTAGTATTTTAGTTGTATAAAATCCTTCCTACACTATAAGAAAAATTCAGCCCATAGTAGTGAATGAATAAGGAAGTGTTCTAAATTCTAATTGAATACATCTATAGTTATTTTAGATGAAGAAAAATGATATAGAAGTGCTAAAATGAATTTTGGAAACTTGATTCAAGACTTGAAAATCTTAGAGGCATAAACATAGTTAAAAAAGAAACTTAGTATTTTAATATTATATTAAGATAATTAAGTAATTATATATGTTTTATGTTATGTTAATTTCATATTTTCATAACTAATTTGAAGATTTGGTGAGGAATCATAAGTTTCCCCAAATTTGACCTAAGTGGGACAAGTTAGAATTCATGTGAATAAGAGTGAAGTAACTCTAGATAATTAGTAGGAATTGATTGCCTAGGTATTAATTTGGTGAATCTATGGTTAATTTGAGGTTTGAATGGGAAATTGATAATTTTCCCCAAATGCTAGGGTTTATGGAACAAATTGGGACTTCTGAAATTTGAAATTGAAGTCATGAATTTGAATGAGGAATCTAGCTTAGAAATGATTAGGAATAAGAATAGATATAAAAATGTATGTGACTCTATTGATACATCTCCATTATGAGTTGAAGTAATAAAACAAGTATAAGGAATAATTAGTAACATCATTAGTTACTAATTAATATGTAATTGAAATGCAAATGTGTAGAATCTGAAGATAAGGATAAGGATATTGTCTAAGAGTGCAAGGAGCACCACTTGCATCAAAGTTAAACGTAAATAGGAGAAAAAGAGTCCAAGGTGAATACTTAATAATATAATGTAATCGTGCCTTATTGCTTGTAATCGTTGCTTGATTGACCATTCCTTGATATGTACTTGAAAGGACATTTGATATATGGTTGCCTATTGATTGTCCTTTGGAAATTCATATTTCCTTATATGATATTGACCATGATGAGCCTTTTGCTTGGGTCCTATGTTTTGCTCAATGATGAGAATGATTAATATGCCAAACTATTTTCCATTGAATTCCTATTTTAGACTTTGGATATGTATTTTATTGAAACCCATGAATAAGTAGAAATCTTATTTGGTGTGAGGAAATACACCAGACCTTATGCACTTGATATAAGCCTATGGGTAGGGTGAGAGTACCCAACCTTTGTTAGGGGGTAATGCCTAACCTAAAGACCTAATCAGTCTTATATAATGTGATGCATGTGAGTGAGCAAGGCTTAGGCTACCACTCTTTAAATTATATGTATGGTTAGCATCCTGCTTGCGAGAAATTATTATTTCTGCTAAAGATGTTGTTTCCATCTTAAATGAGAAATTGAACCATAATGACAACATTGATTGAAATCATTCCATTGCCATAAAGAGCCCTTCCTGAAAATGGTCCTTGTACTCACCATATATATTGTATTATTATGTACTCACTAAACTTTGTCTCATTCCCTAGTTGTTTAAATTTTTCAGGTAAGATTGACGAGTCAGCAAGGTAAATTCCAAGCCTTACTCATCCAATTGGAAGTTATTTTGCTAATTTCAAGAGTTGTAAATCTTGACTATGAAGACTATTGTTTTAGAGCTCCATGGTTACTGAAGGTTTAGCACTCATGTGATATGGGATTGATATATATTAAGAACCATAATGTGATTATATTTATGTTGGTGTAATTAGTAATGACCATATGTAAATGAGATGAATTTCATAATGATATAATGAATATTTGGCTATATGTAGATGACAAAATATAAGTTGATAATAACGCAATGGGGTTCTGATCTTGGGATAAGGTTCAATATGATGAATGGTAAAGGATTATAAGTTACATTGGGTTCTATGGGTTTAGGTGACTTTATGTCTCCCTAAGTCCTAGGATCGTCACGACTTAATAAGTGGATCGTGACATTCATACATGACCCTTTTGCTTTTTGTTTAGATATTATAGGTTAACATGACTACATGATGCAGGATAAGTTATAAGCGACATTGAAAGGGTTATACTTTTATCATGATGATGGGTTGTATTTTTTGAAATCTAATCATCATATTTAATTATTATCATTAATTTTTTTTCTTCTCTCTCTTTTTTAAGCTCTAGTTTCTGCCAGAGCTACCATTTTGGGTTTTTAACTCAATGAGATTACTTTAAATTCTACTTAATCTACTATTTCAAATTTTTGACTGAGCGAGCATTTCCATTCATTTTTCTTTTTCTTTTCCATCTTTTTTTTATTTAGGCAAGAGAAATTAAGTAAATGATGTATTAGGCATAAAGGAAATGAGAATGCAATGCAAATAAAATTTTTTAAATTATGATTTGAATCTCACCAGAGCTGGACAACCTACGTATCCTTTACAATCATTTTCCTTTCGTTCATTTTTTAGGAAGAATTAGGTTTATGTAGTTTTGATTACATATGCATGAAAATAGAAAATAAAATGTAGATGTCATCTTTAGATAAAGTATTGCTTCAGCTGATCTAGGTTATAAGGAGAATTCATTTTCGTCCATGTCCATAAGGATGGAGGCTCCATTAGATAGGATAAAACATAAGGTTTAGTATAATTTAGTTTGAACTTCCTCTTAGATCATAAATAGAAGCTTGGATTTCTCTCAGAACTAGATTTTCTTCTCTCAAAACTTTTGCCTTCTTATTGAAGTGCTCGACTGGTCTCTATTGATAACCATGAATTTTGTATAGATCATCCATTCTTTTTTCATCAATGGCATTCAACTAGTCATGATATCTTTATTTTTGGTACCTTTTGCTTAACAGGATTTATGCACAAGTTGGAATATTATAAACCGTGATACTTGGATCTACCCCTACCATGTACTTATGTTCTCATGCAGAACAATCTAAGAGCTCATGAGCTTTTTTGATGATATGTAGATGTAATGTATGTGATTTTTTATTTTTCTTTTGTGCCATAATTAATTGATGCTTTTGCCTTTTTCATTTTTTCTTTTCTTTTTCTTAGATTCCCATTCAAAGATGAATCAGAAGAATTAAAGTGAAGCAAAAAGTTCACACTTTTCATTGTTGATAGAAAGTCTCATGATCATAGGTTACATTTAAAGGATAAGCCTAAAAGATGGAATATAGACTCAAAAAAGCAAGACTTGATAGACTTAAACTTAAAAAAGGACTTAGTAGAAATGGACTTAAAGGACTCAGACTTAGACTTAAATGACCCAGACTTGGACTCAAATGGACTTAAAACACTCAAACATGGGCATAGTAGGACTAACACTCTTTTCAAAATACTGGTTATTGTGTGAGGCTTGAGATGGCTAGATGAGCTTAGTGGTTTGATGGAGGCAATGAGGTTAACATCTACTTACTGGTTTAGAAAAGGATTGGTGGTAATGTTAGACTTTATTCTTAGGAGCAATAATGTCATCACTGTTAATGAGGTCTTGAATTTTGTGCTTCATAGCCTTGCACAAATCAATTTTATGCATAGCCCTTAATGATAGTTGCAGTGCTCATTAGCATTGTTGCCCTTGGGAAAATGTTTTGGAGGAGGTCATGGTTCTAAGGGCTTAACTAGATTAGAGTACAGGGCTTTCTTGTAAACAACGCTAAGGGGCATACCTACCTCAAAAAAAGTCCTTCTTGCTTCTAACCTCATCGGTTGGTGGTAAGAGATGGCATTTGCCTCTTCTCCTCTTTGGGTTATAGAGTTAGTTGTGTTGGTGGGTGTAATTATTATTCTTATGATACCTCAAACTAGAGGATTCATCTATGATTTGTCCCAATTTAATCAAATCCTCGATCTTACTGGCAGTGGCAATATGATCTTTAAAGCTAAGGAGGTACTGTGTTTGCAGATGAGTCTAGTACTGGGGTAGTATATTTTAACAGTGATGTCAACTTGCTCTACTTTAGATGGACGATTCATCATTTAGGTTGCTTTTTCCCTTTACCTTATAAGGAATGTGGTAAAGGACTCTTTTTAACTTTGTTTAGTTATCTCCAAATCCCAATAGGTAACATCCACTTCAATGTTATAGTGGTACTATTTGATGAAAGCATTGTAGATTCATCCTAAGTCTTCTTATGGTTCTATTCGAGATCTATGAGCCATTTAATTACAACTTTGGTTAAGGACTATTGGAATAACTAATCAAAGAGCTCATCATCCATACCAAAAGGTCTTATAGCACCTATATACATTTTGAGGTGAGTTTTGGGGCATGTGGTGCCATCAAACTTGTCCATGTCTAACCTTTTAAATTTCGGTAGAACCTTTATATTAGGGAAGAGAGTCAGAGATTTAGTATCTATCATGTCTCCATGCTTCTTGATGTTCTTGAGTGTTTGTTCTATAGCCTTAAATTTCTCCATCAATTTCTTGGCTTTGGGAAAGCTAACGAAATCTCTATTTTGGAAAGGATTCACAATGGAAGAGGATGCAAGGGCATTCAAATCTAAAGTAGGAGAGGTAGGAGTTTCAAGTGCTTTCTCTTTATTGGAGAGTCGATAATAGATGGGTGAAAGTGGGGACATGGTTACTCCTAGCTTAAGCTAAAACAGGCTCAAAATTAGAAGGAGGAGTGAAGGTGGGAATAGTCATTTCCTTAACCTTATTGATAATCAATTGACATTAGGAGTTGATGGCATTGGAAAAGGTGGCAGATTGGGTACTAGGGGTATTAGTGAATGAGTCAGCTTGAGCCTTAAGGGCGATGGTGACTAGGGCTTAGAAGGTCTCCTCTTACTTCTTAAAGAGGTTAGTGAAGAAAGTGCTCATGGCATTTTGGTCAAAGGGGTTGGAGGTGTTGGCCATTGGTACCTTGAAAAGGAAAGGAAAAAAGGGTAAGAATTCACATTTTCATAGGAGCAAAAAGGTATATGCAATGGTGTGTCAGGAAAAAGATTCCTTTTGTGCTTGGTTGGTCACCGATTTGAAAGATTTGGTAAGTGTGTGGTTATGTGTTTTAGGGTAACGGACCACTGGTTTTTGATATAATGCAAAATAACATAGGTTTTTATGTATTTATTTATGTGTGTTTTGTATGATTGCATGGGAATTTTATTAAGTAATGTTGGAAATTGGTATGTTTGATGTTTTCTTGAGTTTTGTAGGATATTTATAAGTGTTTTGAGATGATTTAGGTAAATTAAAAAGGAATGGGACCATAAAAAAGAAGCAAGGAATGATTCAAGCAAAGATGGGAAAATCTAGACTAGTGCCGAGTCAGCACGAGAAGGAACGACTTGTTATCGCAAGCAATTGTGCTGACTCATGCCAGGCATGCTGAGTCATTACAAAGTCTATTCGTGCCGAGTTGCCAGGTCGTGCTGAGTAGTTACAGCACCCTTTCACCATGCCTTTTCATTTTCATCCCTTTTTAGAAGAGGCACGAATTGGGGCACTTAGGGTCTTATAAAATCATGCATTTACCTATGTTTTGGGAGGAGAAGAACTGATAGTTTTTAGATAGTTTTTCATAGTTTTTGTTTACGAACACTTAGTGTTATTTCAAGTATTAGATTTAGTTCTAAGTTTGAAGATTTTTCAAGAAGTCAAGAAAAGCATTCAAGGAGGCTACTCTTTACAAACTAATTTTCTGGACAACATTGAAGAATACATCCACAAGTTTCCTCTCTCTTATCTTTTGATTTAGTTTTCTTGATGTTTGAATTATCTTCTTGCCAATACCTTGTTATTAACTCTATGTATTTGCTTTGAGTTTAGTTATTTGAATTGTAATGAAGTTTTTATTTTATCTACTATCTTTTCTATATTCTTTGAAAGATTTAATTTCAATTGAAATCTTAATTATGTTATGTATGTTTAATCATGATATACAACTTGTTAATCAATTTATTCACAATGAGAGTTGGGATAATTTGGTGGAAATGCAATTGAAGTTACTTAAGAGCTAGGAAGGTACTTGGAGACAAGCAATCCTCCCTAAGGGGTTAAAGAAATGGCATGGAACTTAATGATTTTGTTCTATCTCTATAATGACATGAGAATGCTTATAAACTCTAGATCAAAATACTTTTAATTGACAATGAGAATTGCTTTTAAGAACATTAGGTCATATTCTTTAATCTTTGCATGCATATAACTTTTATAGTTGAAATTAATTCTGATTTATAATTCTAATAACTATCTTTTATTATTCATTAATTAGGGCAATAGAAATTGAATTTAGTTTAGATACCAATCTTTCTTTAATATTGTTTGACTATCCATCTTAATATCTATTCAGTTAATCAAAATCCTCTTAAATTCCCTGAGTTCGACACCCTACTTACTCTATACTAAGTCTTAAAGATTAGGGTATACTAAGTCCTCGGCAACGGTGCCAAAATTTAATGCTGGTCAAATTTAATACCCTAGTCTCTAAGACTAAGTATAAAGTGAGTAAGGTGTCGAACTCTAGAGAATTTGGAGAAATTTTATATTAACCGAGTAATTACTAAGATGGATAGGCAAACAACAAACAAAAAATGTTGATTTATTCTATCTAATCTAAAATACTAAAAAAAAATTATTTATTGCTTTAATTAATAACAGACAATGAATATTAGAATTATAACTCATAATTAATTTGAACTATAAAAGTTAACAACATATAAACACATGCAATGATTGGAGGATATGACCAAAAATTCTTAAAAGCAACTCTCATTGTCAATTAGGAGTATTTTAATTTAGAGTCTATAAGGATTCTCATGTCATTATAGAGTAAACCAAAATCATTAAGTTCCATGCCATTTCTTTAACCCCTTAGGGAGGATTACTTGTCTCCAAGTACCTTCCTAGCCCCTAAGTAACTTCAATTGCATTTCCACCAAATTATCCCAACTCTCATTGTGAATAAATTGATTATAAAGTTATATATCGTGATCAAACATACATAACATAATTAATAATTCAATTGAAATTAAATCTTTCAATACATATAGAAAAGATAGTAGATAAAATCAAAACTTCATTGCAATTCAAATAAGCAAGCAAATACATAGAGTTAATAACAAGGTACTGGTAAGAAGATAATTCAAACATCAAGAAAACTAAATCAAAAGATAAGAGAGAGGAAACTTATGGATGTATTCTTCAGTGCTCTCCGAAAAATTACTTTGTAGAGAGTAGCCTCCTTGAATGCTTTTCTTGACTTCTTGAAAAATCTTCAAACTTAGAACTAATTCTAATACTTGAAATAACACTAAGTGTTTGTAAACAAAAGCTATGAAAAACAATCTAACAATTATCAGTTCTTCTCCTCCCAAAACATAAGTAAATACATGATTTTATAGGACCCTAAGTGCCCCAATTCATGCCTATTCTAAAAAGGGATAAATATGAAAAGGCATGGTGAAAAGGTGCCTAGTATGAGTCTACATGATTGCTTGCTATAATGAGTCGTTCCTTCTCATGCCGATTCGGCACTAGTCCAAATTTTCCCATCTTTGCTTGAATCATTCCTTGCTTCTTTTTATAGTCCCATTCCTTTTTAATTTACCTAAATCATCTCAAAAAACTTATAAATATCCTACAAAACTCAAGAAAACATCAAACATACCAATTTCCAACATTACTTAATAAAATTCACATGTAATCATACAAAACACACATAAATAAATACATAAAAACCTATGGTATTTTGCATTATATCAAATTCCCCCATACTTAGACCTTGCTTGCCGTCAAACAAGAAGAAAAGATAAAAGAGAAAAATAATGTACTTAATTTTTCCAAAATAAATGTAGCAACCTTACTAAGTTAACTTTGAGTCATGCAAGGAGTATAGTACTAATGTATCAATGAAACAGTTTTAGATGCCCAACAATGGTAAATGTGACAAGTCTTATAGTGTAAGCCCTAAGTTTGTTTAATTATCTCATTCCTATCAAGAACAAAGTCATAATTATAAAGTCAAGGTCCTAACTATACTTTTCTAGTCAAAACATCCATTCATTAAGTCAAGAATTCTAAAGATATAAATAGCTTTTAGGACATAAGTTACTCACAAACATATCTAGTCTCATGGCATTCTTGGACACTTTTTTTTTTGTAGATAAAATCATGTATGTTTTTCGAATTGAATGCAATTAAGGAGCATACTCATTTGCACACAACTTACTCAACATACATAAATTCACTAGTAAAGATTGTTCATACTTTTTTTAATTATTTTTTTAATTATTTATTTTTTTTATTTTTATTTTTTTGTGTGTCCTTATCTATTATTGACTAGATACATTACTCGTATTATAGCTATAGTTTCCCTTAGGCAACTTAAATCCCTAAAACCAAAACTTAAATCCTTACAATTTTAGCATTTAAGCATAGTTAGGAAGTTGACTAGATAATTTTTAAACTTTGAAAATAACAAAAGTGAGATAAAAAGACGAACTCAAAACAAATGCTACAAAAGACTTAACATTTTAACCAATTGGGCATAAAATTATTCATTAAATTACTATAAAGTAACTCCTTAACAAAACTTAAAATGACTCTAAGTAAGATACTACTAAAGAATGTGGAGAAAAGTTAAGTTTGAAAGTTAAAATTTTGAAAATTTTGATACAAAAGGCAAAGACTAAACTAAGAAAATAAACATGCAAAAAAAAAAAAAAAACAAACAAACACATGAAATAAAGCAATAATAATTAAAATCCTACTTCTATCCCTCCCCCATACTTAACTTCACATTGCCCTCAATGTGAAATGCAAAGAAAATAAAGTAAAGGAAAGGATAGAAGAAACTCCCTCATATTCATTGTGGTGAAGGAGATGGCGGTGGAGACTGAATGATGTGGCCGAATTTCTCAAAGTATTATTCCATTTTGTATTCCATCTTATGTTGCCTTTGGTTCATTTGATGGTTCCAAGTCTCTTTATTCCCTAATTAGCATTGCATCGTCCTTTGGTTTTCCAATAGTTGCCCTAAAATGCTATCCTCCCCACTTGGTGAGCCACTATACCCACTAGGCTCATGCATAGGCATTAGAGGTGCATGGACTTGTTCCTCCTCTCCTTGAGGCTCTCCTCCTTCATTCTCCTCTTCTTCCTCATTATGGATAAGATGTATCAAACACCTCCAACGAGACCTTGTATGTGCTGGAATAATATTGAAGGAACTATCCATAATTTCTCCTCTAAAAAATGCTTGCTTAGTGAAATAAGAAAACTTAACAATATATGAGAGATCATCACAATCAACATTCAAATTCTTAGCAATTATGGTAATGACATGCCCATGGGTCAGTGGATTATCCTTATGTGCAGCACACGTTAAAAATCCAATAGGTCCAAACAAACTTGCTTCTTATTACGTATGCACCACATCAAAGATAACTCTTGAGCAGACACTCTATTAAATTCATATTTGTTAAATACCACACATGCAAACACATTATGCAATAACCAAAACTTAATGTCTTTAATGAACATGGCCTTCCCCATTTTAGGTTCAAATGGAGTTTGTAAATCAGTTAAAAAGGTCCAAAATTCATTAATTTTAAAATCTTTGAGAGCATCACATATTCCATCCTTTTTAAAGCCAAACACCCTATGCATAAAATTATAAGTAAGTTGGTGTTTATGCTTAGCATACGAAATTCCAGAATTTGTGAGTTGTTTTCATTAATGTCTAAGATGGTGTAAAACTCATGTGTTAACCCTCCATATGAGTGTTCTTTCATGGAAACAAATTTTCTAAGACCACATGAAGTCAAAAGTTGATGAAATGCATCTTCCATACCTATATTTTGAAGTAAAGAGGAGGGAACATACTTACAAGACGCAAGGTCTCTAAACTTGATTGTAGAAAATCTTGCACCTTCCTTATGGGATTGAATAGGAAACGTATACATGGAAACCAAGTCCTCCTCTTGTTGCTCCTTATGTGGTCTTGAAGAGGTTGAGCCCTTTGTCTTACCCATTGTGAAATATATGGAGTATAGAGAAGAAGTGTATAAAAGAAGTAATGTAAAAAGTTTGGAATAAATAGAGATGAAAAGTGGGGAAGAAAATGAATAATAAATAAAAAGAAAAGAGAATTAATATGTGTATTTTAAAAGATGTAAGTTGTTTGTTCTCTTGTAGAAAACAAGAAAAGGAAAATCGAGAAGAATGGGAAAAAAAGAATAGGAAAGAGTTGTAAAATTTGTGGTAGGAACTTGTGTTTTAATAGGTTAGGGAGAGTAGGGTGTAAAATGGATGAGATAGGTGATGACTCTTGGGAAGAGTTTGATTTTGGGAAGAGACTTAACTTCCTATTAGTTGGAATTTGAAAAGATGTGAATTAATAAAATAAAATTATTTGACTTCTTTGAATGTAAGAATTATATAAAACAAATATGAAAAGGTGTGTGGAATTTATAAGAAAAAGATAAAGAGAACAAATCATAAAAACTTGTGGAAATCAAATTTATGTCTACAGGTCTTCACGAGTTAGCACAGAAGTCGGCATGACTTGGTGAGTCGGCATGAGTAGCATCTGTAATGACTCGGCACATAAGGTGTCAAGTCAGCATGAAATACTGTAAATTAACTCGTCATACGAGGGTTGACTTGGCAGTTTTGATGTTTGAGGTGTTTAGGCTTTTATTTTCGAGTTTCTCATGTTATGTATGTATAACAATGTCATGATGCATACCGAAAATGGTTTCATAGACATATGCACAAATGTCTCCATTATTATAGTATATGGAACCTAGGATCAATGCTAGGGTGACTACAAGCATAAGAGTGAAGGGTGGTTTAGCTTAGGATTCTCATCCCACTAGAGCATTGATATACCTAACCTCATGTGAGTCAAGGAGCCTCGCGTGGGTCAAATAGTATTGATCGCTCATTACACCACTAAAATGTTTAGGGATTCATAATGGGGTAGAATGCTTTTGCTATCTCCCACCATACTAAAGAGAGCTATCAAGCTAATGCTACTCACCATGCAAAAGTTTTCCTAAAACTAAGGTTAGGCAAAGAGCCTTTATTATGCAAAGTGATGCATCAAAGCCAAATTAAACTTGAGTGAGCTAAATGGAGATTATTTTTGGAAAAGATCCAACCAAATAGTAATCATCTTGTTGTGCTTTCCTTTAATTAAAAAGGTGGCAACCAGTCCCAGCTATGAGATCTCACCTACGTACTGGTCCGATCCGCTAAAGGGAATTGAAATACTCATGAGGGTTTAAACTTACAATGGAACCCTTGGATTCAGATGGGTTGACTTTAAAAATATTTTGGGAGTCTCTACCTTAATTTTATTTAAATGGGAAAGATTAAGGAAAAAACCCAAAATTGACTCCAATTCATTAATCTTTGATTAATTTACCCAAAAATAAAATTACTAGTCTTTGAAACCAAATAGGATTTAAATACTAGATTTTTGGTTTTAAATAATCTAAATTTGGCTCCTAAATTTAATTTGCCTTAAAAAATTAGTTTCATGAATGACAATTAAAAGATGACAATTAAAATGCAAGATCATAGGATAATTGTGAATGTATGAGGGATTAAAAAAATAAAGCAAGTAAACTTTCACAAGTTAAGGAGAATGCTCTCTTTAGTGCTTATAGATACTAGGAGAACCATATGATCACTCCTTAACTCTAAGATAATTAAAATTAATTGCATTACAAGATGATGAGATGCCTTCTTTAACCCTTATGGTTTAGAGAAATGCCACAATTTCCTTTATAAAAATAATATAATTAAAAAAATGAAAGGGGAAAATGAAATAGTTTGGATTTGGATTTACGGTTTGGATTTAAATTCCAAATGAACATACCCCCATTAAATGGAGATCAAAACCCACATAGTTTATTTCACGATTAAGTGGAGGGTTTAGGAGTTGATCATATTGATTTGGTTTAATTTGGTTGGTGTGGGTAAAAGAAAGTGTTGATACCTTCTTTTAGGTTGGGTATGATGGAGGAAGGGTCTTGTTAAACTAGAGTTCTGTTTTATCAGTATCGAAGAGTGTGATCTAACTCAAAGAAAGTGGATTAAGACAAATGATTTGTTTGAATGATTAAAAAAAGAGTGATTAAGTGGATTAATTAATAAAAAAATTAACTAGTTAATTGGATGATTTTAAAAAGTGATTAATTAATTAATTGAAAAGATTAATTAATTAATTGAAAAGATTAATTAATTAATTATGTGATGTGATTTTAGAAAGATTTTAATTAAACTTGATTGGGAGATGGGATTAACTAATTAAAATAAATAAATAATTAATTAATTAAGAGATTGTTAGGAGGGAGAAAGAGAGAGGAATTAGTAGATAATCATCAAGATACTAATTCAAGGTATGTAGAAAATGGAATAAATGAAAGCCTATTTATAGGCAAATGAAGTTTGGGGTATCTTGGAAAGTAGAAAATTGAAAAGACCAAAAAGGTGGGGCTAAAAGGATGAAAATGGGCCAAAAAAAAAAGAAGCAAAAATAGAATTTTTAGTGCATAGGGATTGTAAAGTAGCCCTGCAGTGCCGTGTCGTGCAGCTCATCAGTGAAGGTATCTTTTTTTTTTTTTTTAGAGATTTATGTCGGTCCATGTTGGAAAATTGGGTATCTGGGTAGCAATGTACTTGAAGGCTAAAAATTTTCTTTCAGGGGCGTTGCCTCCGAACCCTTGCCTATTAACTGGCTAGTGGGATGACCATACCAGCTCTACTTGGTACACTAAACTTAGTAGGTTTCAAGCTACAATCGCATTATGAGAGTGAAAAATTAAAGGTTTTATAATAGGCTACTCAAGAAGTTATAGATGATAAGGTGATCTTTAAGGAAGAACAACTCAGGAAAGAGGTGGAAGAAATTTAGCTTCATGAATTGAAAGGTACTCAACCTAAATTGGATGATGTTATGATTGAAATTTAAGATCTTTTGAAAGAAATCAATTTAGAAATCTATGATGCTTTGGAAGAAGTCAATTTAGGAACACTGAGAGAGCCCAGAGTCACTGACATCAATAGTATGCTCTAATCTACATTAAAAAGAAAAATAATTGAACTATTACACAAATATAAAGATTGTTTTGCATGGGAGTACCATGAAATGCTTTGGTTGAGTGGAAAGCTAGTAGAGCAACAGCTACCTATCAAGCTAGACTTTTATCCTTACTATCAGCCTCTAAGGAGGATGCCAAAACATATGGAACTCAAAATAAAAGAAGAAATTGAAAAGCTACTCAAAGCTAGGTTTATAAGACCTACCAGATTTGCCTAGTGGCTTTCTAATATAGTCCCCTGTGATGAAAAAGAATGGGAAGCTTAGAGTTTGAGTTGACTTTAAAGACTTAAATATGAAACCCTTAAAGATGTCTATGTTATACCGATTGTAGATATGCTCATTGATGTTGTAGCTAGGAATGAGTTGCTTTCCTTTATAGATGGATTCTCATGCTACAATAAGATATTTATAGCTCTAGAGGATATATCAAAGGCTACCTTCAACTATCCTGACTCTATTATGATGTTTGACTAGCTGGTCATGCGTTTTGGATTAAAAAACAACATGGCCACTTATCAGCGAGCCATGAATGTAATATTTCATGAGATGTTAGGGAAATCTATGGAAGTTTATGTGGATGACATCATAGTAAAGTCCAAAATAGTTAAAGACCATATGGACCATTTAAGAAATGGCTTCCAAAGAATAAGGGACCAACAGTTGATGCTAAACCCATTGAAATATGCTTTTGGAGCTCTAGTTGGAAACTTCTTAAGATTCCTGGTACACCAAAGAAGGTGTAAAAAGTGATAAGAATAAGGCAAAAACAATCATAGAGTCATAACCTCCTAAAAATAAGAAAGAGTTATAGAGATTCTTAAGATAAGTGAGTTACTTGAGAAGATTCATCTCCAACTTAGCTGGAAAGTCCAAGGTCTTCTTAGAGTTACTTAATTTAAATTTTGAAGAAGAATTTCAATAGGAAGACCATCACCAAAGGGCTTTTAAAAAAATCAAGGAATATTTGAGCAATCCTTCTATCTTAATACCACTAAGAGATGGTGTCTCTTTGAAGTTATACTTTTTAGCCTTTGAGGATTCCATTGGTTGTCTCCTAGAATAAAATAATTTCATAAGTCAAGAGTAAGCCATTTATTATCTTAGTAGATTTCTTACTCCAATTGAGGTAAAATACTAATATGTGGAAGAGATGTGTCTTGCCTTATGATTTATATATATATACACCTTTCACATTACTTGATTAGATCTAGAGTTTATGTTGTCTCACAAATTGATTTAGTCAAGTATTGTTGAATCATCCCCTTCATTATTGGTCAAATAGGCAAGTGGTCTCTTGTTTTAGCAAAATTCTCCTTAGTTTATTTTCCTTAAAAATCAGCGAAAGGACAAGCTTCACCAGACTTTTTAGTGGACCATCCTAATATGAAAATAAAAAGGGTAGAAGAATTAGACTTGACTATATATGGAGCTAAGAAAAATCCTTGGATGCTGAAGTTTGATGGGTTTAAGATTGAGGTTGCTAGTGCTAGAGTTATCATCTTGTCTCTTTTAGGTGCCAATACTACCATTTCTCTAAACTTGGATTTTGATTACACCAATAACTAAGTAGAATATGAAGTATTAATTATTGGGCTGGAGATGTTTAAAGAACTTGGTGCAAAAGAGGTGATGGTGATATGAGACTCATAGCTATTCTTGAAGCAATTGTCGGGGGAATATAAGTGTACAACAACCATATAAGTGTTGAGGCTGCCTTGTATTAACCCCTTACTGCATAGTGACCATACAAATATTAGAGGATTTCGCAATTGTGTCATTCCTACATGTACTAAGGGAATTAAATTAGAAGGCTAATGAGTTGGCTCAAAATAGCCTCTAGTTTGAAAATGACAAAAGAGCTTAGCCATAAGATCATACTCATAAAAAAATGCAGTCATCCATCCAATTTGGAGAGGGGGACTCCCATCAACACCTTCAATATAGATGTCAATCTCACTGGAGATTTGAGGTAATTATTAAAGGATTGCCTCAATAATTTATCCATAAAGGATTAAAGTATAGGCATAAAATTTTGTGTTAATAGAAGAACTTTATTGTAAGGGCTTTAATGGATTATTATTGAGATGCTTCAGATTTTCAAAATTTATAAAAGTTATGAAGCAGGTACATGAAGGGATCAGTGGGACACACTAAGCAAGAATTAAGATGAGATGGTTAATTAGAAGGTATGGCTATTTTTGGCCAACCATCATAAAAGACTGTATTAGTTATGCCAAAGGATGTAAGCAATGCCAAGATTGTAGAAGTATGTAAAGAATACATATTACTGAGCTACATCTTATAGTGAACCCTTCAAGGGTTAAGTAATTGATCTAGTTGGTAAAATTTATCCCACATTATCCAAAGGGCACAACTTCATCATCATAGCAATAAATTACTTCACCGAATGGGTAGTGGCTATACATATGAAGAAAATGGAGCAAAAAGGTGTCATTTAGTTTATTAAAGAATTCATCATTCACAGGTTTGGTATCCCATAATCTATCACCATATACTAGTGTACCATGTTCATAATTAAAGAAATAAAAGACTTTGTAGAAGATTATACACCCATTATCCCTAAGCCAATGGTTAGGTTGAAGCATCAAATAAAGTGTTGATCAACATCCTAGAAAAGATGATTGAAGATAACCCAAAGGACTGGTATAGACTATTATCAGAAACATTATGGTCTTATAGAACTATGAACCCTAAAATTTACACCTCTAAATTCTTAAGAAAATAGGTTTTACAATCTAGCCTGTGATTGTTACAAGTATTATAGGCTTGGCACTGCATAACTGCCGGCTCACTCTATGATAGCGATTCTAAAGACCAAATTCCCATATTAAAATTTGTGCCATTTAACCCCTTGACCTTTCCACTATATATTCAGGCCTCTCTTACTCACTTTGACACTCAGATTTGCTGGATCAACCCTAATATCAAAGTAAGAAATCTTTTTTGCTTATCCTATAAAGGAACGAGCTCTCTAGTCCAAAGTTTTCTTTTATTTTAATTTTAATTTTTACTTTGCTATTGCTTCTTACTTTGCAAAGTGAGTAGGGTTGCGAATTTCTAAGTCAACCTATCAAGACAAAAGCCTCACGCCATCTAAGGCACGCCATCTAAGGCAAGCTATCATTTGTTATCTAAGATAAGTCCACCACCAACCAAGGGAAGTCTCCTTCATCTTAAAGCTGCATAAGTGCAAGGTAAGAATCTTTCCCTTTCCCTTTTTATTTTTATTATTTATTTTTTTTCTCACTGGGATTCTCTTCTCTTCTTTGGGCTCCTTGTCTAATTCTTTTCTCCTTTGCTCTTAATTGATTCACTTAGTTTAATTAATTAGAATATGAATTAATTAATTCAAATTGGTAATCAATTAAAATACATCCAATCAATCAACTCAGTCAATTGATAAATTAATTGAAATATGATAAAAGCTTAGACTAAATAATCCCCTTCACAAGAAGGGAGAATTGCGTGGGTTATGGTTCTTATCCAATGGGATACGCAGGTAATCCAAATAACATGAATCAACTACTTCCTCATCACCTTCTTCACTTAATTAGGATTTCTTTTATCTTGTTTTTTTATTTTAGGATTAGTTTGGAGAATGTGTGACTTCCTTAGAATCAATAAGGGCCAAAAAAGATATTCCCTGATTTTGGATTTTTGTTGTAACTTCAACTTAACTTTCCATTCTTTATTTTGTTCTCTGTTTTATTAATCTTATGAATGGATTTTCATGCATCATAATAAATTGTACATACATTATTTATGAAATTTACAAGTCATAAACAAATTAGTTGCCAAACTATTTTTGTTAAAATAAATCAAAAACCTAGTCTGCAAATTTTCTTTAGTTTCTAGGCTAGTGATTTTTTCTTTGGGATGAAATTAGATTCAATTTGTATTTTTTTCCTTAATATTTTCCCAATTAAAATGAAATTAAGGTAGCGAGTCTAAATTAACTATTCAAAATCAATTAATTTGAACCTAAGGGCAATGTGTCTTTTTCTAAATGAGCATTTCGATTCCTTCTAGTAGATCACACTAGTACTCAAGCCAAGCCTCATAGTTGGTGACTCCATTGGGAAAAAATTTCTTTTTAATAAAAAAAAAATAAGAGGACTACAAATTGATTTAAAAATAAAATTTGGCCTTTAACATAATTGTGACTTTCATGCATCATGTGCATAAGCTTTTTACTTCCAAACCTAGTTCTAGGAAAACAATAGATAGTGAGTAGAATCAAGTGAGTAATCTTCCTTAGGTTTATTCACTAATAGTGAAATCATCCACCCTGTAGTGAATCCTTTGATAATTTCAAAGGTGTAATGAGCAAAATGTACTATCAGACCCATGCAAGTCTCTTTGGCTCACTTGTGATTAGGTATATTATTGCTTTAGTGTGATGAGTGCACAATACAAGCCACCCTTACCCTCTTATGTAATGAACTTAGATCCTGACTTTAGGTTGTATGTACTATAATCAAAGCCTTGCACATTTGCACACTTATGAAATATTTTCCTTGTGCATATCATGCATTCATATTGTACAAAAGACATGCGTTCATCTCAAGTCTAAGCTTAAATTGAAGAAGGGTAAGACTCTCATCTCTATCCAAGCACCTTACCCCTAAGCCCTAAACACTATCCCAAACACCTTCACCCCTAAACAATATTGACCTACGCCTTTAACATAAATACCATTTCCTTAGCCTTTAACTCTAAACACTATAACCTAGACCTTTCACCTAATCACCACCAAACTAACCTTTAACCAAAACATCACATATCCAAACCTCACATCTTAACCTTAAACACTCCTTCCAAATGAACACTTCAACTGTGTCCAACTTTAAACCTTGGTAAAGCAAAGGCAGATGTTTATCAAATTAGTTTTAGGCAATCTAAATGGTCAAATTGTCACATCCCAATTTCAGAGATATAACAGTCCTAGATCATAGAGCGACATAAGGTCACCCATGCCCGTAGAACCTAATTGTACATATACAAATCATGCCTAGGATCATACCAAACCTCATGCAATAACTCATTTAAGACATTTATATGAAAAACTTTAGTTGTGGAAGACAAATAAAAGATACTTCAAATGCAACCCATAAGAAATAATAATATTCAATTCTAGTTTAAACCTTATTGAATAACATACCAAGATAAACATTTAAAATAATCATTCCTGAAGCGTCTAAAGATAACTCTTCATAACATAGTATTATTAAAAACTTGGATAAGGAATCCCCCAAGCGAAGTAGGATGCTTGAGCCATCACCTTGCCTCCTCATATTACTCACCTGGAACCACAGAAAGAAAAAGGAGTGAGATAGATGATCTTAATGAGTAAACAATACAACTTATACAATAACATATATCCCTTAAAAGGTTTCATAGCTCATAGTTCATAATTTATGATTCATAGTTCATGGCTTGTAATTTAACAAGGTTTATAAAAATGAACTTATAACTCATAACACATATAGAGTGGAGGCTGCTGCCTTGTCCGCTTATAACATAATATAGAGTGAAGGTTGCTACCTTGTCCACTCATAACATAATATAGAGTGAAGGCTACTGCCTTGTCCACTCATAACATAATATAGAGTGAAGGCTACTACCTTGTCCACATATAACTCATAACATGTAAAGTGAAGGCTGCTATCATGTTCACACATAACTTATAACATGTAAAGTAAAGGCTGTTGCCATGTTCACACATAACCCATAACATGTAAAGTGAAGGCTACTGCTATGTTCACATATAACTCATAACATAATTCATAACATATAAAGGTAATAGTAGCATTAAAGGATACAATCACATGTAACATAATAGCAATAGAAGTTTAGCATATTTAACAAAAGATGAACAACAATGTAGTTCTAGAAAAATATAAGTTAGGGCAATAATCACAAAGGTATTATTGTTGGATAATCAAAAATGGTTTTAGATTAATTGTCCTTTGGCAACCTAAGCTTACAAAGAAATCATTAAAATAGAAAGAACCTGGGTTTCAAGATATCAAAGGTTCGCAAAACACGATAGCTTGCACTTGTAACTTGAAACATAATGTTTACTGACACTTGTAACATGAATACAATATTTATTGACCTTGTGGTTCCTTCGCTCTTAGTACACATAGCCCTTTTTAACCTCTAAGAACTCCTCAAGCTTTAACATAATATTTAAATCAATACTTAGTATTTATTTAATCATGATGCTATCCTATCCCATAACTACCCCATTGATAAGCACTTAATCGACTACATTTTACCCCTTGTTTTTAATAATATTTTATCCTTAAATTGAGTTTAATTTGTTTGCTTAGTGCTTTTTTAGAGTTCTTTTAGTTAATCCAGTGTCAAATGATACCATCATTTGAATGTGATCTAGAATGATGAAGATCTAAGGCAAAATGCTGACTGTTGGAAGAACATGGGCTGCCACGGGTTGAGCCACGGCTGGGATTCCAACTGTGTCATAAAAGCAAATCAGAAATTCATCCAGTAGCCTCCCACGGGTGGAGGCACAACTGAGGTTTCACCCATAGGAAGATACATTCTTTGGCCTTGTCGTTGGCATGTCTGGAAGCCCAGCCGTGGGTCTAGCCATGTAAGTTTAAATTTCAGCAGTATAAAACATATCAGACAGCATTTTAGAGAGGGGAGCCGCCACAGAGCAAAAATGGAGATTTAAAAAGGTTGGCTAGGCCCTAGAGTCATGGGAAAGGCTTGAAGGCTAGAGATATTGATGATTTAATCGAATCAAAGATCAAGATCCAAGTGGATGTCGAAGATCGAAGAGAAGATTTCAAAGAACATCTTTAAGATCTATTTGACATTTCTTCCTCCTTTATTTTTCTGCATCTTTGTTCTTCAATTTTAATATGAACTAATTATATTTGTAATGAAACCTAATTTTGATTGTTTAGATTGAAGGATTTAAACTTTAATCAATTCATCTTTGGTTGTTTTATTTTCATGATAAATCTTATTATTCTAATTAGCAATTGCTAGCCTGTTGATTGGATATTGTTTCTATATTGGATGAGTAGAGATACCCTAATATAGATAGATCACTCATGGGAATAGAGAGTTGATTGGGGTGCTAGAGATAGACTTACAAAACTTCTTTGGATGTTAATCTCTTGAACTTAATGCTGCTCCTATTTGATTATAGGTTGAGAAGAGATTTCCATATAATACTTAGGAAGTTAGGGATTTAATCACTTGAGAAAGGTTTTTATCTAATTTAGTGAGAGTCCAATTCAATCCATTGTTTGATATGCATAAGCAACTAGGGGGGATTTATATCTAGATTAGCTTTTCCTAGATTATTTCCATCAATATCATTTACTTGCTTTCTTTTATTAGCTTAGTTAATTTAGCTTATTTTAATTAATTTTCATCTTGATTATTCACTAGACAATAGTTGAAGTTTGTGCTAGTACTTATATATTATCCTTATGGAGATGATACTCATACTCACTACTTTGTTACTTGATAATGACCTGTGCACTTGCAGTTTGTTAGTGTGCATTTTGGCGCATCACCCATGCACATATAATATTCACATACACTAGAGTTGCACATATAAGTGCACTCCATCACTTGCATGAAACATGTTGACTTTAAAAGTCTTATATACTTAGCTTTTATAGGCCCATATGAAAACACATTATAATTCATATCAATACCTTTCTAAGGTCAACACATTATCATAATCTTAATACTAATTCACTATAACAATCATCTTAGTACACATAACACTTCCATATATGTCAACTCAACAATAACCTTTCAAGTGTCATGTTTATCTCTTATGACCAATTCATTCAATCAATCTCTTCGTCAATTAAAGATCATTAATTCATTATCATGTCATCATGAAACCTATTTCTATATTATCCAATCACATTCACATATTGATCACAAGGTTAAGATACCTTAAGTATACCAAATTTCCTCTAGCATTGTCTAGGCTCATTCCTTCAACCAACATGCAATTTAACCATTTATCATTCATAAGTACATATCAATAATCATCAAAATATATCACATTAAAATTATAGACATTGAGATTTTTAGCCAAATACCCCATTTAAAGAAAAACTTGAATTTTCTCATTTTTCGCACTTTCAGTCTATTATAGCAATATGTAAAAACATGATTTGAACTAAGATTTTTCATGTAAACATAACAAAAATAATTTTAGAACATTAATCCATAGGACTCGGCACATATATAAATCCATATGCATGAAAATTTCCAACTTTAGGTTTTAGGATGAAAAACCATGAGTTTTCTTGTTTCCGGTCATTACAGCAATATGTAAACATATGGTTTAAACCATTATTTTTTATTCAATCACAACAAATATCAGTTTAGAACATCAACGTATACAAATTGGTAGCCATGGATGCTTCTCATGCATGAAAATTCCAAGTTTAGGGTTTAGAGTGAAAATCATGAGTTTTCTAGCTTTCCGCATTTTCCGTTCATTACAGTAATATATAAACACATGATTTAAATCATTAATTTTCATCCAAATAAAACAAGCATTAGTTTATAACTCCATCATACACAAATTGGCAGCCACATGTATATATAACCATAGAATTTTCCAACTTCAATTTCTAGAACGAAAACCTTGAATTTCCTAGTTTTTTGAAACTTTTCGGTCATTATAGTAATATGCAAAAATAAGATTTAATTCAATATTTTTTATCTAAACTCATCAAAAATCAGTTTAGAATATTAGCATGTAAAAATATCCCCCTTGGTAATGTTTATGCATGAAAATTTCAATTTTGAGTTGTAAGATTCACCTTTGGAAAAATCGAATAAAGAGGTTGGTGTTTTCAGTAGAAAAATTAATTTTTCTCTCAAGAAATCACCTAGGCCAAATTTTATCAGTAAAAATCAGTAAACACTCAGTTCAAAATAATTTTCTCATAATTTATTTCATAGAAATCATATAAGAAATTGAAAGGAAAGAAAAACTTACGAATACGATCAAGAAATTGCAAAGTTGAAGGTTTTTTATGAATTTCGGTAGAGAGAATGATTTTGGGAGAATTTTTTTGCCAAAATAATGAAATAACAAAGTGATGGCTACTGGAATGAAAGGATGGCTAAATTTTAGGTATTTATATATAGGGTTTTGGACAATTTCCAAGATTACCCTTAATGAGCTAGGTTAGGAGGGTTTTTGGGTAGTGGGCTTTTAGGTATTTGGGCATTTTATTTAAATTAGGGGCTGATTATGGGTAAGTAAAATAAAAATATTTTTATTATTATTTTCATTGAAATTTCCCCCAAAAAATTTATTTTAAAAATATTTTAGAAGTACTCATAAAATTATTTTATGCTTAAAAATCGTCTTTTTACATGAAAATTTATTTTACGAAAAATAAATGATTTCATGCTAATGCATTTTATTTACACCATTTATTTCACAATAATAATTCATATTAGACATATTAAAATTAATTTAACATGTCCCAAACTCAGAAATTACATCACACATGAATTTTCATATAGTCACACAATTTGTCACAATAATCCTAAATTCAAATAATTTGTCACTAAAACTCCTAAGGTAGATGTAGGTTGTTACACAAATCATCCTCAAAATCCATTTTTAAAGCACAAAACAAGTAGTCAAATCACTTCCAAGGCCATATCAGAATATAGACTCTCAATGTATGGGTCATACTAGAATAATCATCTTTCTAAGAAATCTAAAATTAATCTTATAAGTGCCTAAGTTGATAAACTATCCTTAAAATCCAAAAGCCTATTTTAGCAAAGTCTAAATACAATAAGCTTTCATCCATGAAGCCTTTACCTTGAAAAAGTCTCCACCATGAAACAAAAACCTTGAAGTTTTCATCATGAAGCCAACACTAAGAAGCCTTCATCTAAAAAGCCCATTTTAAGCTCTAAGCAAAACTTAACTATGACTAATCTTCTTTTAGGCCAAGTCTGACCAAGCCTTCTAACCTAATCTAATATGATATCCCTTTAGGCCAAAACTAATCAAGCCTTTTAGAATGATCTCCTTTAAGGTTAAACATAATTTAGCTTCCTAGCGAAAATCCTAACCTAGCTTTCCAAACTAACCTTCAAGGCCAAAACTTGACCAAGCCTCCATACGATTTCCTGAAAAGCAAATCAAACTTAGCCTTTTCACTCAACCTCCTCTAAGGCCACAGTCTAGTATCAAACCTAATCTATCTTTAAAGCCTGAATCTGACCTAGTCTTAAGGCAAAACCTAACCAGGCCTTTCAAATAAAGGGCAAAAACCTGACTGAGCCAACTTCATCTCTTTAAAGGCTAGACTTGAACATACCTTTTGCATAAACTTTCTAAGGATAAGCTAGACAAACTGACCTTCCTTAATGCCAGATTTGACCTAATATTCCAACTTAACTATCTCTAAGGACTCAATCTCCTAACTTGACTTCCTATAAGGACTAAGCTTTCCAATATAATCTCAAACTAAACCTTCTATAAGGCTAGACCTACCTAAGCCTTTTAAGTTGCTAGCCTAACCTCTTCTAAAGGCCACACTTGGCCTAGCTTTCTTATGACTTCATTCTAGGCTAAAACTAATAGCCTTTGATTGACCTTTAAATTAACCTCAAACCCAACCTAAATTAAGTATGACCTCATCATCTCTAAAGTTATCACTTTCATTCATCTTTCAGAAAATGGTGGCACACCCCTCCTAAAAAGTTAGTATTCTCCAATCAAGTGACCTTTTACAAGGTTTAAGACATAATTCTTTGTATGATTAGATGCATTTCACACTAAGTAAGTTACTAATCAAAGCTCCTACATCAAGATGGATCAAGACTAGGATCGATCAAAGTTCTTGCAACAAGATAGACCATCAATCCAAATTCCAAAATCAAGAGTAAGACCATCAATATTTTTAATATCAGACCATCCTAGGATAACCTTAAATTCATCAACCTACCATAAGATTAGGTTTTCTCTTCCAACATTAGACCACCTTAGGACATCAACATAGCATACGGTTAGGTTTCTCTTTCAAAATCAGACCATCCTAGGACAACCTTAGGATTATCAACGTAACATAGAGTTAGATTTCTCTTTCAAAATTAGATCATCCTAGGACAAACCTAGGATCATTGACCTAGCATAGGATTAAGTTTCTCTTTTAAAATTGGATCATCTTAGGATAGCCTTAGGATACTTTACCCATAAATGCCTAGCAACAGTTACTTAGATATCCATGTGGTTCATTTTTCTCTCCTTTATTGAAATCTATCTTTTGCACCCATATAGTCTAGTAACAATCATTTAGACATCCATGTGGTTTTTATTTTTGCCCTTTTATCAAAATCCTTTCAAAACTTCATCCATAAATGTTTAGAAATGATCACATAAACATCATTGTGATTCTTTTTACCGTGCCCTCTCTCGGGTTCGCTATTATTAGAATTACCTTACAAATAAGGTAATTCTGATGAGGGAGAAGATGTGAACCCTAAAATTTACACCTCTAGATTCTTAAAAAAAAAAAATTGCAATCTATAGGGCTAGCCTATGGTACCACAGGATTGGCACAATGGAACTGCAGGCACACTCTATGGCATCAATTCCAAAGACTAAACGCCCATATCAAAATTTATGCCATTAGACCCCTAGACCCTTATAATATATATTTAGGCTTCTCCCATTTAGTTTGACACACTCAAACTTGCTATATCAAACCCAATATCAAAGTAAGCAATCTTTTTAGTTTATTTTGCAAAGGAATAAACTTCATAGTTCAAAGTTTTCTTTGCTTTTATTTTCATTTTCATTTTTTTATTTTTGCTTTGCTATTGCTTCTTGCTTTGTAAAGTGAGTTAGGTTGTGACTTTTTGAGCTTATCCATTAAGTCAAATGCTTCATGTTGTCTGAGGTAAGCCATTGCCTTTCATCTGAGACAAGTTCACCACTGACCAATGCAAGTCTCCTCCATCTCAAAATTGCATAAGCTTAAGTTAAGTATCTTTTCCTTTTCCTTTTTATTTTTCATTATTTATTCTTTTCTCATTGGGATTCTCTTCTCTTCTTTAGGCTCCTTGTCTAAGTCTTTTCTCCTCTACTCTTAATTGATTGACTTAATTTAATTAATTAGAATCTAAATTAATTAATTCAAATTGGTAATCAATTAAAATGCATCCAATCAGTCAACCCAATCTATTGATCAATCAATTGAAACATGATAAAATGCTAGACTAAATAAACCCCTTCACAAGAAGGGAGAATTGCGTGGATTTTGATTCTTATTTAAAAGGATATATAGGTATACTTGGTTCAAGCATCAAATCCAAATAAAACGAGTCAACTTCTTCCTCATCACTTTCTTCACTTAATTAGGATTTCTTTTATCTTGTTTTTTCATTTTGGGATGAGTTTGGGGAATGCCTAATTTCCTTATAACCCATAAAGGCTAGAAGACGTGTCCCCTAATTTTGGATTATTGTAACTTTAATTTAAATTTTCTTTCTTTATTTTCTTCTCTATTTTATTTATTTTATGAATGGATTGTCATACATCATAATAAATTGTATATGCATTAATCATGAAATTTATTTTTAAGTCACAATAAATTAAATACCAAACTATTTTTGTTAAAATAAACTAAAAACCTAGTCCTTAAATCCTCTTTGGTTTCGAGGTAAGTGATCTTTTCCTTTGGGATGAAATTGGAGTCAATTTGGACTTTTCTTAATCTCTTTTAAATTAAAATAATTAAGGTCATGACTATAAATTCACTTTTAAAAATCAATCAAATTGAGCTTGAGGGCCCCAGTGTTAGTCTTTTTCTAAATGATCATTTTGATTCCTTCTAGTAGATCTAATCGGTGCTCGGGCAAGACCTCAAAAGAACATCTAAAAGAAATGCTATACATGTAACTCATTTTTCTCTTACCTATGGTCATGATGTCATACTATTAATGAAGGTTGCAGTTCCTTCATTAAGAGAGGCCAAATAGCATGGTCTTACATCTAACGATTACCACCAAGCCATAATGATGTAGTTGGAGGACCTAGAAGAAGCAAGAATGCAAGCATTCAGCTGTATGGTAATACACAAAAAGAAAATCTCAAAATCATACAATAAAAGAATAAAAGAAGAATATCTTCTAAGAAGGAGAGTTGGAGTTTGGCAAGTGGTCATCAAACTAGGAGGAACCTTTCAAAATTCACAAAGTATTGAAGGGAAATGCCTACTAGTTGCCAAGCCAGTAAAGGGATCCTCAGAAAAGATTCATTAATGGTAAATATCGTAAAAAATATTTTAATGAGGAAAGCTCAAGAAGAAAATTAATGATAAGGCCAATCCCTCAATCCAAGTACTTATCACCTGTATAAATAAAAGCCATTTATGTGTATATATTGTGATATGTACAAAGCTGACAACACAGCTTAAATATGTAAAGAGGTTGGATTTAGGCCATATTATTAATTAAAAAAGCAAAGCCAAATACAATATTGTTTCAAAAAATAAAAGTCCCAAATTTAAAATGTAAATACTCAAGCATAAAGACAAAAGAAACTAAATGTCCATACAAAGGTGATCAAAATAAAGAAAAGTCATAGGAGCAGTGCTCTCTCCATTCACAATACCAGCAAAGATGCTTGGCTTCTAAGGTTGTACATTTTGACACCCAAGACTACACCTGAGTATGGCTAATGGTAAAGGAATTACTTCTTGCCTTTAAGTTATTAAGGCGAGAAATGCCATTGGTAGATGAAGATATTGAGTGTAGCACCAAAACAATATAAAGCATAGAGTCATGTTATGCATTTGTCAAGGTGAAAAGCCCTAGGTAGAATAACTACTGCAAAATGGTTTGGGCTGCTTTAATCAATTTGGAAGTTGAGCATGAACCCAAAGTATATGGACTCGAGGCTGCACAAGTCAAGAAAGAAAAATACAATACCATAGCAAGGTTGTTAAGTTGGCTCATAGGAGTTAGACTTGTCCTTATCATGGCAGAGCCTTACTGTGACGTCTCGCTTGCGCACTGATCTGATTTTCTGAGAGTGGATCAAAATGCTCACTTAGGTTCAGACTCATAATTAGAGCCCTCGATTCAGATAGGTTGATTTTAAAAATATTTTGGGAGTTTCCACATTAATTTTATTTAATTGGAAAAATATTAAGAAAAAACCCAAATTTAACTCCAATACATTAATCTTCAATTAATTTACCTAATGATAAAAGTCAATATTCTTCGAAACCAAAGAGGATTGGACTAAGTTTTTTTTTTTTTTTAAATAATCTAAATTTAGCGCCTAAGTTTAATTTGAGTTTAAAAAATTAATTTCATGAATAACAATTATAAGATGACAATTAAAATACATGAGTATGACATAATTATAAGTGCATAAGGAAATTAAGAAAAGCAATTAAAGTAAATATCTACAAAGAGAGTTCTTTCTAGTCCTTATGGATACTAGGAGAACCACATAATCGCTCATTAACTCCAAAATAATAAAATGATTAATTATATAAATTAATAAATGAGATGCCTTCTCTAACCCTTATGAGTTTTAGGAAGGCTATAAATTCCTTTACAAAACAAAAACATGAGAATAAATAATTACATTGAAAGTAAAAAGGGAAAGGAATTAATTTATATTTGGATTTAAATTTCAATCATGCCTATGTGCTCCATTGAATGGGTATTAAAATTCATATAGTCCATTCCATGGTTAAGTGTGGGCTTCAGGGATTAATTGGATTAATTAGTTTGAAAAGGGCAAAAATAGAATTTCAACATAGGAAAAGGGACCACTACTAGCCAAGGCTGCAGCACTGCACAGAGGCCTCACCTTAGTAGCGGGCCCATTCCATCCTTCGAGGTTTTTTAGTCAATTTTTGGGAGTTTCGAAGTTCAAAAAATTTACTAATCAGTGTCAATGGGTCTAAAATTAATCTTTAGTCATTCAAACAATCAGTTTTGAGTAAAACCAATCAGTTTAGAGAAAATGCAGTCTAATACAGAAATTCATGTCAGGATTAAAAAAAGTGTGCTTGTGCTAAAAATACTCTAAATGAGTTTGGTGATTTGAGAATTAATTTTTAGAAGTGCTAAAATGAGGGTTCATAGCTGCCCTCTCATCATAATTGTCTATATATTAGACACTTTTGATAAGTATGAATATGAGATTTTGATAGATTTTGAAGCCAAAAATGATTCCAGATGCAAACTATTTTGGTGACTTTCAGAGTCCAACTTGGTGGTTTTTGGGAGATTGTTCAATTTGTGGGTGTTTTAGTTTTTTGATGTTTATGGCATAAGGAACACATCTTTTGTCAAAAGGTAGGCAAATGAGATGTCTATAGATAATAAAAAATCATACAAGCATGTAGGAACTCTCATATTTAAATTCCAATTTAAAATGGGTTAAGGAATGCATGTTTATATAGTTGAGTAATTATAAAGCACTTTTTACTATGTGGTAATATGCAATTATTGTGTAATACTATTCATCCCACTCCTATAAATACCCCTCTTAGCATACTCATTACACACTCCAAAATCACTCTCTACTCTCTCTTCTATCTTCCTCTCCATCTCAATGTAAGTTGAGATATGTAACAACCCACACCCACCCTAGGAGTTTCGTGACAATTTACTTGAATTTAGAACTATTATGACAAAGTGCATGGTTTTATGAAAATTCATGTGCTATGAGATTTATGAGTATGTGGCATGTTAGATTAGTTCTAATATGTATAATATGAATTTTAATGTGAAATAAGTGATTTATATGAAGCATATACGCATAAATTAGTTTGATTTATGTGAAGTACATACGCATAAATTAATTTATTGCATATAAAGTGAATTTTCATGCACAAAGCGATTTTTAAGCATAAAATAAATTTTTAAGAGCATTTTTAAAATATTTTTAATTAAATATTTTTGGAGGGATTTTAATGAAAATAATAAGAAAAATATTTATTTTTAATAATTTATAATCAGCCCATGAATTAAATTAAAAGGCCCAACTTACCAAAGCCCAACACATCAAAATACTCCTAACCTAACTCATTAATGGCAAACTTATAATTTTGCTTAAAATCCTAAATATAAACCTAATATTTAGCCACCCCATCCCCTTGCAGCCTACATTTTATTTTCCATCAGATTTTTATAGAAAAATTCTCTCAAAACTTCCCTCTCAACCAAAATTCACAAGGTGCCTTCAAAGTTTGTGATTTTGCGATCGCTTTTGTAAGTTTTTCTCTTTTTTCAATCTACTGTTTGATTTTTTTGAAATTAACCATGAGAAATTCATATAGGGCTATATATTTACTATTTCTATTGATGTTCAATTTAGTGTAGGTGATTTATTGGAAGGAGAAACTGACTTTCAACTGTAAACACAACTCTTTCTTTGTACATCTGCCAAAGGTGAACCCTAAAACCTAAAAGTTAGAATTTTCATGCATGTGCATAAGGAGGGTGCCAATTTGTATGATGATGAATTCTAAACTAATTTCTATTGTGTATAGATGAAAAAAATTGATTTAAAACATGTTTTTACATATTACTGTAATGATCAGAAAGTACAAAAAGCAAGAGAAGCTATATTCCCTAAAACCTAAAATTAGAATTTTTATGTAGATACTTTATATGAGGGTGCCGATTCCTACATATTGGTGTTCTAAAATGATTTTGGTTATGTTTAGATGAAAAATATTGGTTTAAACAATGTGTTTACATATTACTATAATGATTGGAAAGTGTGGAAAACAAGAAAATCCATGGTTTTCCATGAAAACACCTATGCGGCCTACCTTGGGAATTTGATCCCAATGACTTTATGTTAGAACCCAACTTTAGAGATATGACAGTCCTAGAACACAGGGAGATATAAAGTCACCCATGCTCATAGAACCCATTGACACATATACAAATCATGCCTAGGATCATTCCAAACCTCATACAATAACACATTTAAAATACTAACTGAAAACCTTTAATTACAGAAGACTGTAATTAGACACTTCACATAAAATCCATAAAGAAATAATATTCATAATCCATTAAAAAACTTAAGAAAATAATAACTTCTTAAATAAACATCAAAAACAAATATTCTCGGAGCATCTAATGACCACACTTCATAACATGGTATTATTAATGATTTTTACAAGGAGTTCCCCAAGTGGAGTAGAATGCTTGAGCTATCAACTTGCCTCCTCATACTTGCTCACCTGAAACCACACAAGGAAAAAGAAAATGAGTGAGATAGATGATCTCAATGAGTAAATGGTAAAACAAATACATTAACACATATTCCTTTAAAAAGGAAACTTATAGCTTATACACATAGTTCATGATTTACAATTCATGAATCAGGTTGCATTTTAGCAAGGGTTCAATTTAACAAGTTTGCAGAAATCACACTTATAATACATTGAGAGTGAAGGCTATTGCTCTGTCACTCAAACATGTAGAGGAGAGGTGGCCTTGAGCCAAATTCCAACTCCTATCACATAGACGGTGCGAAGCTGATCAAGCTCCACGACTAGAACTGCCTTTTTTTTATCTAAGGTGGATACACTACCCTTATCCATCCAGTTAAGACCGTGTGCATAGGTTCTGATGATTACCCACATTAGTATGAGGACTTTTGCATAAAAGGGTTAAAGGTGCCATAACTAGAGCTAATGGTATTCACATATAACAATAACATTAAGGCAATAATAACATGTATGATAATAATAATAGTAGTTTATCTTTTAAACAAGAGATACAATGATAGTGTAGTTCCAGCAAGAATGGAAGTTAGGGCAATAATCATAGGAAATTATCATTGGATAATAACAAAAGTGGTTTTGGACCAATTGTCCTTTAGCAACCCAAGCTTAACAAGGAAATTATAGAGTTTCATTTTAAAATAGAAAGAACTTGGGTTTCAAGAATGTCAAAGGCTCACATAAAATGATATCACATATTTGTAACATAACAAAATGTTACTCACATTTGAAGTATGATTACAGTGTTTACTCACACTTGTAGAATGAATATGATGTATACTCACACTTGTAGAATGAATACAATGTTTACTCACACTTGTAGAATGAATACGATATTTACTCACCTTATGGTTCCTTTACTCCTAGTATACGTGGCCCTTAGACTTCTAAGACTCCTCAAGCTCTATCATAATATTTAATGTAATCTTAGTATTTATTTGATCATGATACTATCCTATCCCATAACTACCCCATGCACATATAACATTCACATACACTTAAAGTTGCACATATAAGTATACCTCATCACTTGCCCATAACATGTTGACTTTAAAAGTCTTGCACACTTAGCCTTAATAAGCCCATATGAAAACACATTATAACTCATGTCAATACCTTTCTAAGGTCAACACAATATCCATATCTTAATATCAATTCACTTCAATAATCATCTTAATACACATAACACTTCCATATATGTCAACTTATCAATAGCCTTTCAAGCATCATGCTTATCTCTTATGACCAATTCTTTCAACCAATCACTTCACTAATTCAAGACCATTATTCATTGTTAATTCATCATAAAAATCCATTTCCATATTATCCAATCACATTCACATTCTATTCACAATATAAGGTTAAGATACCTTAAGTATACCAAAGTGCCTCTAGGCTTGTTTAGTGTCATACCTTCGACTAACATGCAATTTTATCATTTATCATACATACATACATGTCAATAATTATCAAAATAAATCACATAAAAATTATAGACATTGGAATAAAAATCCTATAGTAGGCCAAAGACATCGTCAAAGGGAAAATTGAATTTTTCTTACTTTTTGCACTTTTCATCTATTACAGTAATATATAAAAACATGGTTTGAACCAAGATTTTTCATGTAAACACAAAACAGAAAATCATTTTGGAATATTAATTCACATGAATCGGCAGCATATGGTATTTCTCATACATTAAAATTCAATTTTTGGGTTCTAGGGTACTAAACCATAAGTTTTCTTATTTTTGGTATTTTTCGGTCATTACAGTAATATGTAAAAAAGTGATTTAAACAATTATTTTTCATTCAATAATAGCAAATATCAGTTTAGAACATTGTCATGTATGATTTGGCAACCATAGATAAGATTTATACAAAAAAATTCTAAATTTTAAGGCATAGGTGAAAATCATGAGTTTTCACGTTTTCTGCTCATTACAGCAATATGCAAACACATGATTTAAATCATTATTTTTCATTCAAACAAAACAAATATCAGATTAGAATCCATTCACATACAAATTGGCAGACATATGTTTAATTACTAATAGAATTTTCCAACCTTTAAGTTCTAGCATAGAAACATTGAATTCCTTTGTTTTTCGAAACTTTCCGGTCATTACATAAATATGCAAAAATATAATTTAATCCAATATTTTTCATCAAAAAAAATCAAAAATCAGTTTAGAATTCAATTATACACAAATCATTCCCCTTTAGTGATGTTTATGCATAAAAATTGAAATTTTAAGTTACAAGATTCACCTTTGGAGAAATTTTACGGAAAGAATTGTGTTTTTGGTAGAGAATTAAATTTCTTTCTCAAAAACACACCCAACCTGAAATAAATCAGTAAAAATCAGTAAAAAAATAATTAAATATAATTTTCTTATAATTTATTTCATAGAAATCAGTTAAGGAATTGAAAGAGAAGAAAAACTTACGATTACGGTCAAGAAATCGCAAAACTGAAAGGCGTTTTATTAATTTCGGTAGAGAGAAATATTTTGGGAGAATTTTTCTGTCAAAATACAAAAGAAAAGAGTGATGGCTGTTGGAACATTAGGGCTGGCCAAATTTTACATTATTATATGTAGGGTTTTGGGTAATTTCCACTAATACCCTTATTGAGTTAGATTAAGAGGGTTTTAGTGAGTGGACTTTTAAGTGTTTGGGCTTTTTGTTTAAATATAGGGCTGATTATAAATAATAAAAATAAAAATATTTTTCTTATTATTTTCATTAAAATTTCTCCCAAAAAATTTATTTAAAACCTATTTTATAATACTCATAAAATCCTTTTTATGCTTAAAAATTGCCTTTATACACGAAAATTCATTTTATTTAAAATAAATTATTTTATGCTAATGTACTTCATATAAATCATTTGTTTTACAATAATAACTCATATTATGCATATTAAAAATTAATTTAATATACCACATACTCATCAATCACATAGAACATAAATTCCCATAAATGCACACACTTAACCTTAATAGTTCTAAGTCAAGCAAATTGTCATAAAAATTTTTAGGGTAGGTGTGGGTTATTACACTTTAATTTTTGTAATGTATATTTTAATGATATTGAAATGTGTATATGAATGATACATGATTTAATTGCATGTTGGTTGAATAAGTAACTCTAGACAAAGCCTAGAGAGGTTCAGCCTACACTAGTGTTTCCAAACCCTAACTACCATGTTTGATAGATATGTGTATATGATTAAGTGACATATGAATTAGGCCTTATAATGTGTTAATTGTGAATTAATGACCTTAAATTGATTATGAGATTGATTGTATAATTTGGTTAAAGGAGATAAGCATGACACTTATAAGGTTACTTGTTAAGTTGACAAAAATGGAAGGTGTTAAGTGTACCAAGTTAGATGTTAAATTGAATTAATATTAAGATCATGATATATTATGCTTGAGTATAGAAAATTCTTGGTATGAGTTATTATGTGTTTTCATGTGAGCTTAAGAAGGCTAAGTGTGCAAGACTAAAAAGTCAACATGATATGTACAAGTGATGAGTACACTTCTAAGTGCAACTCTAAGTATATGTGAATGTTATATGTGCAATGGCTAGTTATGGGATAGGATAGCATGATGTTAAGCAAATATTAAGTATTGGATTATAATGTATGTTAGAGCTTGAGGATTATTAAAAGTTTAAGGGCTAGAAGCATTAGGAGCCAAGGAACCACAAGGTGAGTAAACATTATGTTCTTGTTGCAAGTACAAGCTATATGATATGTGAACCTTTGAAATTTTTAAAACCTAAGTTCTTTTATATTTTCAATTACAATTATATGATTTCTCTGTTAAGCTTGGGTTGCCAGAGGATAACTGGTCTAAAACTATTTTTAATTATTCAATGATAATAAAGAACCTTTGTGATTATTGCCCTATCATACATTGTTTCTGGAATCACACTGTTATTTATCTTTTATTCAATAAGCTAAACATCTATTATTATTATATTACATGTGATTGTATTCTTCAATGCTATTGTTATAATTGATTGCCATTAACTCTAGTTATGGTACCTATAAACCCTTTTATGAAAAAATCCTCATGTTAATGTGGGTAATCATCGAAACCTGTATACACGGTCTTAACTTGATGGATAGGGATAGTGTATCCACCTCAGCTAAAAGGGGCTATGTTAGCTATGAAGCCTGATTAGTTTCATGCTTTTCTACGTGCTCGAGTAAATATGGCAATAGCCCTTACTCTCTACATGCTATGTGTGATTTATGCGAAACTTGTTAAATTGAAAACTATGGATCATAAATTATGAATTGAAAACTATAAGTTATAAGCTATGAGCCCTTTTTAAGGGATATGTGTTATTGTATAAGCTATATTGTTTACTCAGTGAGATCATCTATCTCACCTCTTTTCTTTGTGTGATTCTAGGTGAGCAATATGAGAAAGCAAGGTGATAACTCAAGCAATCTAATCTGCTTGGGGGATTTCCTTGTCCAAGTTTATCAACATGCTCTAATATGAAGAGTCTTTTCCTTAGATGCTCTGGGAGTCCTTGTTGGAGAGTTTTATTTGGGAATATTATTCATTTGATAAATTATTTGGAGTTTTAAATGTTCTTTCCTTATGGATTGTATTTAAAGTAATTTTAAAACCATGCTTCTGCTAGTTAAAGTTTTCCTTATTATTGGATATTTAAGTTAATGTATGAGGTTTTAGTATGATCCTAAGTAGTGTTAATATATGCATGAGTGGGTTTTACGGGCGTGGGTGACCTTATGAATCCTAATGTTCTAGGATCGTCATATCTCTAAAATTGGGATATGACAGAATAATTTTTTTCTTCTCTTTTTTAACATTTAATTTCTTTTTCTCTTTTTTATTTTTTTAATTTTTTTTTAATTTTTAATTTTTTAATATTTTAATGTGGTTCTTATCTGCTTCTTGTTTAGACTGCCTTTCAGGTTCACCATTCAATGACAATGGCTTTCACTTCTCGTTACTAGAGAGTTAGATTGATTGATAGATTAATTAATTACCTAAAATGATTAATTAGCTAATTAATACGATTAAATGGGTGGATTAATTAATTAATTGGATATATTGATTTTGAAAAAGTGATTAATTAATTAATTAAAAGGATTAATTAACTTAGATTGGGGTTGAGTGATTTTTTTTTTTTTTGAAAATAGAAACCATTCATTAATTCAAAATGTCTTTAACATGGCTATCCAACACAAAAGAGGGAAGAGAACTAATCCATTCAAATTATTATCAAATCTAGCTCCCTCTTTTGCCAATAAATGAGCTACATTATTTGCTTCTTTAGGAACAAAATCTAAAAGAGTTTAAGAATTTAACAAACTCCCAATATCAACTAGAACATATGCCATTTAAGTGTTATCGCCTTCCACATTCCATAACCATTGAACCAAAGCTAAACAATCTGTCTCCACAAGTAAGACATTAGACCAATGACATCTAGCCCATTGAATAGAAGTCCTAACCCCAAAATTTTCCATAACCAAAGGAGATAAAAGACTAGAAATTGTAAAACATGTAGCAACAATACAATGGCCATGTTCATTCTAAAGCACTGTTCAAATACCCTTCTACCGGTTTAAAAAAGAATGGCTAGCAAAACCAGCATCCACATTCAATTTTGCTTGACCTATACTTGGTTTATGCCACTATTGAGGCCGTGACCACGCTGGACTAGTGAAGGAGAATGCACAAGATTGCAGACATTGATTAGCACTACAAAACTGAGAAAGAGACTCTATAGAAGCATGAAAAATTGTAGGTGGAAATGGAACATGATCTTCTTAAACCATCTTTTTTCGAGACCATTAAATTAAATCCATAAGAGTAACAAACTTAGCAAACTGCTCAGTAGACAACACTTGGTGCACATGACCAAACCAGCCCAATGAATCCATAGCAAGTACAGTAACGAGAGAACCAAATAGAGCAAGTTGCCACACTTGAGAAGAAAAACTACATTGATGAAACAAATGCATTTCAGTCTCAGGGTGTTGACTATAAAATGGACAAACAACATCAATAGGAACATGTTTTGCCTACAAATTAATTTCAATGGAAGAAAACCTTTCAAGAGACACCATATAGTAACTTTTTTGACGCTCAGGAATATTAACAGCCCAAACTTGCTTCCAAATATCAGTTTGAGAAGATAAAGAAATATTCATCTCTATTCTAGCCAACCAATAGCCAGAACACATTATGTATTGACCATTCTTTGAACAAAACCAAAATCGGCAATCCTTAAATGATTCCAAACCTAATGGAATAGACAATATCACCTTTACATCTCTTACCTGAAAATTAGCTCAAATAACATCCTTATTCCAACATCCATTAGAGATCAGATCAGCGACAAAATAAATTTGAGAAGATTGTTAATGTGGGGTATGAATATAAAAATCATAGGGAATAGACATCTAAGCATCCTTCCATATAGAAATTTGAGAGCCATTACCAACACAACAATTTAAACCTTTAGATAATAGTGGAATAGCAACCATAAGACTTCTCTAGCAATAACTTGATGAAGGACCTATAGAAGCTTGTAGAATACTGGACGAAGGAAAATATTTTGCTTTGATAACCCTAATTGTCAGCATAGTAGAATTAGTCAAGAGATGCCAACATTGTTTAGCAAGCATTGCAAGATTAAACTCCCTTAAACTATGAAAGCCTAAACCACCCTACTCTTTTGAAGTACACAAACGATCCCAAGAAGCCCAATGAATACTCTTTCGAACACCCTCTACCAAACCCCACTAATATGAGTTCATTAACTTCTGTAACTTATCTACTGTGGACACAAGGATGAGATAGATACTTACAGAGTAAACAGGTAAAGCCTACATGACAGATTTAATCACAACACCCCTACTAGAGATGTTCATCCTAGGAGGAAGAGGAGGGCCATTTAGATTTTGATGATGAATTTTTTTTTATTTTATAACTGCTTAAGATTCTTACTGCAGGTTTCTGATTTTATATATAACTGCAAGTTGATAGGGATAAGCTGCAAATGATATAAGAAATGCTATCATTTTTTTATGATGATGGATTATGCTCTGTAAAATCATGTCATCATTATATGAAATATCTTTTTTTTCTTTAATTTTTACCTAAGTTGCCCTTTCATGTTTTCAACTTAGCAAACTTTTCTCCCCTTCTTGTATTATTTTATTTTTTATTTTTATTTTTGTTTAAGCAAAAGAACCAAATGAATGATGCATTAGATAGAAAGAATTTGATATAAATAAAAATATTTTTATATTATGATTTGGACTGCACCTGAGTTAGATTGCCTTTTATCCCTTACAATCATTTTCCTTTTATTCATTTTCATTTTTCATTTTTTTAGGGACAATCAAGTCCTTGTAGCTCTAATTAATTTGTATTGAAAAAGAAAAACAAAGAGAAAATGTAAACAACATCTTTAGACGAGGTATCTCTTTAGCTGATCTAGATTGCAGGGTTTGAAGAATTCATTTCCTTTGACATTTATGAGGATGGTGCCTTCTCTAAATAAGATTTTCTTAAGCACTTGTAGTCCAGCCCAGTTTGGTCTAAATTTTCCTCTAGGGTCATGAATTGGGCTGTGGATCTTTTTTAGAAGCAAATTTTCTTTTTATAAACACCTGTGTTTCACCTTCCTATTGAAATGCCTAGTTAGCTTTTGTTAGTTCCATTGGATCTTATACAAGGCATCCATTCTTTTCTCATCACTAGCCTTTGACTGGTCATAATATCCTTTGATCCAGTATATTTTTCTCAACTGAATTTCTCTCATTACCTTAACAGAGCGAACTTGGATTTCAATAAGGAGAACAACCTCCATTCTATAGACCAAAGCATATGGAGTTTGCCTTGTCAGAGTGTGAACGGTGGTTCTGTATCCACATAAGGTAGTAAGTAGATGCTCATGCTAATTTTTGTGTTTCACGATAGTCTTTTGCAAAATGGTCTTAATGGTCTCATTAGCTGCTTCAACTACCCTATTAGTCTATGCTTGGTAAAGAGAGGAGTAGTGATGTTGAATGCTTGTTTTTGGAGTAGGTTGTTTTCACGATAGTTTTTTGAAAATGAGAGCCATTATTTATGATTATCTTAAAGGGGCTTTCCAAACTAATAAAAGATATTGGTTTGGATAAAGTGTGCCACCTTCTTTGCATTTAAGACTTGATATAGTACCACTTTAATCCATTTTGTGAAGTAGTCCACAACTATCATAATATACTTGTCCCCACTAGAGGACTTTAGAGAGATTCTCCCAATGACATTTATACCCCAAATGGCAAAAGTCCATGGTGTCGCTATTGCATTCAAAGGAATAGGGGGCCAATGCTACAGTTTGGCAAAGATCTGACACTAGTGGCATTTCTCTATATACTTTGCTTAATTCTCATTAATGGTTAGCCAAAAATAACATAAGTTTGCTATTTTTTTAAGCCAAGGCTATTCCATTCATATGTAAGCCCTCTTTTTTCATTATGGACCCATTTTATAATCTGCTAGGCTTTTTCTTTAGTCACATATAATGAGTGAATATTATCCCAGGCTCTCTTATACAGAACATCACCATTTTGTATGAAGCCAGTGGCCAACAACCTTAGAGTACTTCAATCTCTTTTAGAGGCCCTTTTTGGATATTTGCCATTCTAGATGTAGTTAAGAATGTCCCAGAACCAAGGCTTAGTATTAAATATCTAGAGATTCATGCACATGGTATAATACTCAAGCTATTGTTTCACTTTAATCACAATAGGTCTATGTATTTCATTGTCGCTTATGTCTATCATTGAGGCCAAGGTGGCTAAAGTATCAAAGAATTGGTTCTTTGCTCTTAGCAGATAGTGAAAGGAGAGTTCATGAAAGGTTTTTAGCTAGATCATTCAGGCATTAATGGTAAGGAACCAAACGCTCTTCCCTAATCTTTCACTTGCTAAGTGCTTGGGAAATGATTAGGCTGGAATCACTATAGACTTCTAAATAGTCTATTTTCATGTTGGAATTGCCACCACTAGACTAGTAATGTATGCTTCATACTCTACCTCTGTAACAACCCACACCTACCCTATGAGTTTCATGATCTAATTTCTTGAATTTAGACCTATTATGTCTAAGTAAGTACTTTTATGAAATTTATGAGTTATGTGATCGATGAGTATATGGCATGTTAGATTAACTCGAATATGCATAATATGAATTATTATTGGTGAAGTAAGTGGTTTATATGAAATGTATAAGCATAAAGATATTTATTTCACATAAATTGAATTTTTATGCACAAAGCAATTTTTAAGCATAAAATAATTTTTATGAGTATTTTTAAAATACTTTTAAATAAATATTTTGAGGGGAAATTTTAATAAAAATAATAAGAAAAATATTTTATTTTTAATTACCTATAATCAGCACATAAAATAAATAAAAAAGCCTAAATTTTCAAAAGCCCATTACATCAAAATACTCCTCACCTAGCTTATTAAGGGTAATCTTGGAAATTATCCAAAACCCTAAATATTTAAAAGAGAATTCAGCCAGCCCTAGTTTAGACAGCCACCATTCTGATTTCTCTCATATTTCCAACAGAATTCTTATGGTTCTAGATGTGTTAAGAAGGCCTTGAATGGCACAATACATGAGCATTATGGTGTCTCCTTTGCTAACTCTAATAGATTAGGGAAACCTTGGGTATTACATAGGGTTTATAGACAAATTGGGGATTTTGTGAACTAAACTTGAATTCCTAGAATTAAAGGGGGAATCAAGCTTAAGAATAGTGCAACATGATTTGTATAATTTTAATTTCAAAATTTAATTGATAGAAATTATTTTCTCCAAATTTAATATACTAGGTTCAATTATGGAATTAGAAGGTGAAAGTAGAATTAGTTCCATGAAATATTGGAAATTGTTTAAATTAATTTTAATTGAGTATTACGAAGATGAAGTGTGAAATTGAAAGGAAAAGAATTATCTTTCCTTAAGTGAATACATTTAACTATTTGGAAAACAATTAACAAAAGTGTTATTAAATTAGTGACAAGCATATGTATAGTGTTTCTTGACCTTAAAAGAAATAAGTTAGCAATACAATAAACAATATAAAAGTGTTAACAAGTTAGGCTAAATTTAAACTAATATCATAACAAGGAAGTGATTGATGTGTAATTGAAATGCAAATGTGTAAAAACTAAAGACAAAGACAAGGACATTGTCTAAGAGCGTGAGGAGCACCACTCGCATCAAAGTTAAATGTAAATAGGAGCAAAGGAGTCCAAGATGAGTACTTAATAATATAATATGACATGTGCCATATTGTATGAACCATTATTGATGAAATTATTTTCATTGGATACTCCAATTCCATATTGATCATGAATTGCTTATTGAACATTGAGCCATTCAATATGATGTTTCTTTATGGCATTTGGCTATTGCAAGTCCTTTCATATTGATTTCACAATATGACCATTGGTGAGAATTATTCTTATATTGGCATATTTTCTGTTGAATTCTCTATTGTTAATTCTCTACAAACCTTCTATTGATGCCTACTAGTAAGCAAAAATACCCTTCTGATATGGGGTAACACATCGGATCTTGTGCACTTAGAATAAGCCTATAGGCAGGGCGAGAGTACCCAACTAATGTTATGGGGGAACGCCTAACCGTAAGACTTGATTAGTCTTGCGTAATGTAATGCATGCGAGTGAGCAAGGCTTAGGCTGCCACTCTTTAATTTATATGTGTGGGAAGCATTCTGCTTGGAAGTTGTTATGCTAAATTTTTCAGGTAATGTTGATAAGTCAGCAAGGTAAATTCCAAGCCCTATTCTTCTACTTGGAAGTTGCTATGCTAATTTCAAATGTCATGAATCTTAGTTATATGATTATGAAGATCATTGATATAATGAACATTTGGCGATATGTAAGATGACAAAATAGTAGTTGGCAATAAGGCAATTAAGTTCTGATCTTGGGATAAGATTCAACATGGTAAAGAATTATAAGTTAAATGGAGTTCTATGAGTTTAGGTAACTTTATATCTCCCTATGCCCTTAAACCATCATGGCTTAATAAATGGGTCATGACATAACTCCACCTAGAATTTTGATCCCATCATTCCCATGATTTTTAACATTTCAAACTAGAAGTTTTGATACCACTTGTTATAAAAAATTGTCTCACACAATATATAATAAAATATATGAAAATTCAAAATTTAATGTGGTCTGACATAAGCCTACTCCACATAAAATAATTTCACAAATTAATTAAAGAGTACAACCACTAATAAATACCTAAACACTTAATTTCCCTTACCCTAATTACACCCAGAATAAAATATCCTCACAATAACATCACAAATGTACTCTACCTATATAATTTGTGAAAAACTACTTAACAATATTAGCTTTCATTCCTAAATCTCTCAACCCTTTCCAACTCTCACCAACACATTTCAATAGTCTTCAACATACCTAAATAACATTACATATGCTCTATAAATAGAGGCTCCAAAAGAATTTAGCCACAACCATGCAAGAAGTCTAAATTCAATTTGGCCACTCTCTTCCTTTCCCATTATTGTAAAGTTGGTAACCAATTTATCTTCAACTTGGCTTCTTCTTTTTTTTTTTTTAATTAATTTATTTTTTACTTAATTATTAAGCACTATTAATTTATGGGCTATATATATATATATATGTGTGTGTGTGTGTGTGTGTGTGTGTGTGTGTGTGTGCAGAGAAGATGCCTGGATAGTAATTGTCAATTGCCTCCCTAAGATTTTGGTAACCCTCAATATCTATTATCTACTATTAAAAATTTTAATAATTATTAATTTTTGCACCAAATATTTCTAAAACATTTTATACTACCCCTCAAAATAAAATGAGTTCTTTGAAGTGAAGATTCAAATTTTGTTTAATCATATAAATTCTAATAAAATCAATTTGTATAAGTCTAGATAACTACTTAGTCCATTATAACATAAACTTATTAATTAACAATTAATTGTTTGTTGATACTTGGGGACAAGAAAGAAAGAACCTAGTCCATATTGTTGGAACTTCGAGGGAAAAAAAGAAGAACTGAAAAATGGCACACTTTATTAAGCTTTCAACCATAGTTTAAATACAAACAAAGATAGAGAAAAGATAGGAACTGAATGCCTAAACATTAGGCACAATCACAACCATTTCAACTACATTCCCAAAATCAAGCAACTAAACTAAAGACTAGCATTCATAATAGACTCACTATAACTTTCAATTGACAAAATAAGGACAGCAAACTAATTTCAACATTGTTTCTAACACTCCCCCATACTGCTGAAATTCACAACACCTAACATATTTCTCAAGAACTCAAACTTTGCTAAAGAAAATAGTTTTGTAAATAGGCCATCTATCATATTGCAGTTTTGAGACAATGCTGGTCTCCTTAAGAAATTTTCACAATTTTGAGACTTATCGGTCCCTCTAAAAAAGTACTTTGCAATTTCGAGACTTGCCGGTCACTTTAACAAAACATTAATCAAAACAAATTTTCTTCTGATTGAGAAACTTCAACTTGTGCTTGTAAAGCTTGTTGTTTGTTTTACAGACCTTCTCCATGTGACCCATCTATTTACATGACCTGCATTTAATATCAGGTCTATACCAACAATATTTTTCCAAGTGTGTTGATTTCTTACATAATAAGCATGGAGGAAATTTATTTTGACTCATGCCCAAGTCTCTTAATGAATCATTCTCCTTCAATCTAGCTATGAATTCTCCTTCAACCTTTTATTCATTACTCTTCAAAGCCCTTCTTTGCTTTTGTGCTTGTAAGGCATTTATTAATTCTGCCAAGGATAAACTTGACAGATCTTTAGATTCTTCTAAAGCAAAAATTTTAGACTCATATTTTTCAGGCAAAGTTACAAGAATTTTTTGTACAATTCTTTCATCAGAGAAATCCTTATCAAGCAACCTTACTTTGTTAACTATTCTGACCAACTTATCACAATAGTCTTTGATATTATAGGTCTCCTTCATTGTTAGCATCTCGAATTCCCTAAGAAGATTGAGCATTTTCATATTGTTGGTTTTTGCATCACCTTGATATTCCTTTTCGAGAAAATCCCATATGTCTTTTATAGATGCTAAATTCATAACTTTTGTAAATATCATGCTTGACATGGCAGAAAATAAACAAGCTTTAGCTTTGGACTTTTTATTTTTTCTTTCTTTATGATTCTTCATTTGAGCTACTTTAGGATTTGCAGGTAATGGAGTAATTTTATAATCTTCTTCAATTGCCTCCCAAAGATCTAAAGCTTTAAGACAAGTTGTCATTTTAATGACCCAAGCTTGATAATTGTTGCCATCAAAAGGAGGAGCTATATTTGAAAAAGTGGTTTTAGTTTCTATGGTTTTTGATATATATGTGTATATTTTTTTTTTGAAAGAACTCACTCAGATCACAGGTCCCTTAAGATCATTTTGAGCTCTGATACCACTCTTGGAACTTTGAGGGAAAAAAAGAAGAATTGAAAAATGGCACACTTCATTAAGCTTTCATCCATAGTTTAAATACAAAAAGATAGAGAAAAGATAGGAACTGAATGCCTAAAAATTAGGCACAATCACAACCATTTCAACTACATTCCTAAAATCAAGCAACTAAATTATAGACTAGGATTCACAATAGACTTGCTACAACTTTCAATTGACAAAGTAAAGGACAACAAACTAATTTTAGCATTATTTCTAACACATATGTAGTATGTATTTACAAATAATAATCCAACAAAAATGATATTCATATCATAATAACAAAAAATCATTAAAATGAAGTATCATTATTTGCTTGATGTATTTTTCTTATATTATACTCACAACTAAAGGTGAGCACGGATCCCAAATTACTTGAACTTATCGAATCTCCAATAAAAAAAAAAGCAATTTTCATAAGAGATTTGGCAATGGAGGAATCAACAATCTCTTCAATTTGTTCATTAATAACATGGTCTGGATTGGCAGGAGCTTTAGCAGTATCATCATCATTAAAAGGATTATAAACAAATGCATTAATATGGACAAGATGACCATCATGATCTAGAAAAGGAATTTTTCTTATACCCTCTTATTCAAGGAAAAGTTCCCCATTTTGCTATCTTTTTTGAAAAATCCTTCTCAAAATTTTGCATTATCTTATTGGATGTCTAGCCACTTTGTGAAAATGACAAAACATAAAGTTTGTCTTATCCTTATTAGTGGATCACCGCTCAATGTTGGGGAGCTTGATGTTTCCAACCTCGATACATTGATCAAGGACAATATGAATTTTATATATAGGATAAGGAAATGGGAGAGCTTAAGATTGTCACTAGGAACATCCTTCTAGGTCTCTTGCTAGACTTAGAATCTTCAGCTTACACAAAGTTCACTGATTGGCCCCTTTATATCATAACCATTATTCTTATTCCTTTGGTTAAAAAAGGTATTTTTAGTTGTCCTTGTATCTTCAATCAATATAGCAAAAGAGGAGATCCACAAATTCTTTAAGTGTATCCTTTGAGTCATTTTCACCACCTCCTCCTCATCAAATGGGACATAGATGTCCAAAGTTCACTGTCTAAAGCACTCAATATACTCAAGTCACTTTTTGCCTTTATTTGGTGCTCCCTCGCTAAATTTGGCATGCTTACCTTCTCTGGAATAGAGAAGAACTTTTTTTTTTTTTAAGAAAAGCTACCCATCATTCCCCAAGAAGCCATAGATCTGAGGGGTTTGATTGACATATTAAGTATAAACTTTATTAGTAAAGAACTCTTTCAACCTCAAATCATCATCAAACGCATTGAATCCTAGCATCGTAATAAATTTCATCATATGCTCTTTAGCATCACCCTGTTTACCACTAAAGAGTTTGAACTCAGGGCTAACATATTCCTTAGACTTAGGTTTTATAGCTATATGGGTTGGATAGGGAAGCTTGGCGTCAATCATGGAGAATGAAGACGTTTGATACTTCTACTCAAAATATTTTTCTAAATCTTACATTGTCTTATAGGAGGATTGGTTGTTTGGTTTTATTGCGTAGGATTTACAGATAAGATTAGCTTTATTATTGGATTCAAAACTAACAAACTGAGTCTAAGTTGCTAGGATAAAGGCTTAAAAAGTACTTAAAAGGACTCCAGAAACATGATGCATCTTATTTTGCAACGCATTTTCAACAGGGGCCTTTAGATCGGCTAGGGATCCTCATTATTTTTCACCAAATCATCAAAATCATCTTCTTCCTTCTTCTAATTATTTTTATTAATTGGGCCACTAGTTAAGGAGTAAATTGAGCACTATTCCCTTGGTTTTATGTGTTATTAATAAGTATGAGTTTGTTTAAAATGGAAAGAGCCTTATTCATTACTCAAGTATTAGCAGCGTCTTATTCATTATTTTAATATTTTCTTGCATGGCATTAAACATCCTATCTTGTAGGATTTAAAACAAGTTGAGGAACTTTTATATGGATGGTAGTAAGGCTTGTTGACCATGAGATTAGAGTTGATTAGGATCTATATGGGAGTCACCCCATATTTTCATCTCTCACATCTTGACTTTGAACTCAAGAACCAGCAGGTACATTCTTTTTCATTGATATTGCCATTACTTAGTGTAATTACACCTTCCCAATGGAGTCACCAAATGTAGATGAGGGGTTCTTGAAGTAATTAATATAAAGACTATGTTACAAATGAGCAGCAACTAAGAAGAAATGGAAAGGACATAAGATAAGGAATAAGTAGTCTTAATAAGCTGAAAGGCCTAGTGGCAGGAGAGGATAACTAAAAGTATGTAACTTGTGCAATTATGATGCACTAAAATACAAGAAGGGCATGTGCAACCTGTGCAGTTATAATGCACTAAGTTACAAGAGGAGAATAAGGAAAGAATTGTAACTTGTGCAGTTATACCAATCAACAAAGAGAGGATAGGAGCAGAAGAGAGAATGTGAGAGAATAAAAAAATTTCAAATAAGACTGAAAAAAATCATGAATGAATTGTATAAAGGGCTATATACAGTGATCAATGATGGGTGGTTATTATATAGTGAGATAAGATCTAAGTATCATTTGGTAAATTACATGTACACCTAGAGAATAGATGGTTGATGTTTACGCCCATTAAGAAAGATTAAAGAGTAATAGGCTTTCTTTAATGAGTCTTAGTCTAAGCCTACCAAGCCAAAAACTCGCTAAATCTCCCCATAAATATGAAATTAGTCCTAAACTCCTGCCAAATTTTACGATTAATTTCATGCATCTACCATTAGTTTACGTAATCTTCATGTGAAGCACTCTAACAATTGTAAAATGCATTTTGCATCATATTAAAGGCACTAAGAATTATGGATTACAATTGTTTCATAACAATTAATCAAACAATGTAGCATACTCTGATGTTGACTAAGTTAATTGTCTTGATACTAGGAGGTCTACCACTAGATATTGTATATATTTTTTATATAATATTCTTTCTTGGTCCACTAAAAACCAACCAACAATATCTCGAGCTTTTACATAAACATGGAATTTTTAAAAAATATTTATGCATATATGCTGATTTACAAAATATTTACTCATTTATACTAGAAATAGGATTGCTGACCATAAACCAATTGGTAGACTATCAGATTTGTTTAAAAAATATGCACATTTTGATTGTGTGGTAGGATGTGGTAGGGTACATGTAAACTGGATGTCAAATATCTGGTTTTGATGAAAGGTGGACATATACTAGATGTTTGACATCTAGATTATTGTGCACCCCATGCACAAATTCTTATTCTTGTGCGATGGGACTCAAGTAAGGAACAATCTAGAAGTATAAGTTCTAGTTTCATCACAGCCCTCCAATTTTATAATCTAATGGCCAAAATTTATTACTTACCCTTTAAAAACAACACACTCCCTCGCTCCCTCCCTCCCTCCCTCTTAAACAAAAAATAGTCTCAATTTTCATTGTGAAAACACATTCTGCTATAGCGCTTGAAGGTAATTTATTTAAATTTTTTATAATTTTTTTATAATTAGAATATTAAAAATTGATTAGAATATTATTATTTTTATAGTTATTAGAATATTTAAAAATTGTTGTTTGTAATAATTTTTTTATTTGTAAAATTTTTATTATACAATAATTTTTTTTAATTAATAACTGTTGAGAAATAAAATATGTGAAATAATAATTAAATGAAAAATTTTCAATAGAATATTATTATTATTATTATTATTATTATTATTATTATTATTATTATTATTTGGTTATTATGGATATTAAAAATTAGTTGTTTGTAATAAAATTTTATATTTCTTCAACTTAGGTTATACAATAAATTTTTTTAATTAATTACTATTGAGAAATAAAAAATTTTGAAACAATAATTCAAGAGAAATAATAATATTTGTTAAATAATAATAAATGTATTTTGTGTTAAATAAATGTTTATTGTTAATATATTTGGTAATTTTTTCAAAATAATAAATTATTTTCAAATAATAATTTTTGAAAAATAATAATAATAATTTTGTTAGTTTTATGCTCATCGATATATTTTTTTTGTAAAATTATTATTTAATTAATATTTGTGCACTAATAGAATTTTTTGTTATAATAAAATTTGAGAAATATTATATATTAATATGCTATTTAATATAATTTAATTAATTAAGATAATAATGAATATTTAATATTATAATATTAATAATGTATAATATTATATAAACAGCATATTATATTAATACACATTTAATTGAAGTTAAAAAAACTTAATATGATTAATTAATGTCATTAAATTATATTAAAAATTCATATAAAATCTATTTTTAATATTTGTTAAAAAAATTGGAATTGTATTTTTAATATTTGTTTAAAAAATTGAAACATTCACATATTATTGTTAATTGAATGTTAATTGCAATGTCTAATTTTAATACATGAAATAAACTTTAAATTGTCAGTTTGAAACATCAATCATGGAAGGAATATTGCTTTAATAATGTTGCATTTCAATGATGATTATGAGCTTGAAAAATTTACAAATCAAAAAGAATACTATGCTAGTTTGCGCCGCAAATGACATTTTCAAGTGGATGAATCAAGCAAATTGGTAAAAGATTTGCATGCTCTTAGAGTTCCAATAGTACATCGTCGATCATTAAGTTTATTGAGGAGAAATATGTCTACATATGAAGCTATTGTTATTCAAATACGAAAGAAGAATACACAAATGCTTCATCGCAAATTAAGATATTACATGTTGAAACTTAGAAAAGAACAAGCTAATGCCAATGGTAGAACATTATCTAATATAGAGGTTAACAATGTGTTTAGGTATCATAAGTATGCTTTCAATGATGAGATGTTCGATAAAGAGATATAATATTATATATTTAATATTAGTATTTTAATATTATTTGGTAGGTGTTATGCCTTGTATTATATTAACTATAGAATATTATCTAATTTAATCAAATGAAATTAATTATCATAAAATTAACTGATTCCATATATATGCAAATTTTCATAAATATAGTGTGTAGATCGATATTGTATTGCTTAATCAACATACAAGGTATCATTTAATTAATAATATTATTGCAATAGGCAATTAGTGACATCATAATTATATATATAAAAAAAAATTTATGACCTATGTATCTCCTTTGAACATGACATTTATCTCCTCCAGTCCCATAAGGTGGAGATTGACAATTACGTAGTGGACCACATCTAGGCTGAACCATTGTATGTTGCATTTCCATAAGCTCTTCTTCAGTAGCAGCAACATCATGTTGTAAACCTTCCATATGATATAGAATGAGAGAATGAGTAAAAATAGGTCTCGGTATAGTAGATGGATGTCCAAATGCTGGTGCTAACATATCATTTGGAGTGACCAATTTGCCAGAATATTGGGTTTGTTGTATAGGAGTTCTACCCCATGTTTATGCTTTGATCCAAGGTGTGAATGTAGAAGATTGAGCTAGAGTTGTATATGGGTTCGAGATGCAAAAGGATCATAAAGAGACTACATATGTGAACTGAATTGTGTGAATTGAGTGGAGAATTGGAACTATCCATACATGTCATATGTAACATCAAGTTGCTGATCCCCTAATGAACTACCAAATTCAAATCTAGTTAATGTGCTAGGATAAAACTCATGATCATCAACTGTGGCATCCTGCTGACCGGATTAGTGGAATTCAACTAGACACAATGAATCTGGATTATTGGATGTCCCCTTTAAATGCCTCTAGCTAGCACTCCTACTAGAACGTCGTCAAGTTCATCGTTCACTATGACCTACATCTACATGACCCTATTTGAGAACTTGCTTTGGCCTTGGAGGTTGCCACATCAAAATTCATTTCTCCTCAGCCAATGCATCAAAGAGGGTTTGATTAATTTGATTAATGGTGCCAATATCATCTGTTATTCAAATCTCTCCACAGCATCTTTCTACAAGTAACATATACTTAGTTAGATATAATACAAAAAAACTAACATGCTATTATTTAATATTAGTAGAATATGACAAATAAATACTTAGAATATAATCAACTTATTTATTAACTAATAGTTGAATTAAACAATCCACAATGGTGAGATAAATATCTCCTAGTCACCCTTTTAAATCATTCCACATATTAAGAATGGTATTCTAGACATGTGTTTCATGACACATCTACACAGATTTGCTGACGTTGATCATCCCACCTCGCAATCCATTACTGATGGTGAACACATTAATCACTGATTCTAAAATGCACGTCAGTGTACTCAAGCCGTCTAAGTAGAAGAGGCTGCAACGATATACATTGCCACTATCTAAATTATCTCATAACTATGTCGAGCTAATGCCACTATACCATATGTTAGCATATCAGGAGGACAACTGCTTGCAATATATCTCAGCCATTAAGACAGTAATCATGGAGCACTTCCATTATCTTCTGATCATAAGGCTTCCAAATCATCTGCATAAGAGTTGTTTCAATATTTATTACAATAGAACATGAAATTAATATTATGGTAATAATTATGTCATTTATCTAATCCCAATTACATACTGATTGTGCATGATGTCAAGTTTATACTGAATAGCCAATAAGACGTATGTAATGATCTCAGCAACCTATTTGGAGGTGCACCATCTATATACAAAATAAATTTGATTAAAGTAACTACATTCAATATGTTAATTTAAGACAACTATTTTAATTTACACTCACTGTTGCTTGAGAGGGGCATTAGCCGATGGCATTCTCACACATTAGATATGAGAAATAATGAAAAGTCTATCACATACCAAAATATGTAATAAGAACACTGGTCTTACAATTTTTGTTATATCCCAATGTGCTACTAAACAAACTCACTGTATAAACATGCAAGACAACCGAAGTCCTCAAAGAGAAGCACCCATATCAAATGAACTCGGTTTTCATGATCACTAGTGAATAAAACTCCACCTATAAGATGGAGTATATATACACGTACATAAACATCTATATGAAAAATCAGTCGGGTCATTAGGACAAGTGCCAAATTGTGTATTTAGCTAAATAATTGTGAAGCCTCGCCCAAGCACCGGTCCAATCCGCTAAAGGGAATCGAAATACTTATTTGGGAAAGAACTCATGAGAAAGTCCTTGGGCTTAGCTTTGATAGATTTGAAAATTATTTCTTAGAGTCGCCACCTTAATTTATTTTTATTTGGAAAAATATAAGGAAAAAACCCATTTGACTCCAATTATTACCCAAAAGAAAAAGGATCACTAGCCTTGAAACCAAAGAGGATTCGAGGACTAGATTTTCGGTTTAATTTAACAAAATAAGTTTGGCCAATTAATATAAAACTGACTTAAAATATATTTCATGAATAAATTAAAATGCATGAACAATTTATAGTATGCATGATCATTCAATCCATAAAGTTTATACACAATTAGAATTCAAAATAAAAGAGAGTTAATATTACAATGAAATCCAAACTGAAGGGATACCTCTTATGGCCCTAATGGGTTCTAGGGAAGTCACACATTTCCTAAACTAAACCTAATAACTAAGTAAAGGAAAGCAAAATAAAAGTAAGTGAAGAAGGTGGTAGGGGGGAGAGTTGGTTAGTTTTAATTGGATTCGATGTCTGAACCAAACATGCCTACGTATCCCTTTGAATGGGAATCAAAACCCACGCAATTTTCCCTTCTTGCGAAGGGGTTAGGAGCCTAGCCACTTTATCATGTTTTGATTGATTGATTAAAAGAGGGTTGAGTTAATTAATTAATTTAATTGATTACCAAGTTGATTAGCTAGCAACCTAAATGAATCAATTTAATTAACTAACTAAAAGAAGCAAGGAAATTCAGACAAAAGAAATTTAAAGGAAAAGAAGCTTACCTCGGATGGCTGGCGACAACTGGCCTTGGATGGCGGGTGGCGACTGCCGTTAGACGGCAGGCGGCTGCTGGCCTTGGATGGTAGGCAGCAGTTAGTGTTGGATGGCGAGCGGTGACTAGCCTTGGATGGCAAGTGATAGCTGGCCTCAGACAACGGGCGGTGGCTAGCGTTGGACGGCGGGCAGTGGCTAATGTTAGATAGCAGGTGGCGGCTAGCCTTTGGCAACAGACACGAGCCTTGAGCAAGAGACTTGCCTCAAACAAGTGGGCGGTGGAAAGCCTTAAACTGGTCAGGTAGGAATTAAGGAGAACCCCCCCCAACTCATTTTACGAAGCAAGGAGCAAATGCAAAGTGGTTTGCTTGAAGTTATTTCTTTTCAAGCTTTAAAAGTTAGTGTCTCTTAAAATTAGAGAGACCACCTCTTTATATAGGGGGAACGATGAAGCATAGAGGTTAAAATTTCCAATATGAGAGCAGGAACACACCACCATTGCCATACAAGCCTCTGCGGCACTGTGTCAGAGGTCTCTGTGACACCGCAAAAGACTCTGCTGCACTGTGTAGCAACTTGCTTTGATTCACCCATTTTGCCCATTTTCATCCATTCTCGCTCATTTCTCATCCGTTTTCCATGATCCCAATTGCATTGCACCCATTACTGAGTCCCAGATGATTTGATGATGATTTAAGAGCCTTGATTGATTCCTTTCCTGACTGAATGGTCTATAATTTTGAGAGGTATAGAATTAAGGGTTCACAGTAATCAACACTCTATTTGTCACAATCCAACTTCTAGGCTGTGACGGTCCTAGAACTCAGGAAGACATAAGGTCACCTAAACTTGTAGAACACCATTAATCTTATTATCATTTATCATATTCCATTTTGCAATCTATCCCAAGATCGAAACCCCATTCATTTATAACCATTATACTCTAATGCCATTTCATGACAATGAATAGAACATCATTCATAAATGCTAATAAATATTATCCATACATTCTTACTTATTATCATAGGCATATATATACATAACAAATGTTATCATTTGTTTACATACTCTCCAACACAAAATATTTTGAATACTAAGCCTTTAAACACCATGAAACTCTAGATTGATTATCCTTAGGATGACACAAGCAACACAAAACATAGCACTTTTAATAAGTCCCAAGTGGAGAAGCATAGCTCGGAATTTACCTTGCTAGCGAATCATCCTAACCTGAAAAATTTGAAACAACTATAGAATGAGAGAAGCTCAATGAATACATAATAATATAACATAACATGAAGGCAATATACAAGGTTATCACTTTGATCAATTCAAGGTAGCAATGAAGTGATGTTAATCAAAATTGGTCATATTGAACTTTAGAATGCATTTTAGCAGAAATACTAATGTCTTAGAAGCAGAAAGCTTCATACACCTGAATATTAAAGAGTGGCAGCCTAAGCCTTGCTCACTTATATGCATCACACTATACAAGACTGATCGGGTCTTGTGGTTAGGCATTCCCCTCTATCAGAGATTGGGCACTCTCACCCTACCCATAGGCTTATACCAAGTGCAAAAGGTCTACTATACTTCCTCACATCAAAGAGGATTTCTTTTTATTCATGGTATCAATGAAGGACATGTCCAAAGTTTATAATAGGAATTCAATAAAAAATAATTTGGCATGTTAATCATTCTCATCATTGGGCATAAGATAGAACTAAGGAAAAGGGCTCATCATGGTCAAATGTCATATAAAGAAGATATAAATTTCCAAAGGGTTCAACAATCAATAGGCAACCACATATCAAATGTCATTTCAAGTACATGTCAAGGGATGGTACCTCAAGCAATTGTTGTAAGCAAAAAGGCATAATTACATCATATTATTAAATACTCATCTTAACTCTTTTGCTCTTATTGATTATTCATTCGTGATTAGTTTAGTGTCCTTCACGATCTTGAGCAATTTCCTTGCTCTTGCCTTGAAGTTTTACACATTATCAATTATATAACAATTAGTAACTAATGGAGTTACCAATTATATCTTATATTTGTTTTATTTCTTTAACTTATAATAGAGATGTATCAATAGTGTTATATACATACTTATACATATTCTTATTTCTAATCATTTCCAAGCTAAATTCCTCATCCAATTTTATGATTTTTAGTCTAAATCTCAAATTTCCAAATTATTCCATAAACCCTAGAATTTGGAAAAAACTATTAATTTCCCTATCAAACTTCAAATTAACCATAGATTCATCAAACTAACACCTACGCAATCAATTCACACTAATTATTTTGAGTTAATTCACTCTTATTCATATGAACCCTAACTTATCCCACTTAGGTCAAATTTGGGGAAAACTTATAATTCCTCATTAAATCTTCAAATTAGTTATGGAAATGTGAAATTAACAGAACATATATCATATATGTTCACTTAATTATCACAATCTAGTTTTAGAGTACCAAGTTCCTCTTATAACCAAGTTTATGCCACTAAGATTCCTAATCTTGAATCAAGTTCCTAAAATTCATTTTAACACTTCTAAATCATTTTGCTTCATCTAAAATAACCATAGATGTATTCAATTAGAATTTAAAGCACTTCCTTTATCATTCTCTAATGTTGGCCAAATTTTCCCTTTAGTGATACTTAGGTATTTTCATACTTTCTTTTCTTATCTTCCCTTTAATCCTTTCATTCTCTAGCCAAATCTCTATATTTCATCTAAAATCATCCAAAACTACATCTTATGTATGCTTACCCTAAGTTGGCCAAATTTACTTATGATGTGGAAGAAATTTTATGCAACCAAAATACTAAAATCAACCTTAAAACATAGGAAAGATAAGATGAACATAGTTTCACACCTTGGTTAGCTTAGGTTTGTTAAGGTTTATATATATATATATATATATATATATATATATATATATGATGAGTTGAATGGTGAGGATTTGATCAAGCTAAATCCAATGGTTAAGATTTAATCTTAATGAATGGCTTAGATTGTATCAAGTTGGATGGCTAAGACTCTTTCTACAATGGTGATGTTTATCATATGGTGTTGGAGTGCTCAAAATGAACCTAGAATCATATGTAGAGAAGATGAGAGTTCAATTTGGTTTAGGATTTTGACTTGGTCAATTTTTGGTGGCTAGCTTGGTCAAATTTTATGACTCTCTCTCTACAACATATTTTTCAAATTTTATGACTCTCTCTCTGCAACATATTTTTATTATCTTGGGCCATATATTTTTAGCTCACAAGTTTTGATGTTCACTAACTCTTGAGCCTAATAGGATAGCCACCTTATATTGGGCTTAGCCTTTGTTATTTCAAGGCCCATTAATAAGCCCATAAGCCCATTAACATACTTGAAAATTTTCCTTTTAAATTCTTTTCTTTCCTTTTGCTATAACTTTCAAATTTATGTTCTCTAACTTCTTTACACATGTCACTAACTACCATATGAACTTTATTCAATTCATTAGAGCATAATTAGTTATAATAAAATCGTATACTAGGCAAACATTTCAAATAATGTCACAAGGTTCCTAATTGATTCTCTTTCATTTCTATATTATGCTAACATTCAAAGATCTAGTCTTTTAGCATCATAGTAACTAGAGTAAACTATAAAATACTTGGGTATTACATTCTACCCCTCTAAAAAAAGTCATCCTCAAATTTTTAAAAGAACTTATATGTTATTGATTAAACAATTATGGATACTTCCAAAGCATATCATCTTCTCTTTCCCATGTACATTCTTTCAGAATATGGTTATGCCATTGGACTTTAACCATTGGTATCTACTTGTTTCAAAGCTTCTTCACTTATTGATCCAATATAGTGATCTAAACTTCTTCATAGGAAAGGTCTTGGTCGATCTCGATCAATTGTGTTTGCAATACATGCAAGGGGTCAGGAATGTACTTTCTTAACATCGACACATGAAAAATCGGATGCACATGTTCCAATGCTAAAGGCAATGCTAACTGATATGAAATTTCTCTGACCTTATCAAGAATCTCAAAAGGTCCAATGAAGCATGGGGATAGTTTTCCCTTTTTGTCAAATCTCATCACTCTTTTCATAGGGAAACTTTCAAAAAGATATGGTCATCGATCATGAAATGGATATCCTTCCTCTTAGGATTAGCATAACCCTTTTGACAGCTAAAAAAAGTCTTTAATCTTTCCTGAATAATCTTCACTTCTCAATGGCTTCTTTAATCATATCCAGAGCTTCAAGATACTTTTCACCTACTTCGGTCCAACAAATAGGTGATCTGCATTTTCTGCCATATAATGCCTCATACAGTGCCATTCCTATAGAGGAATGGTAACTATTGTTATATGAGAATTCAATAAGTGGGAGATGTTTATCCCAACTTCCTCCAAAATCCATAATGTATATACAAAGCATATCCTCGAACATCTGTATTTTTCTCTCAGATTATCCATTCATTTGTAGGTGAAAGACCATGTTAAAGTCAAGTTGCGTACCCAATGCTTCTTGCAATTTTTGCCAAAACCTCAACGTGAATTGAGTCCCTCTATTCTAGATAATAGAAAGTGGAACCCATGTAATCTTACAATTTCATTTACATATATCTGTGCATATTGGGCTGCCAAATATGTAGTTTTTACCTTAATGAAGTATGCATATTTCGTCAACCAATCCACTAAAACCCATATTGAGTCATACCCTTTTACCGTCATAGGTAGACCTACTATGAAATCTATGGTGATCCATTCCCAATTCCACTCTCATAATCTTATTTCCTGAAGTAATCCAGATGGCCTTTGGTGTTTAAATTTCACTTGCTAACAAGTGAGACATAAAGCTACAAAATTTTCCATATCTTTCTTCATTCTAGGCCACCAATAAATACTCTTTATATCATGGTACATTTTGGTAGCACCTGGATGTACACTATATAAGGTTTGATGTGCTTCTTTTAAAATTCTTTCCCTCAACTCCTTTACATTAGGCATGCATAATCGATCTTCATATTTCAAAACACCTTATTCTATTTAAAACTCTAGGGCTTTTCCTTTTTCCACTTTCTCAAAGATTTTCATTAACTGAGGGTTTTGATTTTGAGATATTTTTATCTCATCAAGGAGTTTAGGCTTTACTTGGAAGTAAGCAAATAGCACTTGTGATTCATTTACTTCCAATTGTAAACCTTCATGAAACATCTCCTTTAACTCCCTTACTATTGGTCTCTTTTGCCTAGCGATATGCAAGAGGCTACCCATTGACTTCCTACTCAATGCATCTACTATAACATTAGCTTTACCAGGATGGTAAAGTATTTGGCAATCATAATCCTTTAACAATTCTATCCATCTTCTTTGCCACAAATTTAAATCTCTTTGCTTTAAGATATATTAAAGACTTTTATGATCCATATAGACCTCACATTTCTCCCCATACAAATAGTGTCTCCATATCTTTAAAGCAAAGATAATTGCTGCCATTTTTAAATCATAAGTGGGATAATTCATTTCATATTGCTTTAATTGCCTAGATGCATAAGCAATAACTCTTCCATTTTGCATTAACATACATCTTAACCCAATTCTAGAAGCATCACCATATATGGCAAAAACCTTCATTCCCATCAGGTAACACCAATACAGGAGTTGTGATTAAGTAATCTTTAAGTTTTAGAAACTCTCTTCACAAATCTCATCCTACTTAAACTTAACTTACTTTCTTATAAGCCTTATCAATAGCTGTTTGTGGCATATTTATATGGTTTTTGTGTGTGTTAATTTAGGCTTTTGTGATTAATTCATGTTTATGTAGGTTAGAATGTGTTATTTTATTCTTTTAGTTTGAGGAAGGTTTTAGTTCATTTTGCAGGAATTGAGCATTAAATGGAGCAAAAGAAGGAGATTTGGGCAGAAGCATGTGTAACGGGCCTGAAAAATCGCACACTTAACCTAGCCAGCACATGCAGGGCAACTGCCCAGTTATCCCAGCCCCCCAGCGCCAGCTGCCAAAGGGCCAGCGCAGGCAGCAACAGCAGCACTCCCAGCAGCGTCCGCAATGATCATCCAGCGCACGCAATGGGCTGTCTCCAGCAGACCATGTTCAGTAGCGCCAGCTGCCAAAAGGCCAGCGCACTCCAAGCAGCAGGCAGCAGCAGCAGTACCCTCAGCAGTGCCAGCTGCCCAGTCCTAGCATCCGCTGCCAACGAAGATTTCAGCCTCAGCGCCCAGCTGCATAGTCCCAGCGCCCGCCGCAAAGATCTGATCAGTTTTAGGAATGTTGATCCGAATTTTAATTTCCTTTTCCATTTAGGTTTTTTTGTTTTAGAGGCTATAAATAGATCTGAAATAGAGGTTGAAAGGGGTCTGGAGTTTTTGGATTCACGAATTGTAATTGGCATAAAACTTCAGTTGATTTTCTTAGTTAAAATTTCCAGATTTTATTTCGAGATTAGGCTTCCAAATTTTGTTCTTGGAAGTTTATTTGGGAAAGTTCAAGAGATTGAATTTAATCAATTCGGTTGTAAGGTGAGGATTGATTCTTATTTCTCCAATTTAATTATTTTGGGTTAATTAATTCAATAGTATTGTTTTGATGAATTCAATTAATTATATTAAGAATGAGATGATTTCTTTATTTTCCATGAGCTAATTTCATTTTAGTCTAGGGTTTGTATGATGTGTTCATGATATGGAATTGAATTAAATCCCAATCAATTATTCTTTTTATTCTTAATTGAGTTGGTTAATTGTTTAAGAACAATTGCTTAGCTACCAATTGTTTTACTTAGGTTTTGAACGAAGGAACGAGAGTTGAAGTTCGATTCCCTATTTCACTCTTTTAAGATCTTAAAATGAATTAGAAATATAAGTTTTAAGATTAAGTCATTGTTCTTAATGTATGAACTGATAGAATGATTTCTATGAATGCGAGTGCTAATAGATTGATTTTTATCCGTTGATTTATTAGAAATTAGGGCTTTAGCATAATTAATTGGGACTATTCTTGAACATAGAGGACTGATAAACTGATTACAAACCCTGGACTATCTTTATTCATTAAATTTTCACGTATTTACATCTGTATTTTCTTTTAATTTATTGTTTGCTTTTAGTTCTTTTAAAATTCAAAAATCAAACAAATCTTTTTATATTTGATTTGCTTTTGAAAAGAAATAAGTAATTTCCATTTGCAATTCCTTGAGAGAATACGACCTTGGGTGCTTCCTATATACTACAATTGCTCTGTATACTTGCGGGTCGCTTTTGGACAGTATATTTTGAGGCGAACAGTAGCATTGCTATTCTCAAAAAATCCTTTATAAAATGGCAATAATAACCCACCATACCTAATAAACTCCTCACTTCAGTAACAGTTGTGGGTCTACGCCAATTTGCTGCCGCTTCTACTTTCTTAAGATCTACCTTGATTCCTTCTTTACTAACTATATGGCTAAGAAAACATACTTATTCCATCTAGAAATCACATTTAGACAATCTGGCATAAAGCTTATGCTCCCTCAAAGTTTGCAACACTATTCTCAAATGTTTCTCATATTCTTCTTTACTCCTCAATAGACTAGAATATCATCGATAAAAACAATTACAAATTTTTCTAAAAATGGTTTAAAAACTCGATTCATCAAGTCCATAAAAGTAGTTAGTGTATTCATCAACCTTAATGGAAATAATGTCAATTCATAATGTCCATATCTCATTCTAAAAGTAATCTTACAAATATCCTCTTGTCGGATTTTAAGCTAGTGATAACCCGATCGCAAATCTATTATAGAGAAATAACTAGCTCCTTATAACTGATCAAATAAATCATCAATTCTCAGTAGAGGATACTTTTTCTTAATAGTCACCTTATTCAACTATCTATAATTAATACACAGCCTTAAAGACCCATTTTTCTTCTTTACAAATAGAACCAGAGCACCCCAAGGGGAACTACTCGGCCTAATAAAACCCTTATCATATAGGTCCTATAATTGAACTTTCAATTCTTTTAACTCTGAAGTGCCATTTGATAAGGCGGTATCGATATCAGCTAAGTTCTAGGTACAAGCTCAATTATGAACTCTATCTCCCTATCCAGTGGCATTCCTGGTAAATCCTTAGGAAACATATCAAGGAACTCATCTTCTTAATATATTTATCTACTTTTTCGACATCCACTATATGTGCCAAATACGCTTTACAACCCTTCCTTAATAATCTTTTTGCCCCAATTGTCGAAATAAAGTTCATAGTAAAGCTACTCCTATCCCCTTAAAAAGTGAATTCGAATCCATTCTCCTCTTTGAAATTAATCCTTTTTCCTTTACAATCTATATGAACATTATGCATAGATAGCCAATCCATTCCTAGTATAACATCAAATTCCAAGACCTCTAGTTTAATCAAATTTGCAAGAAATCTCCTATTTTCAATTTCTACTATGCAATTCTTATATACTTGTTCCACCTTTACAATTTCTCCCAAGGGTATGGTTATAATCAAAGGTTGATTCATCACTTCCTTATTTTTATTTAATTTCTTAGCAAAACATGGTGAAATAAACAAATGTGTTGCACCAAAATCAAACAAACATTAGTAGACTAGATGAAGATGGTACTTGTAACCATATTGTGGGATATGCAAGCATCTTATTGATTAAGTGCATAAACTTTCCCTCTTCCTCTACCTTCCATAGCTTGCACATTGCCTGAGGATTGCCTGGTACTATGGCCTCATCCTTTCGGTCCATGATTTTCCACTCGATTCATTTACACAATGGGCTATGGAGCCTCCATAGTCGTCCTTTGATTTTGATTCATCGGACAATCCTTAATAAAATGTCCCATTTGTCCACAGTGTAGACATGCTCCCACGGCTCTTTCACAAGCTCCTCAATATGGTCATCCACATGTAGTGCAAGTAGGTATGGACTGACCTTGTTGTCTTCTTCGATATGTGTTAATGTTCCCTGGCATTGAGGCAACTAAAACACTTCTAGCCTAGACTTGACTTTGTCCTCCCATTCTAGGCTAGTATGGAGTAGATATTGTGGAAGGACGTTTAGGACCCTTACTTTGGGTAGGGCCTCCCCATTGCTGGCTACTTTGTTCTTTACTTTTTCCCTTGTGTTTTTGCTCCCTTTCTTCTCGTTCAGCTCTTTTAGCCTTATGTCATGCCTCCATAAGCTTAGCTTTATCAATAAGCTTGACTATGGTGGGGAAATCAGTAGCTACCAAAATATTATAAAGTGGAGCAATCAATCCTCGTCAGAATTGATCGACCCTACTTGCTTCAGTAGGTACCATGTGAGAGGCATATTTACTCAGACATTTAAATTCTTGAGCATACTATGATATAGACATTCTAGGCTTTTGCTTTAATTGCTCAAATTGAAGGGCATGATTTTTCCATTATCCTTTAGTTAAGAACTCTTCCATTAGTCTTCACTTAAATTCAGCCATTGTAGGAGGGTTGTCTCCATATAGCTGATCCTCAATCTCCCTCTATAACCATTCCCATGCATCCTTCTTGAGTTGTAACCCTACTAGTTCAATTAGCTTTTTGTCAAAGCATGACAGTCTCTGAGCTATCTTATCCAATTCCTCTAAAAACTCTTAGGGATCTTCCCCTCCTTCTCCTTTAAATTCAAAAGGTTTCATCTTTTTAAAGTCATTCATTGAAACTCTTTCTTCTGATAACATTCTAGGAATATTCTCAATTCTAGGAATGGGTGGTGCCATATGTGGTGTAGGCGATGGAGGCATTTCCTGCCTTCATCTCAATTCTTCAAGTTGTCGCCTTAGCTCTTAGTTCTCTTGTATCAATTCGTCCATATCTCCTGGCAATCCTCATTCTCTTTTATCTACTGTGTGTTGTCTTAATCAGGATGACTCTCTATCTTTTTCCCTATATAGATGCAATATTAGATGCTGTAGGGGCAATACTTTCAACTTATTAAGATCTTTATCTCTCTTATTTTATCCTATGAGGTAGCATCTATGCCACAAATTCAATAATACCTTCTTTTACTTCATCTCATATATATCTCAATATATAAAATTCATATGAATCATTTGCAGTCACACTGACTACCATTTAGTATTATCATTCATTTTATGACATTAATTATTTATAACCTTTAACAATTCCATATAAACATATCATTCAATAATGTCACATATCATTTAATAATTTGTTTACACATATCATAAATCAATTCATTATCTCATGGATACCTTTCATAATACACTCAAGGAAGCATACAATACAAGGATCCAATTCACCTTCTCAATGGTCCCATTACAAGAGCATGAATGAAGAAATTCAAGGAAGCATTAAATAGAATGATCTTACCATAATTTTTAGAATGCAAGAATAAATCATTCATTAAAATAGGGATTCAAGATGCATAACATTATTTGATGACAATAATCCAAATGGAGGAAGGCCAAAACATAGAGAGTCAAACATGGCCATAAGAAGAAATTCACAAGTTTTGAAAGCTGAATACACACTCCAACATGGCCAGGAGCACACCCTTGTTCCTAGGCATGTTGGCTACTACCTATATCCTTCAAATTACTAAGCCCAACACGGCCAAGAACATGCCTATGTTCCGAGGCATGTTGGCATCTGTAAAATTCATTTTTATTTTTTGATTCTCATTACTTTCAATATTTTTGGGCCTTAAACCTATCAAATTTAATATCCTAACTTTGTTATGACTTATTATTTGTTTAGGAACCAATTTATAATTAGAAAACTCCAATCCTTATATAAGAAAATTCCCTAATCTATTCTAAATTAGGATTGAACTTCCCTATATAAACTCAACCAATCACATGTAAAAAGAGAGTGGAGTGTTGGTCAACAAAATTCAATTTTCTATCTTTCATTTAACAACTACACATCATATGTATACAAAAAGATTAATATACATTCCATAGGTTATCTTTCATATTAGATTATCCATTATATGCCTACTATTTTGCTAAGAACCTAACCAAAATTCATCCATTCTTCTTCTTGTCTTTCTTAATTACTTAAATTCCTCTCACTATTCTCAGCTTCACTTTCTCCAGGGCCCACATGTCTATGGCCTATGGACAATAATGAAGGGGATAGCATACGCCTCCCAACAGAACATCTTTCCTCTAAGTGATCCAATCTACCACAAGCTACACATAAGTGCTTAGGAAACCCCAGCATAATATCTCGAAGAGGTGGGATTGGTTCTACTCCTAGGTTTTGGTACATATGCCTAATTTGGGCTAACTCCCATTTCATATTTCTCATCATCCTTCTCAAATTCCATACTTCCTCCCTTAACATGTGAAGTTCCCTCATTGCTTCCTCATATTATGCTTTCATTCTTACTACCCAAACGGGGTCAAGATCCTCTTTTGGATCCATCTCTCAAGTTTAGGTAGAGAGGCTAAAGCGACTTCTGATACTTCCCTTTCTCTAATAGGATTTCAAACTTGTGGAATCTGCATCCATAATCAAGCAATATAACACAATAATACAATAACATGATAATGCACACATAAATCACAAAGATGAGAGAGTAACTTCACATATATTGTTAACGCAGATCTAACTTAACAATAAAATTCAATAACAATAAGAATTCCTATGCTCTATGGTTTAACCTATAGTTCATATAGTTGTTAAGCCTGAGTAAGACTTAAACCTTTAGCTATGATACCAACTCTATCACAGCCCCACTTTTAGGTTGTGACAGGCCTAGAGCTCATGGAGACATAAAGTCACCTAAACCCATAGAATACCATTAATCTTATTATCATCTATCATATTCCATTTTGCAATCTATCTCAAGATTGAAACCCCATTCGTTTATAACCATTATACTCTAGTACCATTTCATAACCACGAATAGAACATCATTCATAAATGATAATAAGATTAATGGTGTTCTATGGGTTTAAGTGACTATATGTCTCCTTGAGCTATAGGACTACACAGCCTAGAAGTTAGGTCAAGAAACTATTGCCTTTATTATGTGAACCATCTAAAGCCTAACTAAGAAGTTTCAGACATAAATTCCTACCATTTATATGTGTGGAATATATCACTGCATGACCATCTATAAGTAAATCGGTGTGTATGTAGACTTTCTGCAGGGTGATGGTCATCTTGCCATAAGGGAAATGAAATGTATGGGTCTCTAGCCTTCATCTTTTAATAAGTATAGTGATAAGATGGTAATCCAACTGGAAAAAGCCCATCCTAGACACACCATAAAATCCTATGCAACTTAATTGTGAAAGTATGTGGGCATCTACCTCAAAATTATAGAGTGCTGAAGCATTATGCCTACATATTAGTGGTTGGGTATCTCTTTCATCCACCCATACAACATTCGATCGGTGATTGTCCTACATGTCGAATAATGTAGTGTCATATGGTCTCTGATGTACATGATTTGCAGCATGTCCACTCTCCACCATCCTGAATAAATATAGTAGTTAAAATTATATTGAATTTCAATTATAATAGGAAAGAAGATAGTACATTAGACAACACATGAAATTAAAAAAACAAGAAAATATATTGAAAATAGTATGCATAGAATGTTTCATTTTATTACAAAATGTTATCAAAGGAAATTACATCATTTCAAATGATAGTTTTTTTTAGCTATGATACATCTCTTTCTTCATCTAAAATATCAATATCACATAAACAATCAAGTAAGGTAGCTAACGTTGAAAATATGCATGCTTGATTTATGTTTTCATCCTTAAAAAATTATCTAGCAAGCCGATTAAAGTTAAACCTATTTATTCTTATATTAATATGATTATTCTCTTCATGTATACAAAATAATGCATGATGAATTTTATCAACATTTGCTTTTGGCGTAAGGACTGCTTTAGCATGACGTACTTGTACATGCAATTCCATCACTTCTTCTCATAGTATTAATGACTTGCATATGTGAAAAGACCATTCACTAAACACTATTACAATAACTTGCTCGCTATATTATTGATTCAGGTCAATAGGATATTGAAAATCATCATCAAGTGACTAATGTTGGCCACACAATCTAAACAAGTCACTAAGAGCGTAAAATGACAATCACCTACCATAACTTTGCATGAATAACATGAAATATATTGTTTAATATGCAAAATGTTATCCATGCATACAATAAAATTAATTTACCATGCAAAAGTCAATAAATGAGTTTCAATAAAAAAGACAACAAAAGCCATTACAATTTCAAAATACCAAATTATGATCTCTTATTCTGCTTTTTGGTGATGGACATGTCTTAATGCTATGCGTTGTTTCACCACATAATCTATATGTATAGCTAGATTTTTCCTTAACCCACCAGTCTATCTTAGTTCTAATCATTTTGGTCTACCGCTACCACATAGCCATTCTTAATTAGATACAATACGAAATCCATGAGTATCAGGGCAATAACATAGATAGCCTAGGAGATGAAAGTTAGATTCCCAATAGTTCAATGAAATTTCCAATTTATAAAATGGAGAAATGAATTGCTCAAAGTCAATGTCGTTCTTCAAACAACATGTTATGGCATGCGAGCAAGGAATCTTATATTGCTGGAATTCGCTGCATATGCATTCAAATTTTCCCAATTCCATAACCTATTCATTGCCTCCCTTAGTTTTTCCTATATAATTCTAGTGACTATTGGTCACTTCACATATACATGTTCTTCTATTAAATTGTTGCACATCATGACCACTTGCCGGTCATGTCCATATAGATAGTTTGTCTTGATTAAAATGGGTGTAATTATGTCTTTGTTTTTCCTTCTCATACTCCTCTCTCCAGTGATCAAATCCATAAGCAAGATTATTAAAAAAAAAAATTTTGAACATTGCAGTTGTCAGCAAGCCTCTGACATCTTTTAAAAAACTATTTAGGAATTCGGCAATATTGGATGTCATAGTGCTACATTGAAGGAAAGCATCCATTATTCTTTTCGTATTTTTAGAAGCCATTTTGAATATTCTTTATCTAATTTTTTGATCTCCTTGCACATGATGGCGAACTTTCTCTTATGTACCTCATAGGCTAGAAAAAAAACTAGAAATAATATAAATGATATAAAATTTAATTTTAGGTAGCAATCAAAGGAATGTGATGTACCTGTATCTTATATCTTTTTTTGAGTTTTGGATTTTTAGAAGTTGTGTTGTAATTACTGACCACATGATGGATATAGTAATGATGCAGACGCATTCTCCATAGATTGCTTTTTATTGCATTTATTATTCCCTTATGCCGATTAGATATGACACATAACTTTTGGCCGTCTGTGACAAATCTATGAATACAAGCCATGAACCAATTTTAGTTTTTGTTATTCTCTAATTGGACAACAACAAATGCCACAGGAAGAATGTGATTGTTACACTACAACACTGATGCACACAACAAAATAGTTTTGTACATTCCATATAGAAAATTATCTAAATTATGAGAATAGGCCTACAATGTTTCATCCCATCCACAAAAGGCTTGAAGGACAAAAATAATCTTTAAAATACATAGTAGGATGGAACAACTCATGTTGTTAATAATGTTCTCTCCAACATAAAGGATGTACTATATACTAGGATTGGATACTTGTACTACTATTATCCATTATTGAAGATGAGCAAATGACTCATTCAATTGCCAAAAAAATTTTCAATTACTTTCTATTTGGCCAACCACGTCTTCCTATAGCTTGGTTTATGATCAAATTGATCTTTTATTGTGGCATGTAATTATTGAGGGCTATTCTCTAACAATGACTTTTATAAGATTAGCAATTACATCTACATTCAAATGTTTGTGATCTTGTGTACTACATTCATTGAGGCAAGTATGCAGTGTATCATATTTTGATATCTGCCACTAATTATCATTGTTCACCTACCTACCACACACTCGCCATTTACAAGATTTATTCTTGTAACGCCAAACAAATGTATCATGCTTGAATTCTTTTACACAAAACTCATTGTTGTTGTAGATTGCATGAAGTTATATTGCAAGATTACATTCGTTTTGACTGGTAAATAACATTCCTTTATATAATCCATCTATAGACTATATTAGGTTTTCATATGTATCTATCTATACCTGCATTGCTTCGAAATCTACAAACTCATTTGGGTTGTATTTCCAACATTTTGAAGGTACATTATGTACTGCACCACTTGCACTAGATATCTCCTCCTCATATCAGATTCAAAGTCATTTGAATCATGTAGCATATTTCATCGCTTTTATCAGACCCTAATGGTGCATCTTCACTGTCATCTTCATAAATAACATTGCCTTCTTCAAAATCATATTCAACAATATCCCTTACACCCTAGACAAAGTCACACCCATCTTCATTTTGTTCATCCCAATCTCCATCATCATCACCATCTAGATCATCCTCATTTACATCATCGACCTTTGTCTTCTTAGCAATCCTAACATATACCTCAAAAAAATTAAAGTAATCTTTCAAAAATTCTATTCTTTGAAAACATTCGATTTACTTCCTCATCATCACATATGTCTATTGTTTCAAACATAAATCCAGATGGCCCACATACAGGATTTCTAAATCGTATTGATTCAACAAAATAACTTCTAGAATCAATCTGTGTGGCTATGTTAACTAGCTGAAGCATCTCTATAATTATTGAAGCATGAGGAACTGGCATCACATTGAATTGCCCATTTGTATAACCATCCCCACAGTTATTTTTACATATCACTTCACCTCTCCAATAAAAGAAAATTGGTGTCGATCCATCCATATATATACGCCTTATATTTATTTATTTGCACACAAAAAGTACAATATTTATTAATTATAATAACACATTTATAATCAAATTATCAAAATTAATTTCAATAACATGTTTTATTCCAATTTTTTTTTATTTTAGCCATTTTTGGTAAATTAATTAAAAATTTTAATAAAAATTTATGGAATTATTAATTATAATTAAATTAAATAATTTTAATTTCCATGGTAATAATTTTAAATAGAATTAATTACATGTTTATCAAAAATAATAACAGTAATACTATCTTAATTACTATACTAATTAATAACATTGCATAATATTAAATTTATCGTAATAAACAATATTACAAATTTTATAATTATAATTAACCCTGTTAACTAAATTCAATATACTTTAATTAAATTAATTAAAAATATTACACAATAAAATAGCTTTGTACGATCCAAATTTTATTCTAATTATTTTTTAATATTTTAGCCGAGTTTGCCTACTTAATTAAACATTCTACTAAAAATTTTTGAACTTATTAATTATAATTAAATTAAATAATTTTAATTTATATGCTAAAAATTTTAAATAAAATCAATTAAATTTTTATTAAAAATAACAAATATAATATATTAGCTTAATTACTATAATATTGAATAATATTAAATTTATCGTATTTAAAATTATTACAATTTTATAATTTTAATTTATCTAATTATTTAAATTCAATAAATTAAATTAATGAAATTATAATATATTAAATATACTATAATTTAATATTTTTCAGTTTGAATAACAATTAATTACATTTCACTTCTTTTATTTAACTTTATTTTTGTTATTATGTTTTTATTATTTTTCAACTGAATTTGATACATAAATTGCATTTCAAATTATATTCTAATTATTTTTTGTATTTTATAGCCAAGTTTGTCAAATTACTTAAATATTTGACTAAAAATTTTTGAAATATTTATAATTAATTTAAATAATCTTAATTCACATTCTAATAATTTTAGATGAAATCAATTAAATTACATTTAAAAATAATAAATTTAATATATTACCTCAATTACTATATTAATTATATAATATTGAATAATATAAAATTTATCTTATTAAACAATATTACAAATTTTATAAATTTAATTTACCCAATTATTTAAATTCAATATACTTAAATTAAAGTAATAAAATATTATATATTAAATATATTATAATTTAACTATAATTTACATCAAAAAAAATTATACTATATTACAATATTTTGCTTATATTTTACATTTTAAATAACCTTTAATTATATTTTATATAATTTAGTTATTTTTATTTTTATTTTTATTTTTCCCGAGTTTTATACCTGAATAATAATTCACATTTTATTCTACTTTTTGTTTTTAGTGTTTTATCCGACTTTGCTAACTTAATTCAATATTATACTAAAAATTTGTGCAATTATTAATTTATAACTTGCCAAATAGTTTTAAATAAAAAATTTTCAGTATTTTATTTTATTGTGTTATAGCTAATTTTGAATTTTTATCGTTTGATACATTTTATAATAATGTTGATAATATTTAAGTAGTATGATATGATTGGATGTCTATTACTATCTTTATAGATAGTTTTTTTTATGTAAATATGACTCTATCTTTTATTATATCTTTATAACCTTTTACACCTATAAATAAGTGTTATAATATATGAAATAACACATAAAAATTTATTCTTTCTTTTCTCTATTCTCTATAATTATTTTTTATTTTATAACACATTATCAGTATGAATTTGTTTTACCATTTTTTCCTCAAGGTATTTTTTTTCTCATCTTGAATGACATATGAATCATATATGTTCTCAAATAAACATATGCCTATGACTTAATACACATATATGTTCGAGATATATTTATCTTCTTATGTCAATTAAATTAAATATACTTTTTTAATGCTTTTTGATGTGGGTATAAAAACTTTGCATATATTTTTTTTATATAACCATGAAATCTTTTTTTTATTATTATTATTTGGATGTGAATCGATTTTTGTTTTAATAACATACAAAACAATTATTATGTTAACATATTTTAGTAACATATTTTTTTATATATATTTTAATACCATACAGTGCTAGTTGCTTTTTTTTTTTTTTATGCTATTTAGATTTTATGAAATCGTTTTGTTTTTATTTGATATGAATGGAGTTTCATTTTTTTTTATATAACCTTTTATTTGGATATTAATTAAATTCTAATTCCTGAAAAACTTGTATTATATTTTAAATTCTAGTTCCTAAAAAACTAGCATTATATTTTAAATTCTAAGTCCTGAAAAACTAGCACAATATTTCAAATTCTAATTCCTGAAAAACTAGTATTATTTATAGTTACTGAAAAACTAATTAAATAAATAACTAAATTATAAATTCCTTGAGAATTTTGGCCTAAATTCCTAAAGAACTAAGTATCCTAAAATCTAGTGTTCCAATTCATTGAAGAATTATTTTATGTTCCTGAAAAATTAAATGCATTGTCTACAAGTTTTTGAAAGACTGATTTAATTATGATACAAATTGATATATTACTTATTTTTTATAGACAATGTCAAACTTGACAAAACTCGAATTTGTGGCCCTCGACATAAAAGACAAGAATTATCTATCATGAATACTAGATGCTAAAATACATTTGGATGCTATAGGTCTTGAAGACACAATCAAAGATGAAAATCAAGAATCTCAATAAAATCGCGCTAAGGTGATGATTTTCCTTCATCATCATCTTCATTAAGGATTGAAACTTGAATATTGGATAGTTAAATATCCATTAGTCCTTTGGAATAATTTGAAAGAGAGATATGACCATCATAAATCAATCATCCTTCCAAAAGCTCGTTATTAATGGATACATTTATGATTGCAAGATTTTAAAACTATAAGTGAATATAATTCTACAGTTTTTAGAATTAGTTCTAAATTGAAATTATGTGGAGAAAATACTACTAACCTTGATATGTTAGAGAAAATATTTACTACTTTTCATGCCTCGAATATGCTCCTACATCAGCAATATCGAGAAAAAAGATTTCAAGAAATATTATGAATTAATTTCATATCTTCTTATTGCTGAGAAAAATAATAAGCTCTTATTGAAAAATCATGAAACTCATTAAACTAGTTTTGCTCCATTCCCTAAAGTGAATATTATTGCATGTCATTAAACTCATTAATGATTATTGCATGTCAATTGGAATAACTGTTGAACATCCTGTAGCTCATGTTCATACTTAAAATGGTCTAGCAGAGTCTCCTATTAAACGTCTTCAATTAATAGCTAGACCATTGCTTATGAAAATGAACCTCCCAATTTCTGTTTGGGGACATGCAATTTAACATGCAGCAACTCTTATATGCATTAGGCCAACTAGCTATCATAAATTTTTACCATTATAGTTGGTTTCTAGCCAGGAGCCAAATATATCAAATTTGAGAAGTTTTGGATGTACTATTTATGTCCCTATTGACCCCCCACATTGCACAAAAATGGGACCTCAGAGAAGATTGGGAATATACATTGGATATGAATCCCCTTTTATAATTAAATATCTTGAACCATTAATAGAGGATTTCTTTACTACGAGATTTAATGATTTTCATTTTAATAAGGCTTTGTTTCCTACATTGGGGGGAGAGAACAAGCAATTAGGGAAACAAATTATTTAGAATGAGCCATTATTAAATTGTCTTGATCCTTATACAAAACAATGTGAATTAGAAGTTCAAAGGATCATTCATTTGCAAAGTATAGTAAACCAATTGCCAGATGCATTTTGTGATTCCAAAAAGAATTACTAAATCTCATATTCTGGCTGAAAATGCTCCAATTAGAATTGATGTCCCAGTAGGATATGTTAACATTATAGCAAATGAGTCCATGACATGCCTGAAGCGTGGTAGGCCACTCAGTTCCAAGGATAAAAATCCAAAAAAGAAAAGGGAACAAAATAAACAAAGTGATAATTCCCAAACTATTAATGCTGGTGAAAAGCTGGTAACAAATATAGTTGACATAGATGAGTAAATAACCCCATAAGAAGTTTAGGTACCTGAAAATCATAACAAAAAGACCTCAATCAACTATGTCAATTGAGGAAAGAGATAGGATTGAAATGAAAGTATTGTCAACAGTGTATTTGCATATGCAATAGCAATTGATATTGCAAAAGAAAGTGAGGACATTGAACCAAAATCCATTAATGAATGTCAACATAGAGATGATTGGCCAAAATAGAAAGATGCAATCCAGGCAAAATTAAATTCATTAGAAAAATGCCAAGTCTTTGGGACTATTATTCTAACCCCTCAAAATGTTAAGCCAATAGGCTATAAATTGGTTTTTGTGCATAAATGTAATGAGAAAAAATGAAATTATGAGATATAAAGCACGACTTATAGCACAAGGCTTCTCACAAAGACCTGGCATTGATTATGAGGAGACTTATTCTCCAGTTGTAGATGCAATTACATTTAGATTTTTAATCAATATGGCAAGTTTAGAAAGACTTCATATGCAACTTATGGATGTTATTACAACATATTTGTGTGGATCACTTGACAATGACATATATATAAAAGTCCCTAAAGGACTGAACATGCCTAAAGCATATAGCTCAAAATCTCGAGAAATGTATTCAATTAAGCTACAAAGCTCCTTATATGGACTAAAACAATATGGACGATTATGGTATAATCATCTTAGTGAATATCTTTTGAAGGAAGGATATACTAACAATTCAATTTTTTCATGTGTTTTTATTAATAAAACAAAGTTTGGTTTTGCTATAATTGCAATTTATGTTATGATTTAAATATCATTAGGACTCTTGAAAAGTTGACAAAGACAATAACTTATTTGAAAAATGAATTTGAAATGAAAGATTTGGGACAAATAAAATTCTATCTTAGCCTACAGATTGAGCATTTATCTGGAGGGATTTTTATTCATCAGTCAGCATATATTGAGAAGATATTAAAATTTTTTAATATGGATAAATCCCATCCAATGAGTTTTCCATAATTGTTAGATCCCTTGATGTGTCGAGAAGATGGTGAAGAAATACTTGGTCCAGAAGTACCATTTCTTATTACAATTGGTGCATTAATGTATCTTGCTAATTGTACAAGACCTGATATAGTATTCTCTATAAGTTTGCTAGCAAGATATAATTCTTTATCAACTCGAAGACATTGGAATGGTGTGAAACAAATATTCCATTATTTATGTGGTACATTAGATATGGGTTTATTTTATCTGCATGACTCAAAATCAGAATTAATCATATATGCAAATGCTAGATATTTATTTGATCCACATAAAGCTCCGTCACAAATGGATTACTTGTTTACATATAATGGCACTACTATATCTTAGTGTTCTACTAAGCAAACTTTGACTGCCACATCATCTACTCACTCTGAAATATTGGCAATTCATGAGGCTAGTAGAGAGTGCATATGGTTGAGGTCTATAGTCCAACATATCAAAGAAACATGTGATCTTCAATTTGATAAAGGATGTCTAATAGTGCTATACAAAGATAATGATGCTTGTATTGGACAACCCTATAGAGGATACATTAAAGGGAAAAGAAACAAGCACATCTCGCCAAAGTTCTTTTTCACACATGAGCTTTAAAGGCAAGGAGTTTTAGGTGTTCATCAAATTCGATCTATTGATAATTTGGCAAATTTATTTACAAAAGCACCCCTATAGCCATATTTGAGAAGCTAATCAACAAATTTGGCATATGCCGACCAAGAGATATTTGATAGAAATCATGTTTTTATAAGAGAAAGATTTTAGTGTACTGTACTCTTTTTTCCTTAGCCTAGGTTTTGTCCCATTGGGTTTTTCTAGTAAGGTTTCTAACGAGGCAATATCATGGTGCAAGTCTCTACAAGAATAATGTACTATTTTTCCTTCACTAAGTTTTTTTCCACAGGATTTTTCCTTAGTAAGGTTTTAACAAGCATATTCTTTGTAATAGATATCCATGGGGAGTGTTGTGATAATATTGATGATAATATTTAAGTTGTATAATATGATTGGATGTTTATCACTATCTCTATAGATAGTTTTCTTATGAAAATAGGACTCTGTCTTTGATTCTATTTCTATAACTTTTTACGCCTATAAATAGGTGCTATAGTTAATGAAATAACACACAAAAATTTATTCTCTCTTCAATTCTCTATTTTCTCTATTATCTATAATTGTTCTTTATTTTATAACATATAGTTTACTGTAAATTTTTATTTTTCAACTAAAAAAAAGGCTAATAATTTACAAGTTAGTAAAACAAATTTATATAAAAACCACTTTTCCAATAGAAAATAAAAATTTTAAATAATACATAACCACAAACAAAAAATAATTACAAAAAAATAAAACTGTAATTCACCAAACCTATTTATTTTCACAATTTATTATCTCAAAATTTTACCATATACTAATTACTATATCAAAAATTACCCAATATTTTTTGCTAATTATTATTTCAAAAATTTACAAAATAAAAAATAACCCTATACATATTAAATATTCTAATTTAACATATACAAAATTAAAATTAAATTACTTACCTTTTAAAAGCAACTTATTCCAATTTTTCTTTAACCTAAAAATAATAAATCATCAAATAAGTTTATAATAATTTATGACAAATGATTATAACAACATTTAATTAATAAAATTTAGAAAGTTTTTACTTATTTTCTAATCTCTTTTTCCTTTATAAAAAAATTAAAAAAAAATAAAACATAAGATTTTGGGAAAATAAATTTAAATGTTAGAGATGAGAAAAAGTGAATAAGAACACAAATTATAGAGAGAAAGTGAATAAATTGTATGGGAAAAAAAATTCTGAAGTGGATGAGGGTTTTAGAATCAACCCCTTTAACTCCAACAGATAGATCACTTTTAATCTAGCGGTTAAGCTTAAAGTGAATAAGTATGGCAGGTGGATCAGTTTTCCAAACTTAGACTTACAAATTCTGATAAAACTTCTACCTAACCCTAAATCCAATACTGTAACAACCGAATTAGTAGCCAGTGGTTGAAAATCTGGATGTTTGATTTCTAGTTTTCATTTTTCAACAAAATCAAATCTTTGAGTTCTAGTTTCACATTCAACTAGCCCAAACTAGCATATCTCAATAAATATTTTGGAAATCAATATATATATGTAAATATTTTTTAAAAATTACATGTTAATGTAAAAAGCCCAATATCTAGCTTAAGTGTCGAAGTTTAATACAAAGTTTGCTTAAAGATTTATTTATCTCACTTTCAAATATACTAGCAATGTTTTGTAACAATATGAGTGCTACGTATATTTGTGGAAATCTTATGAATCACACCAAATCAAAACATATAGAATTGGATATTTATTTTATCAGGGAAAAGGTAGCACATAATATTTTTACAAATTAAACACATATTTCTAGTTCAAAACAAGTCATAGATGTTTTTACTAAAGGTCCTTCAGCTTGATTCTAGTATATCAAAGCCAATCTTTGCATTATACAACGCACAAACTGAGGAGGATGATATACATTATATATGATATTTTTTTATCTATTTCATTTGTTAAGTATTATATCATATTTGTCTCTTATTTATTTACATTATTATCATTATCATGCATAACTATTTCACTATCATTTATGTATAAATAGTAATACAATAACATCTCCCTATTTATGGGAATATTTTCTCATATTGATTTATAGTTTGAATGAATGGTTGAGAGCAAATTATATCATGGACATGAATCCATGCAACATTGTGGACCCAGTTGTGATAATATGGCAATGAGAGACATATGGATGCTTGCTTTTTAATTATGGTGCCTAGGGAGGTCCCTCAAAAATTTAATTATGGTGCCTAGGGAGTTCCCTCAAAAATTTATCTTTTTTTATTACTTATTACTATTTATTTTTAATTATGGTGCCTAAAGCCACAATTGACCTCAATTACTTTGGCATGGAGAGAGAGACTTCTTCCATGTCTCATTTTCCAGCTAAGTTTCTTAATTGTATTGGAGCCTTTAAGGTTCATTTTTGTTTTTCTTTTTTTTTTTTTAACTTTTTTCATATCTTTTTCTTTTCTCATCTTTTGTATTTTTGTTGAATCCTAACTAATGATGAGTTTTTTCAAAAATTTTATCCAAATCTTTGCAGATATTTAAAGTGCCATTTCAAAAATCAATCCTGAGGTTCTGAAGTCTGTGATTGCCTTTGATTTTGCCAATCAATAGATTCCTAAAAATGGTTCTCTATTTGATTCTAGAAAGACATTAATAACATTTTTCTTATGTTAATTAATCTCATGAAATAATAATTTTTAAATATTATTAATTTAAAAAAAAAAACTTAACAATAATAATTTTGTGTTTATCTGTTTATTGTAAAGGAGAATTGGTTAGTGTGGTGAGCTTTACGATCTGATTGCTAATACCCAAGATCTAGTTCATTATGATTCACTGTCATATAGATTCATATATGATAAGTTACAGGTTCTTTAAATATAAACTATAGGTTCATCAGTAGAATGGTGTAGATTCATTCAAAATTCAGTCAAATATAGTTTCTATAATAATCATGTTCACCACTTATAAATAATATGATCATTAAATAATACTTATAGGTTCACCAAATACATGGTGTAGATTCATCATTTGTGAACTGTAGATTCATCAATAACACTAGTAAGAAAATAAAAGATATAGAGTTTTTAAAAGTTTTGTGTTTATTTAAAAAAATTAAGTTTTGTATTTATTTGTTTATATAATACCCTAGGTTTTTAAAACCTAGTTATATGCTTATCGATTGGTAACTCTCTAAGTTTGATGATTGAATTATGCTATGTATGATGTCAAGTCACTAGTTTGTTGAGTATTGATGTTAGCATTGCAATAGTATGTTTGAATTTGAATTTACTTGAGCCAAAAGCTAGATTTTGATGGTGACAAACCCATGTCAATGGACACATGGCAGTGTCTACGTAAGCCTGCATGCCCATGTCAATGGAGACACGGCTGTGTTTAACAACAAAAACCTAGACGCCCGTGTCTTTCCTTTTAGTTGCAAGTCAAGCCTGTAAGCCTTATAGACACATGCATTTCTTTCCTTTTGGTTGCAAGTCACGCCCATGTCTTTTACTCACTATAAAAAATTTAAATTTGAAAATTAACAGCTTTTAACCCTAAAACCTACTTTTAAATACCTAACTTAATTTTATTCGGCCACCCATTTTGCAGCTAACATATCCAACCTTCTAAACTCAATTCTAAGGTAAAACCACTCAAAAACTTATTTCCTTTAATCAATCTCTACTTTCTTTTGGGAATAAACTAATTTAATTCATCTTTTCTTGTTGTTTTGTTGATTTGATAGGCTTCCAATATCTCTTTTGAATTTGTCCCTAAGGCAAAACTCTAGACCTAGTCTTGGAAGTTATCTTGATTAGTTGTTATTTGTGTAGTTGTTAGTCTTGATAGGATTTAATTAATTGTTTTCATGAATGATGGTGTTATTATTATTTTAATGGTTTCTTTTCAATTCCTTAAGAGACTCAATAGGAGAATATATGGCTAGCAATTCAATTGCTGTATTTTTAACATGAACAAACCATATATTGAAATGGATTTTGATTAAACTCGAACCTTTAAAATGATTTAATGCTTGTATGTTATTAATTGTTATGAAAGCTATGTGGCAGACTTTAGTAGGAGTCACCCTATAGCATATATGATTCAATTAATGTTGTGGCTGTCATGTGTATTCATTGTAAAGTCCATTTAAGTTGTACATGTATGATTGTTTGTGGTGTGAGAGTTGTTACTAAATAGAGTTCTTAATGGTTATGGTATGTGTGAGACCTTGCTCGAGCATCGGCCCAATCTGTTAGAGGAAATTGGGATGCTCATTCGAGTTTAGACTCATGATGGAATCCTCGAGTTTGGATTGGTTGATTTTGAAAATGATTTTGAGAGTCGTCACCCTAATTTATTTTTAAATGGGAAAATTAATGAAAAACCCAATTGACTCCAATTCATTAATTTTTAATTAATTTACCCAAGGATTAAATCACTAGCCTCAAACCAGTTTGAGTTCAGATACTAAGTTTTTGGTTTTAAATATTATAAATTTGGCTTTTAAGTTTAATTTGACTTTGAAAATTTTATTTCATGAATGAAAAATATTATATTTCAATTGTAATATCATGATTAATGTATGAGCATGGTATGAGTACAAGGAGAAAATAAAACATCCATAGATTACATTAATTAAAAAGTGGAAAGGAGATTAATTGGGATTTGGATTTGTGGTTTGGATTTAAATTCCAAACATGTCAACCTACCCAATTGAATGGAGATCAAAACCCACATAGTTTGTTCCATGATTAAATGGAGGGGTTTAGGGGTTGATTTGATTGATTGATTTGATTTGGGTTTGTAGGTGAGAAGAAAATGTTGATATCTTTACTTTTGGAAGGTGGAGAGTTTTACCAGACCGAAGTTTCATTTTGTCAAGATCGGGTGATTGGATTGATTGGGGATTAATTAATTAAAATGATTAATTAATTAATTTGGATGAAGGATGGATTTAAAAAAAAAGGGAATAAATTGATTTTAGAAAGAAAGAAAGATTAATTAATTAATTAAAAAGATTAACTAACTTAGTTAGGGTGAAATAATTAATTAATTAATTAGATAGTGGTTGGAGGGAGATGAAAAGAGTAATTAGAGAATAACAATCTACTCTAACTTAAGGGTGAAGAAAAATGAGAAATGGAGGGGGATACTTATTGGAAAATGAGGGTGAGGGTAGTTTCGAAAGTGGAAAAGTAAAAAGACCAAAAGGATAGGGCTTAAAAAATACTGAAAATTTAGATTGGGGGTATTTTGGAAATTATAGGTGGGGCAGTGAGAGCATGCCACCGGAGGAGCCGACGCCGCTGGGTGTTCTAGTGGGTATGCCAGCTAAAAATCTATTTTGATGCTTAGGTTATGTTTTGAGACTTCCGGGTCAATTTCTAGGAGTTTCAAAGTTCAAAAAATTCAACAGTCAACTTTGATAGACTCGAAATTAATTTTAGAACAATTGAATAATCAGTTTGAGAAAAGATCTAGTCAATTTTGAAAAAATACTGTCAGATACAGAAGGTCTGATTAGGGTAGGAAAAGTGTTAGTGTCTGAAAATTAAGTATCCTCATACTAATGTGATTGAAAGTCCATTTTTTACTTCGGAGGTGCTATCCCCTTAACCCCTATCCACTAACCAGCTAGTGGGAGCACAGTACTAGCTTTACATAATGTACTAATCTTAGTAGATGTCAAGTTGCGGCCAAATGATGAGGGTGTAAAATTAGGAGTTCATAGTATGGTGTTAGGTGATATCGAGTTAGAAGAGGTGCAAGCTTATGAGCACTAATGTCATCATTATTATGAGCTAAGGATGTTTGAGGTGAGTTTAATAATGGTGTTTAATTGCATAAGCTTTTGATACTATATATTTACCTTGTACCCTAATAACCATTTGTACCCAATCGATCATAAAAATCATAAGTTGATATGAAGTCACATTTATATTTGATTTTCCTTTCATATGAGGCTATTGATTCTTGCTATAAAAGCATTACATTGAGAATATTTGAACCCTTATATTATGAAAGCAGTAGTCCTTTGCCAATGTGGGGATCACATTGGTCGTGTGCACATGTAAGCTCATGGGTAGGACAAGAGTACTGAACCTCAACTATGAGAAGATGTACTAGTCATGGAGTCTAATATTTTTGGCATGTTATTTGATATAAAAAGTGAGTGAGGCTTAGGCCACCACCTTGATGTATTAGAGACACTGCTTCTCTACCCTATTTGACTTATGCTAAAGAAAATACCATTAACTTGTTTTTCTCTTATTAATGATGTTGAAAATTCATGTCATAAACCCAAACTTGTTCAGACATTGAATTTTCAATTGTTTAGGAAAACTCAGCCTTTGTATGACTTACACATTACTTATACTATATTATGATTATTGACTCATTGAGACATCTTCTCACCCCTTTTCTTTTTATTTTATTTTCTCAGGAGTTTGAGCTAGCAAAGGTAACCTTAAGAACCATGTGTCTCCTCTTGGGGGATGGTGTCATTATCTAGATTAGAGCATCATGGATCATCATCAGGTCTTATCCATTCACTTGATCATTTCATTTTGCATTATGGGTCTTTGAGTTAGTTAAAATCATTTCAACTATTGGATGTATCTCATTTATTTGGTTATGCAAACTAATGATAACTTATGGGTTTATTTTGATATTTTAAATATTGGATTTTGATTTATTAAAAGAGTATGAATATCTTTTTTCCATATTAAAAATCATCAGTTTGGTTAAGTTAACTAGTTCTATGGGCTTAAGTAGCCTTATGCAATTTCTAAATCCTAGGACTATCGCATCCTTCTAGACTGGGGTGTGACAAAGGTGGTATTAGAACCTTAGTTTTTAAATATGGTTAAGGGAGTCTTTTAAAATGAACATCACGCATGAGCCATCCATAGAGCATAGGGAATTTATAACCATCATTGTAAGTCGTTCATTAAGATAAACCTGCTAAATGTCTGTGATGCATGAAACCTCTTAGCTAGGATGGAGTATTACAATCTCATTGTTATGTTGCTACTACATGCTATTATTTGTGCGCTGTAGATGCCGTTGGTACTTGGGAAGAAAGCTGCTCCCAACACTCATTCTAATACTAAAGAGAGAGAGAGATGCCAGAGCATCTTGAGGATACACTGGACTTTAGTTGGGGTCTAGAATTTTGAGCAAAAGATGCAAGGCATAGATAGGGAGCTTACAAGGCTGAGTGACTCACTAGAGACCCTTAGGTGATAGAGTGAGGAAATGATGGAGATAGTTAGGGAGACTAGTGAAGAAATCTTTCTTACTTAGAATCGAGCAGCCAAAGTAATGGATGTTTCAGCAAAGGCAACAAATCAGCCTAGTCTCTAAGGGTCCTTATTTATGAGTGTCTAGGATGTTGTAATCATGATCATCCTACCAGTGTCTATCTTAAGAGGATAGTACCACATCAGGCCAAAAACTCAGGCAAAAAAAAAAAAAAAAAGAAAAAAGTGGGTTATAAAATAATTTGGCAAAAAAACCATGGGCTATACAATAATTACCAAAACTATGACTAAGGAAGGACCATATAAGGGGATGGCCTAGTCCATGATGCATCATGGATCTAGGTCTATGATATAACAATTCTCTAAAGAAAGCTTTGGCTTTTAATAACTTACACTGTGTTTGGATGGAGTAGAAAAGGATAATTAATGGTAGGGTAAAAAAGGATAAAAGGAGGAAAAGAAGGGGAAACATTTATTATTAACCTTCCTTTTGTTCGAAAAATGAGTGAAAGAGGAAGAATAATTAATTAAAGGGTAAGTATTAAAGTATAAAAATACCCTTATAACTATGAGGCTTCGCCCGAGCACTGGTCCGATCTGCTAAATAGAATCGAAATACTCATTTAGGAAAGAACTCACGAGGAAGCCCCCAAGCTTATCTTTGATAGATTTGAAAACTGTTTCTTAGAGTCGCCACCTTAATTTATTTTTATTGGGAAAATATAAGGAAAAAACCCATTTGACTCCAATTATTACCCAAAGAAAAAAGATCACTAGCCTCGGGGACTAGGTTTTCAGTTTATCAAAATAAGTTTGGCCAATGAATATAAGAGTAACTTAAAATGTATTTCATGAACAAATTAAAATGCATGTGACTGGTGTTTTGCAACACCGAGAGTTTTAGATTTATAATAGCTCGATGACAAATTCTATCCTAGCTCTAGGCAAGTGCACCTATCATTTAGGTAATATAGCAGTAATGAGGTCGATCCACAGAGACACCAATATAAGTACTAGCTCAAACTTAAACTATTGTCTAGTTGAACCTAATTGAAGATTAATTAAACTAAACTATTTAAAACTAATCTATGAAAGTAATAAAGGATAGATGATAGAAAATCAATAGCGAAGTTCATCTAGATATTAAATTCCCCTAACCTCTCATGCATGTCATGAAAAATGGTATGAATCATTCAAACAATGAATTGAATTAGACTCTCACTAAATCAAATAGAAACCTTTCTTAAGTGATTAAATCCCTAACTTCATAAGTATTATAGGGGAATCTCTTCTTAACCTATAATGAAATAAGAGCAACATTAAATTCAAGAGATTAACATCTAAAGAAGTCTTGTAGGTCTATCTCTAGTACTCCAATCAACTCTCTATTCCCATAAGTGATCTATCTATATCAGGGTATCTCTACTCATCCAATATAGAAACAATATCTAATCAACAAACCAATCATAATAAATATCATAAATTATGAAAATAAAACAATCCAAAGGTAAATTGATTCAAAACAAATTATTCAATTTATACAATTAAGAACTAGGGTTCATCTTTATCTAGATAAATAACAAATTAGTTCATAATAGAGAATTGAAATAAAGAATACAATAGAAGGTAAAGGAAACTCAAACAATCCATGGATAATGAGAAATCCTTGCTTCGATCTTTATTCCTCTTTAAAATTTGTAGCTTATTGGATCTTCACCATGAAAATTCTACATAAAACTCCTTCTCCCCCTTTGAGGGTAGCTATTAGAAACCTAGGAGTAAAAGCTCTATTTTTTTATGTCAATAATGTCCTTTTATAGTGCTTTGAGGCTCATTAGGGTTTGGATAGGTGTCAAGCATGGATTGGCCAATTTTTGCCATGTCAGCTCAGCTAGGCTAGGTGCCAAGATATAATTTTTGGATTGCATGCCAATTTTGGGTCACAAAACAAAGGAATTAGAATTTCAATCCATCTTACATTTATAGCTCTTTCTCTTATCTTTCCAATGATACTAGAATCACCTCAATTAGACCTTTGTAGCTCAAGTTATGCTTTAAAAACTGCAAGGTATTCAAAGTTGTCAAAACTCCATAGCGTCACATGATAAGGGACACGCCCGTGGCTCTTAGGTGTGTAAGGCTACTGGAATTTAGGCTCTTATGCCATGCCCAAGGCCATGGGCATGGCCATAGCCAAAATTACCTAAAAATTGCACCGTTTCTTGATTTTTAATCGCAATTCAAGCTCAAATGATCATAGCATTCCAAAATATGAATAATTCCTAGAAATTACTTCAAAAATCACTTGAAAAAACAAATTAAACTCAATTTAAAGAATAAAATATGCTAAAACAAGGGGCAAAACATAGGAATTCATGCACTTATCAGCATGAACAATTTATAACATGCATGATCATTCATCTCATCTATTTTAACAATAAAGTAAAAACACAGTTATGGTTCAAAATAAGAGAAAGTTAATATTACAATAAAATCCTAAACCTAGGGGATACCTCCTCTAGCCTTTTATAGGTTCTAGGGAAGTCACATATTCCCCAAACTAAGCCTAATAACAAAGTAAAAATAAAATAAAATAAAAGCAAGTGAAGAAGGTGATAAGGGAGAGAGTTGGTTAGTTTTAATTAGATTTGATGCTTGAACCAAACATGCATGCGTATCCTTTTAAATGAGAATCAGACCCCATGCAGTTCACCCTTCTTATGAAGGGGTTAGTTTAGCCTTGCCACTTTATCATATTTTGATTGATTGATTAAGAGATGGTTAAGTTAATTAATTAACTTAATTAGTTACTGAGTAGATTAGCAAGCAACCTAGATGAATTAATTTAATTAACTAATAAAAGAGGCAAGGAAATTTAGACAAAGGAAAATTAAGGGAAAATAAGCTTACCTGGGATGGCAGGCGACTACTAGCCTTGGATGGTGTGGCAATTTGCCTAGGATGGCAGGCAATGGCTAACTTCTTATGATAGGCAACGGCTAGCTTAGATGGCATAGCGACTCACCTTGGATGGTGGGCAGTGACTAGCCTTGGATAGCAAATACGAGCCTTGGGCAATAGACTTGCCTCAAATAGAAAGGCAAAAAGCCTTTAACTAGTCGTGTAGGAATCAAGGAGAAACCTCCCAACATGAGCCTTGGGCAATGGACTTGTCTCAAACAGGCAGGCAGAAAGCCTTTAACTAGTTGAATAGGAATCAAGGAGAAACCCTCCAACTTGCTTTGTGAAGCAAGGAGTAAATACAAAGTGGTTTGCTTAAATTTAATGCTTTTCAAGCTTTATAAGTTGTTTCTTTGAAGTGTAGAGAGGTCCTCTATATATAAGGGGAAGGCTGGAGCACATAATGCATAAACTTTCGATGTGGGATAGTGCAAAAATAGGGAAAATTATGCAAACTGCCATATAGGTCTCTATAGCATTGCAAATATTTATGCGGCACTACTCACTGCTGCAGAAGCCTATACGACTATGCAGCAGCCTGGCTTTTACCTATGCTGCCTATTTCCACCTGTTCTCACCCGTTCTTACTTGTTTCTTGTCCATTTTTTGCGATTCAAGTTACGTTGTATTTATTACTCAATACCAAATGATTTGAAGGGATTCAAATATCAAAAAGACATATTTTGGTTTTCCCATGTTGCAAGTTTTCAATTTCTGGAGATTTGTTTACCGAGCTTAAGTGCTTCTCAAGTTTTAAACTGGAGCGTGCAAAATTAAGGCTTCACAATAACTCATGAATAATATAAAAATAAATACATATATATTTTTTAAAAAATCAATTGTTTAATTTGAGCTTATTATATGGGTGAATGAAAATTTTGTTTTAGGATGATAAAAAAAATATCCCTCTATTTTTTTTTTTTTTTAGCCTTGCTTTCCAAATAAAAGTAATGTTATACCATTCCATTAATTATCCTTCCTTCCCCTTCCATATCCCTCATTAAAATAGGCCGTTAAAACTTTTATTTTCTTCATTTCTTCTCCCTTTTCTCGTTACTCTCCCGTCACCCCACTTTTCCTGTCATTTTCCTACACTTTCTCATCACTAAAACACTACTATATCACAATACTATCATATACCTATCAAATTGACACATAATCATGCCAAAATAACTCCTAAATCTTCTAAAAAATCTACTGCAAAATGGAGTTACGGGATTAACAATTTTATAGGTAAAATCTCATCTCAACTCATCAAATCTTTATCAATTCTTTTGGATTTTGTTTCCAAATGATTCTTGTCTCATCCAACAATTTATTTTTGGTATAGGCTTTCCAAAAATCATTTTATTTAAAAATTACCTAAAGTTTACCTTATATGAGTAAGTTAGGAAGTTTACCTTATATGATTAAGTTAGGGTTTTCACAAATTTTACAAGTCTTTGTTAGTTTTTATGGTCTATGAGCAAGATAAGAAGTGTAGATAATTGTAGAGGATTAAAGAACTAAATTTTTAGTGTTGGGTATGTGTATGTATAAATTAGGGTTTATAATCAAAGATCTATATGAATTAATATTATATGATTACTACATTTCTTGAATATGTACTATAATGATGTGATTAGATGAAAAAGTTTGCGAGACTTTAAATATATGATAGGTGAGGATAATGGTACTAATCTGTTATGGGGCCTAGATGAAGCATTTGGGGATATTTTTGAGATGAAATTGTTTGTCTATTTCAAGGGAAAATGAAGTCTAGTTTTAGGAGAGGTTTTGCCAAATTTTTAGTAAATATTTTTTGTCTTATTTGTCTTTTCATTCATTTGCTTCTTTTTTGGATATGTTCTTTATAATTCTATTTTATGGATTATCCATGACTGTATTCTACAACTTCGGGTGTCAATCAGCCTTGAGATAGGAGTTTCTCTAAGGCTGTGAGTAATACTATTTTCATGCATATGCATCTTATGAATGTATATATGTATATAAATTATGCATTATAAAAAAAATATTGGTATCCTAACATATTATTTACACCGACCCAAAAAATCATGAAGGCCATAGTCCAAATCATTATAAATTAGTTTGAGGATCAATTGTCAAGGCCCAAGATTGAGAAAAGGTCCATAGGGCCAGCTAGAATAATTGAGGTTTCTCAAATCCCTATAAATACCCTCACTAATGTTAGTATAAAATCATTATTGACTTCAAAGATAACATAAATTTCCAAAAGTTGATTTCCGATGATCTCCTTGTTGATAATTAGTTCGACCTAAATACATTGTCTCTTTTAGTTGATGATTCTCTGCAATCTATATATTGAATCCCTATCTAGGTGAATTGACAGTACCAAAGACCTACATATTTGCCTTCTCAGGTTAATTTTCCTTGTACACTACCTTGAATTTGCTATTGATGAGATGTTTCAACCTTATATATGTCATATCCGAGCCCTATTATTCTTGTTTATGTAAATATAGAAAAAAGTCCAAAAAAATAGTAGTTTCCTATTTACTATTTCTCTAAAAAAAATACCTATAATTTGTCTTTATTCTACAAAAAATAATATAAAAGTTGTTATTTTATTCATCAATTCTGCAAAATTATGGAAGTTGTTATATGATTAGTACAAATTTCCAAACTTGGCTAGTACTGACACGAGAACCCCATATAAAAAAATCTAAAGTATTTTTTGCATTGACCTTGTAACAACCCACACCCACCATAGGAGTTTCCATGACAATTTGCTTGAATTTAGAACAATTATGACAAAATATGTGCTTTTGTGAAAATTCATGTGTCATGTGATTGATGAGTATGTGATATGTTAGATTAATTCTAAAATGCATAATATGAATTATTTTGGTGAACCAAGTGATGTATATAAAATGCATAAGTATAAAAATATTTATTTCACATAAATTGAATTTTCATGCACAAAGTGATTTTTAAGCATAAAATAATTTTTATAAGCATTTTTAAATAAATATTTTGGGAGAAATTTTAATGAAAATAATAAGTAAAATATTTTATTTTTAATTACCTATAATCAGCCCATAAAATAAATAAAAATGCCAAATTTCCAAAAGCACACTACACCAAAACACTCCTCACATAGTTCATTAAGGGTAATCTTGGAAATTACCCAAAACCCTAATTATAAAAAGAGAAATTAGGCCAACTCTTGTTTAGATAGCCACTATTCTGTTATTCTTCATATTTCCAGCAGAAAATTGTCTCAAAAACAATCTCTTTACCGAAATTCACAAAATACCTTCAAACTTTACTATTTCGCAACCGTTTCATAAGTTTTTCCTTTCCTTTCAATTTGCTATTTGATTTTTTGGAAGCTAATTATGAGAAAATTATTTTGAACTGAATATTTACTGATTTTCATTGATTAAATTTGGCCTAGGTGAATTCTTGAGAGAGAAATCAAATTTTTCTACCGAAAACACAAACCACTCTACGCAAATCCTCCAAAGGTGAACCCTAAAACCCAAGTTAGAATTTTCATGCATGAACTAAATAGCGGGGAGATTTTTACATTATTGTATAATATTTTTTTTTTTTTTTTTTTTTTGTGTTTAGATGAAAAATATTGAGTAAATCATATTTCTGTATATTACTGTAATGGTCAAAAAACACCAAACGGCAAGAAAACTCATGATTTTCACTCTAAATCCTAAACTTGGAATTTTCAAGCATAAGTATAGTCTATGGCTGCCAATTTATATATATTCATGTTATAAACTAATTTTTGTTATGATTCAATGAAAAATAATGGTTTAAATCAAGTATTTAAATATTACTATAATGATCGGAAAGTACCAGAAACAAGAAAGATTCATGAGTTTCACCCTAACACCTAAAGTTAGAAAATTTTCATGCATAAGAATCTATATGGGTGCTGATTCCTACATGCTCATGTTCTAAAAAGATTTTTGTTTTGATTACATGAAAAATCTTAATTTAAACAATGTTTTTGCATATTACTATAATAAACGAAAAGTAAGAAAAAGTAAGAAAAATTCATATCTTCCTTGAATAGGGCATTCGGCCAATGTAGGGATTTTTATTCCAATGTCTATAATTTTTATATGCTATATTTTAATGATTATTAACATGTATACATGAATGATAAATGGTTAAATTGCATGTTGGTTGAAAGAATAACTCTAGACAAGTCTAGAGACAATAGGGTATACCTATGGTTTCCTAACCCTATTTCTATGATGTGATTAATATGTTTATATGATTAAGTGATATGGAAAATAAGTTTTATGATGAGTTAATGATCTTAAATGGATGATAAGATTGATTGTATGAATCTGTCATAAAAGATAGGCATGATATTTGAAAGGTTACTTGTCAAGTTGACATAAATGGAAGGTGTAAGCATACTAAGTTGAATGTTAGATTGAATTGATATTAAGATTATGATATATTATGTTTGACTTTAGAAAAGTCATAATATGGGTTATAATGTGTTTTCATATGGGCCCATAAAGGCTAATTATGCAAGACTTTGAAAGTCAACATGCTATGTGCAAGTGATGAGTGTTCTTCTATGTGCAACTCTAAGTGTATGTGAATGTTATATGTGCATGGGGTAGTTATGGGATAGGATAGCTTGATGATTAAGCAAATACTAAGTATGAATTAAATTTTATGTTAGAGCTTAAAGAGTATTAGAGGTTCAAGGGCTACAAGTACTAGGAGCAAAGGAACCACAAGGTGAGTAAACATTATGTTTCAAGTTACAAGTACAAGTTATCATATTTGTGAACCTTTGATATCTTGAAACCCAAGTTCTTCCTATTTTTAATTATGACTATATGACTTCTTTGTAAGCTTGGATTGTCAAAGGACAATTGGTCCAAAAACTATTTTGATTATCCTATGATAAAGAACCTTTGTGAATTATTGCCTTACCTTACTTTCTTTCTAGAATCACACTCTTATCTTATCTTATCTCTTGTCATATCTTCTATGTGTATGAGTTAATTGAGCAAGAGTCTTCACTCACAAGTAAATTCTAGTGAATTGAGTAAGATGCTTCACTTATGAGTGAATTGAGCAAGAGTTGTCAGTCATAAGTAAATTCGAGTGAATAGAGCAAAAGTCTTCACTCACAAGTAAATTGAGCAAGAATCTTCACTTATAAGTAATAAGTGTAATTTCTATGAACCTTGCTAAATTGCAAAATATGACCATGATTGATGAATCATGAACTTTACGTTATAAGTTATAGGTCTTTCTAAGGAATATATGTTATTGCATAAGCTATATTGTTTACTTATTGAGATCATGTATCTCACCCCTTTTTCCTTATATGGTTCCAGGTGTGCATTATAAGGAGGCAAGGTGATTGCTTATCTGCTTGGGAAATTCCTTTGTCAAAGTTATAATAATACTATACTATGTTTAGTCCTTAGACGCTCTAAGAGTTGTTACAGAAACTTTATTTTGGAATATTATGTTGGTGACTTTATTTGGAGTCTTATTATTAGTTTCCTATGGATTTTATTAAAGTATATTTTTAGCCTTTGCAACTTAAGGTTTTTCCTTTACAAAAAAAAAAAACAAAAATTTACTAAGTTTATGCATGAAATTCAGTACGATCCTAGGCTATATTTTTATGTGTATGAGTGGGGTTCTACGAGCGTGAGTGACCTTATGTCTTCCCATATTCTAGGACCATCATATCTCCAAAATTGGAATATGACAAAGGTGGTATCAGAGCTATAGGTTATCCTTTGTTGCCATTTGACTAGTGTCATGATGGTATCAAAGTTGTAGTTTTCAAAGTCTAGTTTAGACTTATTAGGTTAATTAAGTATAATCCTAAAGCATAGGAATTTTCTAGTAATGTCACTTGTAGTCTATCACTAGTATAGTTCCACAGAATCCTAATAGGTTATAGTACTCTTTGTTATTGTTTACTTGTGTGCCTTATGATTCTTTTCCCAGATGACCAAGAAGATTAACCCTGCTTGAGGACCGCGACTTAGGGCACATCGTGTGAACTATAAGAGGACTTGGTCGAAGATGTTCAAGAGAGTTGTGCTTGTGTTCACCTCTAGAAAAAGAACACTCCGAATGAGGAGGACCTTGTAGAGTGTCTAGGTTATAACTAGATTCAGAGTAAAATGTAGAGGTTCGAAAGGGACTACTCGAACTTAATGAAGGAAAATCAACATCTGAGGTCCCTAATGCATGCTATGAGAAAAGACATGGAATAGATTAAGGCTAAAGATGTTAAACAGATGGGAGACTATGCACCTAATGTTCATCCTGACAAGGCGCATAGTTGAGGTTTGCGTTGGCAATAGATAACTATTGGCCTAGTGGTATAGGATTTATATGCATTGTCTAGCAACTTAGTATGCATTGATTTCTTTTATTGCCTATGACATGACTGACTTATATATGATAAGGAAATTCATGATGCTATAAGTTATATGTTACATGATTATGATGCAAGATACATGCCATGATATGTGATATATTCTATGTGACATGTGATGTGATATGATCTGATGTGTACGCATGTAAAAAACATGATAAGTATGATATGATGATAGGGTTAGATGGGTTGGAGGGGAGTTAGCACTAAATTCCCTTACCATTATAGTATAATGCCTCCTAAGAAGGAGGTTCGCACAGCTACTTAACTCGTTAAGGCTAATAAGGATGTGATATTAGACACTACTTCAAATGCTGCCTCTACACCTATATGGTCAAGAGAAAGATCTAATTTTGGGGGCACCTACCATGGGCTCTCTTGAGCAAGCATCTTTACAAAAGGTGCAAGCTATAAGCGAAGAAATAAGAGACTCGTGCAAAGAATTTCTTTTAAGGGGGGAAGAATGTAACAATCCATACCCACCTTAGGAGTATCCATGACAATTTGCTTGAATTTAAAACTATTATGGCTAAGTATGTGCTTTTGTGAAATTTCATATGTTACGTGATTAATGAGTATATGGCATGTTAGATTAATTCTAATATGCAAAATATGAATTATTATAGTGAACCAAGTGATGTATATGAAATGCATAAGAATAAAAAATATTTATTGCACATAAATTGAATTTTCATGCATAAAGTGATTTTTAAGCATAAAATAATTTTTATGAGTATTTTTAAAATATTTTTAAATAAATATTTTGGGGAAATTTTAATGAAAATAATAAGAAAAATATTTTATTTTAATTACCTATAATCAACCAATAAAATAAATAAAAAAAGCCAAATTTCCAAAAGCCTACTACGCTAAAACACTCCTCACATAGATCATTAAAGGTAATCTTGGAAATTGCCCAAAACCCTAATTATAAAAAAGAGAAATTCAGCCAGACCTTATTTAGACAGCTACCATTCTATTATTCTTCATATTTCCAATAGAAAATTCTCTCAAAAATAATCTCTTTACTGAAATTCATAAAATACCTTCAAATTTTGCTATTTTGCGACCGTTTCATAAGTTTTTCCTTTACTTTCAATTTGCTATCTAAGGTTTTTGAAGCTAATCATGAAAAAATTATTTTGAACTGAATATTTACTAATTTTCATTGATTAAATTCAGCCTAGGTGAATTCTTGAGAGAGAAATCAAATTTTTCTACTGAAAACACAAACCTCTCTACACAAATCCTCCAAAGGTGAACCCTAAAACTCAAGTTAGAATTTTCATGCATAAACTCAATAAAGGGGGGCAATTTTTGCATTATTGTATTCTAAACTAATTTTATTGTGTTTAGATGAAAAATATTGAGTTAAATAATATTTCTGTATATTACTGTAATGATCAAAAAACATCGAAAGGCAAGAAAACTCATGATTTTTGCTCTAAACCCTAAACTTGGAATTTTCATGCACAAGTATGGTCTATGGCCACCACTTTATATATATTCATGTTATAAACTGATTTTTGTTATGATTTAATGAAAAATAATGGTTTAAATCTTATGTTTACATATTACTGTGATAACCAAAAAGTACTGGAAACAAGAAAGATTCATGATTTTCACCCTAACACCTAAAGTTGGAAAATTGTAATACATATGAATCTATATGGGTGCCAATTCCTATATGCTTATATTCTAAAATGATTTTTGTTTTGATTACATTAAAAATCTTGGTTTAAATGATGTTTTTGCATATTACTGTAATAAACGAAAAGTACAAAAAGTAAGAAAAATTCATGTCTTCTTTGAATAAGGCATTTGGCCAATGTAGGGATTTTTATCCCAATGTCTATAATTTTTATATGCTGTATTTAATGATTATTGACATGTATATATAAATGATAAATGGTTAAATTGCATGTTGGTCAAAGGAATAACTCTAGACAAGTCTAGAGACAATAGGGTATACCTAGGGTTTCCAAACCCTATTTTTATGATGTGATTAATATGTTTATATGATTAAGTGATATGGGAAATAAGTTTTATGATGAGTTAATGATCTTAAATGGATGATGAGATTGATTGTGCAAATTGGTTATAAAAGATAGGCATGATATTTGAAAGGTTACTTGGCAAGTTGACATAAATGGAAGGTATAAGCATACTAAGTTGAATATTAGATTGAATGGATATTAAGATTATGACATATTGTGTTTGACTTTAGAAAAGTCATAATATGGGTTATAATGTGTTTTTATGTGGGCTTAAAAAGGTTAATTATGCAAGACTTTGCAAGTCAACATGTTACGTGCAAGTGATGAGTGCACTTTTGTATGCAACTCCAAGTGAATGTGAATGTTATATGTGCATGAGGTAGTTATGGGATAGGATAGCATGATAATTAAGCAAATACTAAGTATGAATTAAATATTATGTTAGAGCTTAAGGAGTATTAGAGGTTCAAGGGCTACAAGTACTAGGAGCAAAGGAACCACAAGGTGAGTAAATATTATATTTCAAGTTACAAGTACAAGTTATCATGTTTGTGAAACTTCGATATCTTGAAACCCAAGTTCTTTTTATTTTTAATTATGACTATACGATTTCTTTGTAAGCTTGGGTTGTCAAAGGATAATTAGTTTAAAAACAATTTTGATTATCCTATGATAAAGAACCTTTGTGAATTATTGCCTTACCTTAGTTTCTTTTTCTGGAATCATACTCTTATCTTATCTTATCTTATCTCTTGTCATGTCTTTTATGTATATAAGTGAATTAAGCAAGAGTCTTCACTCACAATTAAATTCAAGTGAATTGAGCTAGAGCCTTCACTCATGAGTGAATTGAGGAGGAGTCTTCACTCACAAGTAAAGTCGAGTGAATTGAGTAAGAGTCTTCACTCACAAGTGAATTGAGCAAGAGTCTTCACTCATAAGTAATAAGTGTAATTTTTGCAAACCTTACTAAATTGCAAACTATGAACCATGATTGATGAATCATGAACTTTATGTTATAAGTTATGGGTCTTTTCTAAGGATTATATGTTATTACGTAAGCTATATTGTCTACTCATTGAGATCATCTATCTCCACTTGGGAAATTCCCTTGTCAAAGTTATAATAATACCATACTATGTTGAGTCCTTAGACAGTCCGGGGGTTATTACAGGAACTTTATTTTGGAATAATATGTTGGTGACTTTATTTGGAGTCTTATTATTATTTTCCTATGGATTTTCAACTTAAGGTTTTTCCTTTATAAAAAAAATTTGCTAAGTTTATGCATGAGGTTTGGTATGATCCTAGGCTATGTTTTTATGTATATGAGTGGGGTTCTATGGGCATGGGTGACCTTATGTCTTTCTATGTTCTAGAACCATCATATCTCCTAAATTAGGATGTGACAGACCTGAATATTTTGCACTAAACAATCTTTTTGGCATGCCCAGTGGGACCATCTTAATTCAGGAGGATGGCTAAGTCTAGAAAGAATACGGCTTTAACTAATAACTTGGCTTTGGTAGCCAATGCTACTCAATAAAACTAAACTAACTTAGTGGTAGGAAACACCACAAGTAAAGGGACAGAAGCTGTATAACACTAAGGGCAGTAAGGATGACGTAGCCAAGATCCTTCAGCAACTAGTGAGAATGTTTGGCCAAGTAGAGATCTTGAATACAACCAATCGGCCATCCCACCCAAGCTAGTGATTTTAAGTCATGCTGATCAAGCAGCTATTGTGGAAGGGGTATCTCATTCTAACAATGAAATGGACCTCAGCATGGTAGAGCAGATAGCTAGGGTAATAAGGCCCTTAGTGGATGAAAATTGAACTATTCAACGGACTATTGATTAGTCACTTGATTGCTTCACAATGGTTCCTACACATTTTGCCAAACTCATGGAAGGGAGAAAAGAGGACATGGTTGAGAGAAGGAACTTCAATAAGTAGTTGAGAAGAAATGCCCTAAAGAATAGGCGAATTGAGCCTCGTGATAAACCAAAATATGGCGAGGTCCATTTACTGAGAAAGGGTTATGAATCAGCCAAGAGGGGGGAGGTGACATATAACAAGGCCGATTCCAGTATGGAAAAAACCCTCCATATGATGATAGATACCATGATGAGCATAGATATGAAAGGAAGCATTAGAGCCAAAATACCGGCAGCACAATGATAGGCAGCCAAATTTGGGTTATGACAATAGGGACTTGAATGATCCAGCTTAGGAAGAAGACTATCACACTGATTAGCCAATAGATAATGATTTGATGAGGGCTCTGATAAGGATGGGTGTTGATTTAAGGGAAAGTGCTTAACCTATGTATCGAAAGCCTTACTGGAATAGGATAAACCGAGTATATCTTTTCCAAAGGGGATTTAAGATCCTAGAGCTCATTATATTCTTTAGGAAAGACATCTCTAGCACAATAGAACATATTTCAAGGTTTACTACCCAATGTGGAAAGGCCTTAGTTGAAGACTTTTTGAAACTTCAGCTCTTTTTAGTACACTAAATTGAGAGCTGACTCCATCACTACTTGAAGATGAATAGAAGAAAAGTTTCATACTAAGTTTTACTATACGCCTCCAACTATCACATTGGCTGATTTGGCTTGAGCTTATCAAATGCCTAGAGAATCAATTGAGAAATACATTGCTCAATTTAGGCAGATTAAGGCCTATTGTAATGAAACTATCTCTAAGCAAAAACTAGTCACTTGGCTTTCCATGGTATGAATATAGTAATCAGAGAACATATTGAAGGCCATATTTTCAAGGACTTTAATGACCTATTTGACTGAGTCAATGGTTATAAGAGACTCTTAAAAGAGAAAGATCAAAGGAAATCTTCATCTAAAGGGACCTACTATAAAAAACAAATTGAGGTTTCCAACATTCAAGCTAAAAAGAATGAAGTTTGCTTAGCAAAGCTTAAGGTTGGTGGTGCATATGAATGCTTAGCCCTTAACAAACCTTTGACTTTTAAGAAGAAAGCTATATAGCCTAACAAGATTGCCAAGGAATACTCATTTGACCTCACTAAGGCTGATGAGATCTTTGATTATTTGTTGAAAGAAAATCACATCAATTTATCGGCTAAACATATTATTCCACCTTATGAAAAAAGGGCTAAGAAATAATACTACAAGTGGCATAATTCTTTCAAACATAATACTAACAATTGTATTATTTTCAAGAATATAATTTAGAAGGCAATCAATGAAGGTCATCTTTCTTTCCTAGGGAAAGGCAAGGCACAATTAGTGACCAATCCATTTACTAAGGGGACAACCACTATAGCCAATGTTGCAGAGATAAGTATGAAAAATCTAGTGGATCGGCCAAAAGAGTAAGTAGATGTTAAAGGGAAGGCTGAAGGCAAAAAGCTAGTTGCAAAGACATCATTAGCCAAGACAAGAGTTGTTGAGAAGGCTCAACTAAGATAGAATCAAACTACCAAAGTTAGGGCATGCTTAGTTTGCCTATCTTGCAATTTTGAGTTACATGTTATGCCCAAACAATAAATTGAGTCTGTTCAATAAGGGCGTGTTCAGGTAAAAAAGATTGAGATCAAAAGAAAGGGACCCAAACCAACCTAAATGGCATAGCCAAGATGGCCACTTAAAAGGCCTAGGAAGTGGAAGCATGTAGTAACCTAAAATTACCCAAGGGCTAGAGATTAGTCTCAGGCATATCAAAGGTTGATCCCTCTACTTAGAAACTCAAGTAGTAGGTCATTTAAGAGGCCACCCATTCAAACCCCTCTTAAGATTGAGAAAAGAAAGAGGCCTCCAAGCACATTTAAGCTAAGACCTCAACATATTGAAAGGTAGGAACAACATTTCCCTCTCAGAGGCAAAATGTCTTTAATAGGCTCAGCCAAAAGCAAAGAGGAGGCCAATGCTAACTAAGACTCAAAAGAAGAGGCTTCAAAGGTAGAGGTAGGCTAAGAGAGCTGAATTGGCTATCTAAAAGGGGAAGGCAGTGGCTTTAAGCAGCTAGTTTAAGAGAAGCCAGAGAAAACTTCAGTTATTAAACAAGTTGAGTAGAAGTTATAAGCTCAGAATAAGAAAAAAGCAATAGAGGCTAAAGTTCAGTTATAGGAAGATAATGAGAGGAGGTTGGTTCTCAAAGCTAAGCTGTATCAACCAAAACTAGGGCCTAAACCATATATGGTGGAGAAGTTGATATAACAGATAAAAAAAGAAGGGTTTAGGTACCTAGACAAGATCGGCCTATTAAGAAGAAGCAAGAAGAGCTGATTATGATAGAAGCACTAAATGAGGAAGATATGGTCTTGAAAGATAATTTTATTGAAGAATAGATGGGAGAGTTAGAGATATTAAAAGATTATGATGCTGCCAAACTAGTGATAAAAAGAGTTTCAGATTCAGGCTCCCTTTATTATAAGGGAAATATTAACATGCTTACTATCTTGCCAAATGATTTTCTCCCAAAGCTTGGTTAGCAGTCCACATTGGACAGGGACATGTTGGAGGCTGAACCTTCTAAAGAGGGAGAAGGAGTCTAGTATTCTATAATCTTGGAACAACCAGCTTTGGCTATAACCAACCATATTTGGCCTTTGTATATTAAGGCCAAAGTGAATGGGATTCCAATTAATAGGGTCCTAGTGGACAATGGAGCTAAAGTGAATATCATACCATTAAGACTCCTTAAGAAGCTCAACCTAAGTAAGGATAATTTAGTGAAGACCAATGTTTCAATGATTGAGTTCACTAGGGGAGAAACAATGGCATAAGGATTCTTAACAGTTGAAATGAAGGTCAGTCATAAAACTCAGCCTGAAGGCATATATGTGGTAGATGTAAAGAGCAATTGTAACATTCTACTTAGCCGTGATTGGATCCACTCCAACAAGTGCATTCCTTCTTCCATGCATCAAACCTAATACTATTTAGGAAGGGATATTTGGAGATTGTACATGTTGATGCAAATCCATTCAAGGAAGAGGTGCACATGGCTGACTCCTTATTTTATGAACCTCAGGCTTGGATGACTAAGGTGGTATCCCAGGATGGTAAAAGCACTAAGAATCAACTTGAGCTCATAATTCTAGACTAATCAAGAATCATTGTAGATGAAGTTTTAAATATTGGAAGGTAGCAGTGGTCAAGTGTACATATAAGGATGAAAAACAAGATCCAACAGGTCAATTAAAACTATAAGATTTGAAAATGACCTCCCAAAAGATTCAAGATCAGCCAATAAAAGTCCCAAAAGATTCATATCAGGAGATCGACAGTTGCTGCCAATAATTTTGAGATCAAACCAAATGTTATTCAGATGGTCCAGCAATCCTATCAATTTGATGGATTTCCTTATGAAGTACCTAATGCATATTTAGCAAATTTTTTAGAGATTTGTGACACATTTAAGATCAATGGAGTTTCAAATGATGCAATTAGGTTGAGGTTGTTTCTATTTTCACTGAAGGATCGACCTAAGCAGTGGTTGAAATCATTTGCTACTGGAACTTTCACTACTTAGGAGGGTTTAGCTGAAAAATTCTAGAAGACTATTTCCCTCCTTCCAAGACAATGAAGTTAAGAATGATATTTCTTCATTTATGCAGAATGACTCTAAGACTTTGTATGACACTTAGGAGTGATTCAAGGATTTACTAAGAAAGTGTCCATATTATGGCCTACCTCTTTGGTTGCAAGTTCAAACTTTTTACAATGGTTTGAATTATGCAAGTAAGCAAGCAATCAATGCAACTACTGGGGTTCAATTAATAATAAGACACTGGAGCAAGCTGGGGATTTGATAGAGGACATGGCCATTACTAACTACCAATGGCAACCCACTCGAGATCAAGGAAGAACTAGAACTGCTGGTGTTCATTAAGTGGATCCTGTGATGGCTTTGGCAGCTCAATTTAAGACTGAACAAAAAGATTGACACTTTAGCCTTATTAGCTAAGCCTACCTAAGTCATGTATTGTGAATGGTGTGGTGGAGCACATCAAAGTCAAAACTATCAGATGGGGAACAATTTTGCCAACCTGAGCAAGTGGACTATATGAGCAATGTACCAAGACAGCATAATAATCCATATAGCAACACCTACAATCCTGGTTAGAGGAATCATCTAAATTTCTCTTAGATCCAATGTGAGGCCTCCACCTAGATTTCAATCCCAACCTCAGCAAGAGAAGAAAAGCAATTTGGAGAAGATGTTAGGAAAATTCATTGTAGCTCTGGAGACTAGATTTCTAATCATAGAGATAGCTCTAAGGAATCAACAGGCTTCTATTCATAATCTAGAAAATTAGGTTGGGCAAATTGCAAAAGCACTATTTGAAAGATCCCAAGGTAATTTGCCTAGCAATACTGAAACTAACCCTAAAGAGCAACTCAAGGTCATTACATTGAGAAGTGGTAAAGAGTTGAAGGCTCCTAAGAAGAAAAATGAGAAATTGATAGTTGAGGATAACGGTGCCAAAGATGAAGGAGTTGGTGAGAAAGAGAAAGCAAACACTACACCTGTGGTTAAGGAGTTCCAACCATGCATTCCCTATCCTATGAGGTTGAAGAAGGACAAAATGGGTGAACAATTCGGTAAGTTTCTTGAACTCTTTAAACAATTGCATATTAACATTCCTTTTATGAAAGCTCTTTTGCCAATGCTAAAGTATGCTAAATTTCTTAGGGAGTTGCTTCCAATAGAAGGAAACTTGAGGAAGTGTCAATGGTTCAATTTTCTAAGGAGTGTTCAACAATCATTCAAAAGAAGCTACCTAAAAAACTTAAGGATCCAGGGAGTTCTACTATCCAAAATGTTCAAGAATATTTACTATGAACTAAACTCTTTTTATCTAGATGGGATGAACGCTAGTTCTGATTATATGGATTGAATGATTGGATTTTAAATCAAATCATCCCTGAGTTAAGTTATATTCATGATTTATATTAATAAAGTCTTATTAACAATTACTAGCTTATTGATTTGATATATGATTTCTTATTAAGGAGTTGAGATACCATTGATTTGATTTGATCACTCATGAATACTGAGGATTGCTTAGGACTCTAGAGGTAGGTTTATAAAATCCTTTAGCTTTTAATTTCACGATCTTAATGCTTTGCCTAACCCATTGAATAAGAAAAGATTCTATTTAATTTGCTTAGGGAAAAGGGGATTAATTCACTAAAGAAAGGTTTAATTCTACTTTTAGGATTGCCAACTTGATTCATTCTTTAATTTGATTGATTCTGTATTTCATGAAATGCATGAAAAACTAGGGGAGTTTCTATCTAGATAATTAACTCATTGATTCTTTCTATTGATTTTGTTGATTTTTTGCATTTAGTTAATTTAGTTTAATGTTTAATTTATTTTAGTTCTAGTTTCCTTGGAACTTGATTCACTAGATAATAGTTAACATTTGAGCTAATACTTATATAGTTTCCCTGTAGGATCAACCTCTTTTAGGATATACTACTTGAACGATAGGTACACTTGCCTATAACTAAGGTATGATAGACTTTGAATTTATTTAGCTTAGTAGAAGTAGAATCCTAACATCAACTATAATCAAATTAGATGATGTGAGCAAGATTGCTTTCAAATGCCTAGGACTAATTGGTGCATACAAGTGGATAGTTATGCCATTTGGCCTAAAGAATGTCGGGGCCACTTATCAGCATGCTATAAATCTCATCTTCCATGATATGATTGAGAAGTTGATGGAAATTGTGAACCCTCAATTTTGGACTCTCATCATCTAGCCATAACCTAGCACCTGCTAAGTTTACTACACTATGTAAAGCTGGTACAGTGATCTTGTTAGCCAGTTAGTAGGTAGGAGTTCAAGGGCAGTGCCCCCAAAAAAAAATTTTTTTTAGTCTTCAAATGCATTGCTACCTACACACCTAAATTTCCTAAACTCCAAACCAATAACCAATTTCTAAAAAAAAAAAAATGTCTACCACTAGTTTTGGCTGCATATGTAAGCATGCCACTGATGCCGCTCTTCCCTCCTTTTTTTCCTTTTTTTGCCCCTCCAGCTTATTTTTTAGCATTTTTAGCCTTATTCTTTTGGTTTTTTCACTTTTCCATTTTCCAAACTACACCTCACCCCATTTGACTATAAACAGGCCCTCCATTCCTCAATTTCTTTTCACCCCTTGAATTTGAATAGATTGAAATCCTCAAATTCCTCTCTTCTTTTTCCTCTAACCACTCTCTAATTAATTAATTAATCCTTTTAATTAATTAATTACCTCACCCTAACCAAAAGTTAATTAATTTTTTTAATTAACTAAAACTCTTTTTTTCAAAATTAAGCACTCAAATTAATTAATTAATCACTTTTTTTAAAAAAAATAAATCAATCTCTTTTTAATTAATCCATCATTCATCTTAATTAATTAATATTTTTTAATTAATTAATTTATCCATTCATTTCATCATATTAATTAATTAATTATTTTAATTAATTAATCATTCTCTTAATCAATCTAATCATCTGATCCAGATAAAACTGAATTCGGCCTGACAAAAACCCTCACTTGCCAAAAGCAAAGGTATTAGCCTTTTTCCCTCACTCCCAAAACACCTAAAACAAAATTAATCTAATCAATCCCTAAAGCCTCCACTTTATTATGGAACAACTACATGGGTTTTAATCCCCATTCAATGGGGTACGTAGGCACGTTTGGAGTCTAAATGCAAACCTCAAATCCAAATCTCAATCAGTCTCCTTTCCCTTTTTGTTTTCAAATATAATTAATGTATTTAGTTGATTTAATTACTTTAAAATTAAGGAGCAATTATGTAGTTTCCCTAGTATCCATAAGGCCTAGAGGGAACACTCTCCTTAATTTGTGGACATTTTGCTTAATTGCCCTTTAATTTTCCCATGCATTCATATTACACTTGAGATTGTCATTTAATATTTGTCATTTATGAAATTAATTTTGAAAGTCAAATTAAACTTAATTGCCAAAGTTAGATTACATTACCAAAAACCTAGTCATTGAACTCAACTTGGTTCGAAGACTAGTGATTTTTATCCTTGGATAAATTAATTGCAAAATTAATGAATTAGAGTCACAAATTGGGTTTTTCCTTAATTTTTCCATTTAAAATAAATTAGGGTGGTAACTCCAAAAATCACTTTTCAAAATCAAAAGTCAATCTTTCGAATGATAGCCATTCCAATCGTGAGCACTAAAACTCATTCCATAACCTCCTTAAAAATCGCTCGTCTTTCCTTAAGGCAAATTCCCCCTAGCAAGGGAGGGGTATTCAGCCGAGGTCTCACAAAAGTATATATTGATGATGTGATATTAGGTCCTAGCAAGAAGAGCAGCATCTGGCCAATCTTTACAAGGCTTTCGAGTGAATGAGGGAACACAAGTTTAAAATGAACCCTCTCAAGTGTGCCTTCAGGATATCGGCTGGAAACCTTCTTGATTTCTTAGTTCACCAAAGAGGAGTGGATTATTAAAGTAATACCACCCCAAACTAAAAAGGAATTACAGAGCTTAATGAGGCAAATCAATTTCTTGAGGAGGTTCATTGCAAACACAAAGGGTAAGCTTTAGTCATGGAGAGGATTACTAAAGATCAGGAATGATAATGCATTTGTCTAGACTGAAGAACACCAAGCCGTGTTTGATGAAATTAAGGCCTATCTAACAAAACCTCCAATCATGACACCTCCAAGGCTAAACTAGCCATTAATTCTGTATACTTTAGCCTTAAAGGATTCTATTAGAAGTATGATGGCTTAAGAGCAAACGGGTTTTGAATGAGTAGTCTAATACCTCAGCTAATGCTTAATATCAACAAAAGTCAAGTTCATATTAGTTGAAAAGCTATATCTAGCTTTATACTTCTTATGCACTAAGCTAAGATAATACATACTTTCTATAGTCATCTTAGTTATCAGCAAGACCGATGTTATAAAATACATCTTGTCTCAACCGTTTCCAAGGAACAAAATGAGCAAATAGGCCATGGCATTATCTAAGTTTGCATTATAATATGTACCCAAAAGGTAGTCAAAGAGCAAGCATTGGTCGATTTCCTAGCCCATCTCCCAAATAGTGAGGTAATGGAAGAGGTTAATTACCTATCTGAGTCCAACTAGCAAATGTTGTTCAATGGGTCAAGAACAAATAGTTTGGCTAGCGCAAACATAGTTATTAATTCACCGGGGGACATTTTTACCAAGTTGGGGTTTGTACTCAATTTTTCATATACAAACAACTAGGTAGGGTATAAAGCTATAATTATTGAAATGGAGATTCTAACTAAGCTTGGCATTTAGTTATGAATATTCGAGGAGATTCACTACTAGTTGTTAAGCAAATTTATGGGGAATATAATTATGAGTCAGTAGCTCTTCAACCGTACTGTAATAATGCCATGCATTTGTTGGACAGCTTTGAGCATTTTTCCCTAGAATATACTCTAAAGGCCCAAAATGAAGAAGCCAATCAGTTAGCACAGGAGGCATCTAGTTACTTGGCTTGGTTTGGTGAAGTCCCTTTGGAATATAGGCAATTTTTAGTATTATGCATTAAAGGAATAAACTAGCTAGAAAAGCAAGTCATGAGGCACTAAGGGATATTTGCTATGGATTTATCAGTGGATTGATGGGCTGAGATTACTAGTTACTTAAAGAATCCATCCTCAAGGGCAGATCATAAAATTAAGCTAATTTCACCAATGTTTTGGGAGGATCAAAGAGAGCTATACAGGAAACACCCAGATGGAGAGTTGCTTCTATACCCCCACCCCAAGGAAGCAATGTTAGTAATGGCCAAAGTCCATGAAGGTGTAGCTGGGCTCACCAATCAAGAAAAATGATGAGGTAGCTTCTCTAGTAGCATGGATTTTGGTGGCCAAATATGGAAAAAGACTGCCATGATCATGCTAAAGGCTATGAAGTTTGTAAAAAAAATGGACCAATCTAGTAAGTTCCTGCTAATGAATTGCATCTAGTCATTAAACTATGGCTTTTAGACCTCAAACAATTACAATCGACCAAGGAATAATCTTTACTGCAAATAAGGTAAAGGAATTTTGCAAGGAATATGGCATTAAGATAGTTCATTTGATGTCGTATTACTCCTAAGCCAATGGCTAGGCCAAGGCAATGAGTAAGCTCATCAAGGCCAATATTCAAAAAATGGTGGATGATAAGTTGCGGGTTTGGTATAAGCTATTAAGTGAGACTTTATGGGCTTTCTAAACTACTTTGAGAATGGCCATAAAGGCAACTCCTTACAAGCTAGTGTATGGGCATAACTCAATAATCCCTATAGAGTTAACTATGAACTCCATTAGAAGAAAGTTCTAAGATGAATAAATGGTTGACCAATACACCCAAGCAATGTTAAGAGAATTGGATGACTTAGACTATGATCGACTTGTAGCTCTAGACCGAATCCACTATGATCGACTTGTAGCTCTAAACCGAATCCAAGCACAAAAGAAGAAAGTAGAAAGAGCTTATAATAAGAAAGTTCAGTCTAAAGAATTCAAAGTTAGGGACTTGGTTTGGAAAGTCATCCTACCAATGGGTTCAAAAACACCCGAGTTGGGTAAGTGGTCCCCAAATTAGGAAGGCCCCATTGAAATTAAAGAGAAAAGGAAATGATGCTTATCAATTATCAAATTAAGAAGGTAAGTTGCATGACTGATCGATCAATTGCAAATTCTTGAAGCCATATAAATCATCTCTTTATGAGGGGATTGACATATCATTTTTTGAAAAAGAATCACCTATGTAAAATGGCCAAATTATTGTTTTTAAAATTCAGCCTAGGATGAATTATCGTTAAGGCCAAGCATGATTTTGTAAGTTTAGCTTAATATTTTATAAATTGTTCTATCAATGAATATCTTCAAGCCGAATGTTGTGTTAAAAGTTCAGTTTGTTATAAGTTGTATGGTTGTATGCACAAGAATATGATGAAAAAGTTAATCTAACAAAGTATAACTAAAAAAACATTAATGAATCAGTCAGTAAGACCGTATGTATATAATATAAAGCATGAACTATTGTAAAGTGTTCAAAGATAAGCCATAAGGCCATGAACATAGCAAAATTGTTCAAACATCTATGGTTGGCCTTATGTCTGTTTACAAAACATTATTCAAGAGAATCGGGCTTACAGTCATAATTACAAAACAATAGTTCAAAATTTTCAAGAATTTGTTATAACATTGAAAAGAAATCATTAATTTTTTTTCATTATTTCTTCATGTCAAGATTGAGCAGCTAGCAATTCAATCCCCAAGTTTGTAAAGCTATAGAAGTTGCCCTCCTAATAGCACTCATATTCTCCATATTAGCTTGGGTTGTATAAGGATTGCAATAATAGTTGCCTTTGACTTATCAACATTAGACACTTGAGTTTCTAGCTTAAACAATTCTTGACAGAGGTGTTTGATCTTGATAATGAGTTGTTTTTCCTGCTCAGTATGAGACCTTATTTGAACGCTCCTCCCTTGCTTAGGGAATTTGCCTTAAGGAAAGGTAAGCAAGTTTTAAGGAGGTTATGGAATGAGTTCGTCACTCACGATTGGAACGATATCGTTTGAAAATTTGATTTGTAATTTTTTGGAAAAAGGATTTCAGGAATCACCACCCTAATTTTATTTATTTAAAAATGGAGAAATTAGGGAAAAACTAATTTTTCATGACTCCAATTCATTAATTTTCAATTAATTTATCCAAGGATAAAATCACTAGCCTCGAACCAGGTTAAGCTCGAGGACTAGGTTTTTGGTTTTAAATAATCATGATTTGACTCTTAAGTTTAGTTTGACATAAAAATTGGTTTCATGAATTATGATTATAAGATAATAATTAAAATACAAGAGCATGGCATGTTATGAAATGCATGAGGGAATTTAAGAAATAATGCAAATAAACATCCACAAGCTAAGGAGAGTGTTCCCTCTAGTCCTTATGGATTCTAGAGGAACCACATAATCACTCCTTGACTCCAAAGTAATCAAATAACTAATTATACAAATTCTCTTATAAAAAGTATAAAAAATAGATAGATAGTTAAAAAGAGAAAGGGGAAAGAAATTTGGAATTAGATTTGCAGTTTGGATTTAGATTCCAAATGTACCTACATACCCATTAAATGAGGATCAAAACCTACGTAGCTCATTCCACGATCAAGTGGAGGTTTAGGGGTTGATCAAATTGATTTTGGTTTGAGTGCTTTAAATGTGAGGGGAAAAAGGTTATACTTTCGCTTTTGGTGAGTAGAAGGTTTTGTTGGACTAAAATTTAGTTTTATCGATACCAAGAAGCGATGATCCTTCTCAATGAGAGAGGATGAGAACATATAGTTTGATTGATGAATTAATTAATTGATAAAAAAGATTAACTAACTAATTAAGTGGAGTGAGTGAATTTTTTTGCCCTTATGCACCAAGAAAGGGGGTTGAATTAGTGGAAAATTAAAAATTAAATAGAAACAGATAGGGAAAGAGAATGAATACAATCAATTTTTATAGTGGTTCGGGTATTAATGAACCATACGTCCACTCCCCAATCTCAATTAGATATTCTACTACTAGATGATACTTATAAGGAGTTTCAAGCTCACTCTAAACTTATAATGTATTTTCAATAGCTCACACACAACCCTTATAAGTGTTTCCCTTAGGCTCACACTCAAACCTATACAAGAGTTTTCTAACGGCTCACTCTCAACCTAACAATATGTGTTTTTAAGGCTAACACTTAAACCTTTGAGCTATTAATGCTCTCACAACAACCAAATGATAACAATTAAGAGGTAAAGGCTTTGAGAAATAAAATTGCAAGAGTTTGGCTTAAATGAAAGTTGTTGGATCATAATGAAGGTCTTTGGAGGGGGTATGTTCCCTTCAAATTCCTGTTATAAAAAAATACCAAAAGGGATCCTCATAATATCCATAAAATCTTGCATTAAATGCACTGTTAGAGCTGGGTCACGGTCGCTAAGCCTTTTTCACAGTCACAACTCCATTTTTGCTGTCGAGACCAATATTTCACAGTCGCAATCTTCATAATCCACAACGGCTAAATAACATGTAGCATCTTCTCGTTGGTTCTTCAACTATCTGTTGTAAGCTTAGATTTTTATTGAAATTCGCAGTCACGAATCAAGGATCACCCCTTTCATCGCAGTCACGACTGAGGTCGTGATTCACTCTGTGTGTCAAAGCTGAAAATTGAACAATTTGCCTTCTAATTATCTTAGTCATGAAATCATGGTCGCAGTAGCGATTTAGTGGTCGCAATCGTGACTATTCTGTCTTGGGCGAGACTCAGAAGCTAACTTATATACTTTGGGAGATTTTGAGTTCCTTTGAAATCCAATTTATCAAACAAGTTCTAATCTACAAAATAGATAGTTAAACACACATTAAATAGTTTTCAATTTGATTGACAAGATTAAAATAGAGATTGACTAAGTTTTAAAATAACTTAGGTCAACAATCTCCCCCTTTTTGATTTTGACAATCAAATTGAATATAAAATAAAATAACTTAAAATTAAATTGAATTGAGAATATTCCCCTCTCAATTGATGCAAGATAAACATAAAAATTTTTGAAATTTTAAATCTTTAAACATAAATATTCCTCCCTCTTAACATAATCTCCACTTTTTCTTTTAATAAATTTATTTTATATTTAAGTTCTTAAAATTTTCTCCCCCTTTGGCAATATCAAAAATTAAACAAGAGTAAATTGAAGAAAATATATAATTGCATTCATTTGAATTTGGATAATGTCACATTACAATGCATGAAAAACATAAGGAAGAAAATTTTGAAACAAAGCAAAATAAACAAAAGAAAGAAGAAATTTGAAAAAGAAAATCTAAGTAGCATCTCCTCCATCTTTGGGTTCCTCATCTTCTTCATGTGTCTCCTCCTTTTCTTCACTAAATTCCTAATCTTGTAAGTTACATTGAGGGAGACCCATATGACCTTGCATATCAAATATGTCTTGGTGAATAAGGTCTAGAAGGGAAAGTTTCCTCAAGACTTTATGAAGAAGCTTATTGGTTTCATCTTGAGGTTGAGATGGAGGGACAATGGATGCTATTTGGGGTTCTTCTTCTTGAGCTTGACTAGGTTCACCTATCACAACTCTTGATCTTTTCCTAGTCCTTTCTTAGATCCCAACATCTCCAAAAATATATTCATATTTCCCTTCTTTTTCTCTCAATGCCTTTGTATTGATCATGTATTGGAAATCTATAAGGGATTGTTTGATTGGTTTTTGGAGAAGAGCTTTGTTGGGTGGAGTAAGAGCCCCAACATGCTTGGCTATTGTAGTGATGTGGGAAGAAAAAAGAATTTTAGCTTTTTTGGTGGAAGAGAGATGGAGGAAGTGATCAACAAGGAATCGAGGAGTTTGAATGCTCTTTCCTTTCACAAGGCCATAAAGGAAGAAGAGATCTCTTTGGGAGACTTCTCATTACCATCTCCTCTAGCATTTATGAATCCAAAGGGAAAGTGTTTTGATGTGTTTGGCAAGGGAGGATTTTGAATCAAATTTTTTATTCCAAAAAGAATTGAGTTCAAGGGTGAATTCATTGATGGTGTAGGCACCTTTGGTTTGAAGGCCAAAGATATTGGCAATATCTTGGAGTGAAAGCTCATAGAGTTTGCCAAAAAACCTAAAATCAATGGCATAGTGGCCACGGGTAGGATGAAGTTTTTTGTGAACAACTAAGGTGGCAAGAAATTCCCTAATTAACTCATCATATCCCTCACCATCAATAAAAACAAATTTCCCCCACTCTAGATTTTTGAGGTAGCCAATAATGCTATCCTTAATCCCTAATGTTTTGAGACAAACAAGGCTTGGTATTTTTGTGGGTAAAACAGTTTTGTCTTGAATTCTAAAGAAATTTTGTTTTTCCTCTTAAGTAATTCCCCTTATGAGTTCAAGAGGAAAGGGTTGTTAGGAGGTTTGAACTTCTTTCCCTTTTCTAGATGGTCTCCTAGAAGCCATTTGTGAAGAAGAGTAGGAGTATGAGATTTAAAAGGAAAAGTGAGAGGAGAGTTTGAAAGTAGTAGAAATTTAGCTAGAAAATTGTTTGGAGAGTTAGATAATATGTAAAACTGAAATAATAGGGCTAAAATATGGTGAAAAACGGTCAAAAAATGACTAGTTTTTGAATTAAATGCAAAAATGTCTATTGAAAAACAGCTAGTTTTGAATACTGCAAAACTCTGAGTCGCAACTGTGGTTTTTAAAAAATTTAAAAATTGCATCCGTGATTCAACAATTATAGACGAGATTCTACAGGCTAATTAGCAACAGTAAAAAATTTAAATTTCGCGATCGCTATTTCTATGTCGCGACTGCAAATTTTGAAAAATCAGAGATTTTCGAAAACATTTGATTAAGGATATGTGCAATGCAATTGACATTATAACTCAAGGTCAAAATAAATGCAATTATACATTTCATATACCAAGATATCAGTAAGTCATTAAAAAGAAATTCAAGCAATTGAAGTCAAATATACCAATAATCAACCATAAAGCAACCAATATGCAAAATTCAAGAACATTGCACAAAGTTAAAAACTTGATTTTAATTGAATTAAGAGTCACCTCAATTCAAAATTAAATATTAAAATGAAATATGAATAAGAATGTCATAAAATGCATAAAATTTTGATGTGAATGAAAAACTTTATGTAATTTTGAAAATCTAAGGGAATGAGCTCCCATCAAGCATACCAATTTCCCTTTTTATGAAATTTAATCTTTCTTCATTGAAGGGTTTTGTGAAAATATCAGCAAGTTGGTTAGTTGTATCAATAAATTCTAATACAACATCATCATTTTGCACATGATCTCTCAAGAAATGATGCCTAATGTCTATATGCTTACTCCTAGAATGTTGGATGGGATTTTTGGAAAGATTTATGACACTTGCATTATCACATTTGATGGGAAAGTGATCAATCACTTGACCATAGTCCTTGAGTTGTTGTTTCATCCAAAGAACTTGAGTGCAACAATAACCCGCCACCACATATTTTGCTTCGATGGAGGACAAGGCTATCAAAACTTGTTTCTTGCTAAATAATGAAACTAAATATTCACTAAGAAAATGACAAGTTCCAGAAGTGCTTTTTCTATCAAGCAAACTACCAACATAATTCGCATCTAAAAATCCAATTATCGTAAAAGATGAATTTCTAGGATATCAAAGCCCTAAATACAATGTGCCACGTAAATACTTCAAAATTCTTTTAACTGCATGCAAATGAGATTCTTTAAGACAAGATTGAAAACGTGCACACAAATAAACACTATACATTATATTAGGGTCTAGATGCCGTAAGGTAGAGAAGAGAATCAATCATACCTCAATATTTCTTCTCATCTATAGGCTTACCCTTTTCACCTTTGTCAAGCTTAGTTGATGTACTCATTGGAGTCTTGCTACTTTTGCAACCATCTATGCCAAACTTCTTGAGAAGCTCTCTTGTATTTTTGGATTGGTTAATGAAGATGCCATCTTTGCATTGCTTGATTTGTAGTCTTAGGAAGAACTTGAGCTCACCCATCATGCTCATCTCAAATTTTCTAGTCATACCCTTGGTAAATTCTTCACAAAGATGTTCATTATTAGCACCAAATACAATATCATCAACATAAATTTGAATAATTAAAGTGTCATTTTTGTGCCATTTTACAAAAAGTGTTGTGTCAACTTTGCCCTTAACAAAATCATTTTTCAAAAGAAATGTACTTAGCCTTTCATACTAAGCTCTAGGAGCTTGTTTCAAACCATACAAGGCCTCGGTTAATTTAAAGACATGATTGGGAAGTTCATGATGTTCAAAACCAAGGGGTTGCTTAACATAAACTTCCTCCTTAATAAATCAATTTAAAAAAGCACTTTTAACATCCATTTGAAAAAATTTAAAATCCATATGACATGCATAAGCAAGCAAAATTCTAATAGCCTCAATCTTGCTACTAGAGCATAAGTTTCATCATAATCAATGCCTTCCTCTTGGTTGTACCATTTGGTAACCAATCTAGCCTTATTCCTAGTGATGAAACCATGCTCATCTAACTTATTTCTATAAACCCATTTACATCCAATAATGGGATGATCTTTGGGTCTAGGAACAAGTTCCCAAACTTTGTTTCTCTCAAATTGGTTGAGTTCTTCTTGCATAGCAATTACCTAACTCTTATCATTAAGAGCCTCATCAATGGTCCCTAGCTCAATTTGAGAAACAAAAGCAAAATTATTATCTAAGGCTTTATAATGAGATCTAGTACTTACACCTTTAGATGGATCACCTATGATTTGCTCCTTGGGATGATTCTTATGGTATCTCCACTCCTTAGGAAGTTCTTAAACATCTTCCTCTTGTGGATTTGATTGATCCTCATAATCTTGTTGGTTTTCCACTTGGTCTTTAACTTCCTTTGAAGTCTCACCTTGATCCAATCCAAGCTTTTCAAATTCACCTACAAGATTATCAAGAACACTACCTTTCCTAAGATCAAGTTTACTAGATTCATCAAATACAACATTCATAGGCTCTTCAATTACCATAGTCTTTTTATTAAAAACTCTATAAGCTTTACTAGTGGTGGAATATCCTAAGAAAATGCCTTCATCAGTTTTAGAAGCAAATTTTCCAAGGTTATCCTTGGTATTTAATATGTAGCACTTGCAACCAAAAACTCTTAGATATGAAATCTTGGATTTTCTTCCATTCCATTACTCATAAGAGGTTTTATTCAAAATGGGTCATTTAAAAACTCTATTTGAAATGTAACATGAAGTGTTAACAGCTTTTGCCTAAAGATAAATTGGTAAACCATATTCATTAAGCATGGTTCTAGCCATTTCAATCAATGTTCTATTTTTCCTTTCTACAACACTATTTTGTTGAGGTGTTCTAGGAGAGGAAAAATTATATGAAATTCCACGTTCAATGCAAAAATTTTCAAAAAATTCATTTTCAAATTATTTTCCATGATCACTTCTAATTTTGGAAATGAAGTAGCCTTTCTCATTTTGAACTTTTTGCAAAACTTTTAAATGCATCAAAAGCATCACTTTTATGAGTCAAGAAACTAACCCAAGTAAATTTAGAGTAGTCATCAACAGGCACATAAGCAAACATTTTTCCATCTAAACTAGCAACTCTACTAGGTCCAAACAAATCCATATGAATAAGTTGAAGGGGTCTAGAAGTACTTATAATATTTTTTGATTTGTAGGATGATTTGTGTTGCTTTCCCATTTGATAAGGTCCACATGTCTTGTCCTTTGAGAATTTGATCTTTGGAAGTCTTTCAACAAGCTCATCATTACAAAGACTATGAAGAAGCTCCATGCTTACATGTCCAAGCCTTCTATGCCAAAGCCAAGATTCATTGCTAATAGACATGAAACACTTGACATCTTGGTTAGCCAAATCATGTAAGTCAATCATGTAGGTATTGCCCTTTCACCCTTAAACACTACATTGTCATTAAGTAAAGTGGCGACAATGCATGCTTTAGAGTCAAAGGTGACTTTATTACCCTTATCACATAATTGACTTACACTCAATAAGTTAAATTTTAATCCATCAACCAAAAGAATATTTTCAATTACAGAAAGATTGTCCTTACTAGTGGTACTAATGCCAATTATCTTACCTTTGACATTGTTACCAAATGTGATGTTTCCACCTTTCTTTTCTTTCAAATTTGTGAAGAGACTTGCATTTTTGGTCATGTGTCTTGAACATCTACTATCTACATGCTTGGTAGTGGATTTGAGACACACCTATAAGAAAGGAATAATCATCTTGTTTTAGGTACCCAAATATACTTGGGTCCTTAAGGGTTAGCCTTGGAAGGGTCCTCAAGCTTTAGTTGAGCCTTCCTTATATAACAAATTACATTTATGTGACCATCTTTCATACAATAATGGCATTTGAGTTTTGACTTGAAGGTTTTCTTAGCCATTTTGTCAAAAAATTTTGGTCTTTTCACAACATTATGACATGAATGCATACAAGAACAAGTATTATGTTGTGATTGTGGATGCCTTTGAGCATGCCTTTTTTGATACATGAATGCATGGTTAACTCTTTAATACTTAGCTCTTGAGTCTAATGTAACCTTTTAAGTCCTTTTAGAACTTGGAGGTTTAGTGTGTGTTTTCACTTCCTTGTGAATTACCTCAATGCTAGAGGTTTGAGGAGTTGTAGCCTTTATGAACATAGTGGGAGAGGATGTGGCTAGAGATGAGCTATCAAAGCCAAGTCTATGTCTCACAAGGGGCGGCCTTTGTGATACAATAAGAGTATCCAAGGCTTCTTTTCCTTTGTGAAATTTTAAGATTGAGTTTCTTAATTCTTCAACCTCAATTTTCAAAGCATTGTTTTCTTTATATAAAGAATTAAAAGAGGAGGTTTTAGAAGTGATTTCCTGCAATGAGCTTTTTAAGCTAACATTAGAGGTTTTCAAGTGTAAAACAAGTTTTTTTAATTCTTTAAAATTCTCCTCTAACTTAGAATGCTTTTCCTTAAAAATTTTCATTTTTGATTTATACTTTTTGCATTTTAAATTCATAGCTTTAATTAACTCATCCTCATTATGCATATCATCATCAATCTCATCACAAGATTGAGAGTTAGAGCTTACCTCATTTGATGAGTCCTCTAAGGCTATGAAACATAAGTTTGCAACATCCTCTTCCTCTTCATCACTTGAGGAGTCATCATCCCATGTTACTTTGAAACCCTTTTTCTTCTTCTCCTTGTCCCATTTCTTTTTCTTCTTAATGTTGGGACATTCTATTTTTATATGACCTTGCTTGCCACATTCATAGCAAGTAATGTCATTCTTCTTTTCTTTGCTTAAGTTTGAGTTGTAATTTGATGATGATCTCCTAAAGGGCCTCTTTTCTTTCTTTCTTCTATTGATGATGTCTTTGGCCCTTTTTGAGAGCATAGCAAGTTCTTCATCATCATCATCTTCACTTTCCTCCAATTCACTTGAGCTCTCACATTCCTTTTTGCTTTTGAGGGAGGATTTGAGAGCTAAGGATTTCTTTTTCTCCTTTTCTTGATTTTCTTCCTTCTTTATCAATAGAGACATTTCTTCGGTAAGGAGTTTTCCAATGAGGATATCGATAGGAACCTTTCCAAGATCCTCATTAGCTTCTTCTATGCCAGCAATTCTAGCTCTATAATCTTTCTTAGGGAAAGTCTTGAGAATCTTGTAGTTTATATAATTCAAGGTGTATATTTTGCCCAATTTCTTCATGTTGGTGACAAGGGCTGGAAGCCTATTTGTCATATCGGTGACCCTTTCATTGGGTTTCATCTTGAAGAGCTCATATTCAGTTGTGTACAACTGAATCTTTTTCTCCTTGACTTGCTTAGTTCCTTCATGGTAGTTTTCTAAAGATTTCCAAATGCTAAACATACTTGAAAAATGTTGAACTCTAGCACATTCTTCTCTTGAGAGTGAACTAAAAAGAATTGCCATGGCTCTCTTATTTTTCCCATTAGCTTTTGTTTGTGCATCCACCCATTCTTCTCTAGGAACCCATTCTTCAACATCATCAACTTTTCTTGATTATGCAATCATAGTCATAGTCTCGATTTAGTGGTCATGGTCATGACTATTCTGTCTTGGGCGCAACTCAGAAGCCAACTTATATGCTTTGGGAGATTTTGAGTTCCTTTGAAATCCAATTTATCAAATAAGTTCTAGTCTGCAAAATAAACATTTAAACACACATTAGATAGCTTTCAATTTGATTGGCAAGATCAAAATAGAGATTGACTAAGTTTTGAAATAACTTAGGTCAACAGAATTGATTAATTAATTAATTAAAAAGATTAATTAATTAATAGGTTGATTAAGTGGATGGATTAATTAATTAAAATGATTAATTAATTAACATAAAGGATGGATTAATTAAAAAAGATTTGATTTTAAGAAAAGTGATTAATTAATTAATTAAAATGATTAATTAATTAATTAATTGAGTGGTTAACTAATTTTTTTAAAAAAATATGATTAGTTAATTAAAAGAATTAATTAACTTTGGTTAAGGTGGAGTAATTAATTAATTAATTAAAAGGATTAATTAATTAATTTGGAGAGTAATTGGAGAGAGAAGAAGAAGAGATAACTTAAGGATAGTCTATCAATACATGCTTTAAGTGAAGAAGTTGGTGGGAAATAAGGGCTTATTTATAGGCAAAGGGGGTAAGAGGTAATTTAGGGATTCAAAGAGTGAAAAGATTGAAAAGGGTAGGGCCAAAAGGGGCTGAAAATTGGGTTAAAAAGGGTAAAATGGACATTTTATGTGCGAACAAGGGAGGACCACCCGTGTCAAGAGGTGTGGCGGCCCAGTGTGAGTTTTGAGATTCTTTGGGTCAATTTTTGGAAGTTTTAGGTAAGTTTTTGAGAGTTTCAAAGTCTAAAAAATTCACCGATCAATGTCAGTAGACTGAAATTAATTTTAGAATAATTGTGCAATCAGTCTGAGGGAAGGTCTAGTTAGTTTCAAGAAAGATATTGTTTAGATCAGGAAGTCCAATCAGGATCGAAAAAGTGTCAATGTTTAAAAATTAAGTATCCTCATACTAATATGACTGAAAGCTTATTTTTTACTCTAAAGAGCACAGCCCCCTTGACCCTTGCCCACTAACTGGCTAGCAGGACCGTCGTACTGCCTCTACATAGTGTACTAAACTTGGCAGGTGTTAAGTTACAGTCACATAATGAGAGTGCAAAATTAAGGGCTCACATTCAAACATCTCCTTGTCCCTTTTGGCTGACTTCATACCTATTTTCTTCATATCTCAATAGTCTTATTGACCTCAGCCAATTTCTTGGAGGTACTCTGATGTTGACCGATGATGCCATTGGCATATTTGAAGTCCTCAACCAAGTATTAAAGATCTTGATAAAAGTCATCAATGGTGGCCTTCGTCCCAATTTGAATATGTTCACAAGTGGCATGCTCATGGAAAAAGCCATAAATCTCTCCGGAGCAGGAATGGCCAAGTCATTCAGAAGCAAGGCTAACCCCAAATCTTTGAAAGAAGTTATTTTTTGAAGATGCCATTCTATCTCCTAGGCAAGGCCATTAGTCTGCTGTAAGATTGTGTCACATCCCATTTTCAGAGACATGATGGTCCTAGAACATAGGGAGACATAAGGTCACCGACACCCATAGAACCCACTTACACTTATACAAATACTGCCTAAGATCATACCAAAACCTCTTACATTAACCTAAATAAACCCTTTTTTTTTTTTTTTTTGAAAACCTTAAGTTGCAAAAGCATAGTTAAAATATACTATAAACATAATCCATAGGGAAATAATATTTAGAATGCAATTAAAACCTCAAAAGATAACATTTCAAAATAAACATCCAAAAATAAATATTCCCAAAGCATCTAAGGATAACTCTTCATAACATATTAAACTAGTTATCTTGGACATGGAATCCCCAAGCGAAGTAGAATGCTTGAGCCATCACCTGGCCTCCTCACATTTGCTCACATGGAACCACATAAAGAAAAAAGAGGTCAGATAGATGATCTCAATGAGTAAACAATATGGCACATATGATAACATATATCCCTTTTTAAAAAGGAAACCCATAGCTTATAACACATAGTTCATGTTTTACAATTCATGAATCAAAGTTTGCAATTTAATAATGTTTGCAGAAAATCACACTTATTACTTATGAGTGAAGACTCTTGCTCAATTACCTCTTGAGTAAAGACACTGCTCAGTTCACTCAAATTTACATAAGTGAGTGAAGACTTGATAAGTATTTAATTGACTACACTTTACCCCTTGTTTCTAATATATTTTATCCTTAAATTGAAATTGATTTGTTTGTTTAGTGCTAATCCCGGCTAGCAAGGCCATTAGTTTATTTGTTTAGTACTTAATTGACGATGCGAAATGATGCCATGAACCAAATATAACTCAAAATGGTGAAAGATCCAAGCCAAAATGTTGACTTTTGGAAGAAGATAGGCAGACACCACTGAAATCCTAGTTGGGATTCCACCCGTATGGGTAGACACAACTTAAATCCCAGCTGGGATTCCACCCGTGTAATAAGAGCAAATTAGAAATACATCCAGTAGCCTCCCACGGGTGGAGACACCACTGATATTTCACCCGTGGGACCCTAGCATCGTTGGCACTACTAAAATCCCAGCCGTGGCTCTAGTGGTGTGAGGTTAAACTCCAGCAATATAAATCAGATCATATAGCATTTTAAGGGAGAGCCACCACATAGCAAAAATAGAGATTTAAGAGGGTTGGCTAAACCCTAAAGTCATAGAAAGGCTTGAAGGCTAGAGATATTGAGGGCTTAATCGAATCACAGATCAAGAACCAAGTGGATGTGGATATGGAAGATTAAAGAGAAGATTTTGAAGAACATCTTCAAGATCTGTTTGAGATTTCTTCTTCTTTTATTTTCTGTATCTTTATTCTTCAATTTTAATATGAACTAATTCTATTTGTGATGAACCCTAGTTTTGATTGTATAGATTGAAGGATTTAAACTTTAATCAATTCATCTTTGGTTGTTTTATTTTCATGATAAATCTTATTATTCTAATTAGCAATTGCTAGCTTGTTAATTGTATATTGTTTCTATATTGGATGAGTAGAGATACCCTAGTATAGATAGATGACTCATGGGAATAAAGAGTTGATTGGGGTGCTAGAGATAGACCTACAAAACTTCTTCGGATGTTAATCTCTTGAACTTAATGCTGCTCCTATTTGCTTATAGGTTGAGAAGAGATTCCCTTATAATACTTAGGAAGTTTTTATCTAATTTAGTAAGAGTCTAATTCAATTCATTGTTTGATATGCATGGGAAACTAGGGGGATTTATATCTAGATTAGCTTTGCCTAGATTATTTCCATCAATATTATTTCCTTGCTTTCTTAGGTTAGCTTAATTAATTTAGCTTAGTTTAATGAATCTACATTTTGATCAACTAGACAATAGTCAAAGTTTATGCTAGTACTTATACACTATCCTCGTAGAGACGATACTCATATTCACTACTTTATTACTTGATAACGACCTATGCACTTATAGTTTGTTAGTATGTGTTTCAGCACATCAAGTTTTTAGCGCCATTACCGAGAATAGTTTTATAATATTAGCAATATTAATAGAGATTATTGATCTAATTTTTATTTTTATATTTTCTTATTTGTTTTTGTTTTTGCTTTCCTTATTTTATGTTTTGTTTTGTTTTAAGTTTGTGTTTCCAAAAAGAAAAAGAAAAAGAAAATTTTCTCCATGGCTAATCGAAACTATCAGGACTAGAATTTTTACCCAAAAACAAAATAAGGATGCCAAGGAAATCAGTATCATGATCATGGATACATCTATCACACTGATTTCCTAGAGGAATATGGATGGGAAGCACCAACAAAGAAGTCATCCCTTGAGCTTGCATTATAAAGATTCACGACATCTACAGAGAATTACGTTAGGGAATTGGACAAAAGAAATGAGGCATTAGCAGTTGGCTTCCCAACTCAACTTGAAATGGGCACTACATTGGAGGATGAAAAGCATGCGCAAGAGGAGCAAAGGCTGGAAGAGATGTTTATGACTTTGGTGGGAGCTACAGAGAAAAGATTTCAGAGCATTGAGATAGCTCTGGAATACCAACAAACTTCTCTTCACAACTTAGAAAATTTCATTGGGCAGATTTTATAATTGGTAAGTGAGAGATTTAAAGGCAATCTACCTAACAATACCAAAGCCATTCTAGAAGAGCAACAAAAGACCACTGCCATCAATTGGTTTTGGGATGATGAAAATGAAGAAGATTATGATAGTGAGAAAATTTGGGAATGCTATACAAAGAAGTTGATGAGGATGATTGCTTAAGTAAGCAACCCCAATTCCAGTAATGGAGCATGAATGGAGTGGAATCCAGTGTTGAAGAACTCTTTTCCAATGATAATGAGTTATGGGAAAGCATAGAGGGGAAGCTATGCATGCTAAAAATCACACCTCCCTTATTTTTCTAGCCCTCCCACTTTTTGAAGAGAATGATAATAACCCACTCACAACCTCAATACCCACCTTCCTTTACCCCAATTTCCATCAAATGAACACCTAGCCACACATGATCCCACACCTTTGCCACCTTTCTTTAAGTGTGTATTTATTAGAGAATCAAGTATGTGGCTAGTACTTGTAGTCTCTAAATTTTCTTTAGAGAGGGAAATATGTTTTGTGGAGGTGTTAAAGCAAAAGGTTAGTGAATTTGGGTGGAGCATCTTAGAATTATAAGAGGTGGCTGCCATTAGCAACATACATGTTGTCTTTGGTACCAAAGTTGAAATCCTTGCATTTAGTCTGTGGGTAAGACTATTCGACGATGGTTCTAAACCTGGAAAGCTTCAGTTTGCATGAAATGGAGAGCCAAAAATATTTTTTATTACTAAAAGAAGGCTTTGCAAAGGTCATAACCTTTGTATACTCTTCTTTATCTTGAATTATAGAAGTAGACAACACAATGAAACCTTCGAACTATTGGTGGAAGATGAATAACGATAATGTCCAGCAAATATGACGTTAAAGAAGCACTAAATGGGAGGCAACCCATTGATGGTTTTTGTTTTTATGTTTATTATTTCTCTTTTCTTTTTATTTCCTTTCTATTTTATTTTGTTTTTATTTTTATTTTAAATTGAATGGATCTTATCTTGGTTGTAGTTCAATATTTCTATGTGCAAAAATAATGATCATGGAAAACTCTAACTAGAAGGAACACTGCACACGATTCATGTAGTACATCATTCAGGGCAGTTAATTCTCTCTTTTACTTTTTCATTTTTCTTATTTATAACACATTAGGGACAATGTGTTACTTAAGTGTAGGGAGAGGTATATTATTGTGCCTTATCTTTTATGAATCTTGCATTTAAGTGAATTAAGTTGTGGCAATAGTTTGATTTGAAATTAACTCTCTCTAATGATAAATTAGCCCAATTTGCTATGACAATGGCTTGTTGCAGTGTGAATTGAATGTGGTGGTCATGATTAGGGAGTTCAATTTTTGCAAATCTTTTTGCTTAAAATTTGAAACTTTAGTTACACTTTTTGAGCCTATTTTATTCCACTATTACTTTTGTTTTAGTTTAGTATAAATGCTTAACACCTTAGGTAGCTTGACTATTTTTCTTAAAAAAAAAAAAAACATAAGTGTATATAAAAAAAAAAAAAAAAGACTATGCAAAGGAGCTTTGAAAATGTTTACATATTCCGCTATTCTTGACTCTTTAAACACAAGGGGTTAAGATTATGAATAGTGCTAGTAGCCATTTGAATAAGTGATTCTAGTTGAGTAACCGAAGGCTTGCACCACAAGTGTTTGCATTCACATAAAAAGGCTAGAATGACAATTCAAACAAGTTGGGCTCCTTGGTTAATTAAAAAGAAAACATGAATTGAAATGTATAATCAATGAAAAGTCGAGTGAGTAATTAAGCACCTATGGGAAAAATCCTTATAAATCTACTTTGCTTGAACTTTTATTTCTATGGAATTATTTGCTCAAACTTGTAACTTTAGAATTTAGGTTTCAGATTTTTGAGATTTGTTTTAGAGATTTCTTAATTTGGCTATAATGTTTGAGCCTTGCTGATTTCAAGTTATTGTAAATCTTTTTGAATTTCTTTGACTAGAGAGGGTAGGTTTTATTTCTTACTGTTGTTATGATTTAGTTTGCTTAAGGACAAGCAAATACTCAAATGTGGGGGAATTTGATAAGTACTTAATTCACTACACGTTACCCCTTGTTTTTAATATATTTTATCCTTAAATTGAGTTTGATTTGTTTGTTCAGTGCTTTTCCAAAGTTCTTTAAGTTAACCTGGTGCCAAATGATGCCATAAACCAAATGTGATCAAAATGGTGAAAGATCCAAGTCAAAATGCTAACTTTTAGAAGAAGATGGGCAAACACCACTAAAATCTTGGCTGAGATTCCACCCATATGGGCAGACACCACTAAAATCCCAGCTAGGATTCCACCCTTGTGATAACAGCAAATTAGAAATACATCCAGTAGCCTCCCACAGATGAAGATACCACTGAGATTTCACCCTTGGGCCCTTAGCGTCATTGGCACCGTTGAAATCCCAGCCGTGGCTTCAATGGTGTGAGATTAAATTCCAGCAATATAAATAAGATCATATAGCATTTTAAGGGAGAGCCACCACAGAGCAAAAATAAAGATTTAAGAGGGTTGTCTAAACCCTAGAGTCATGGGAAAGGCTTAAAGGCTAGAGATATTGAGGGCTTAATCGAATCAAAGATCAAAATCCAAGTGGATATGGAAGATTAAAGAGAAGATTGTGAAGAATATCTTCAAGATCTGTTTCAGATTTCTTCTTCTTTTATTTTATGCATCTTTATTCTTCAATTTAAATATGAACTAATTCTATTTATGATGAACCCTAGTTTTGATTGTATAGATTGAAAGATTTAAACTTTAATTCAATTCATCTTTGGTTGTTTTATTTTCATGATAAATCTTATTATTCTAATTAGCAATTGTTGGCTTGTTGATTGGATATTGTTTCTATATTGGACGAGTAGAGATACCCTGGTATAGATAGATAACTCATGGGAATAGAGAGTTGATTGGGGTGCTAAAGATAGACCTACAAAGCTTCTTTAGATGTTAATCTCTTGAACTTAATGCTACTCCTATTTGATTATAGGTTGAGAAGAGATTCCCCTATAATACTTAGGAAGTTAGGGATTTAATCACTTGAGAAAGGTTTTTATCTAATTTAGTGAGAGTCTAATTCAATCCATTGTTTGCTATGCATAAGAAACTAGGGGGATTTATATTTAGATTAGCTTTTCCTAGATTATTTCCATTAATATTATTTACTTGCTTTCTTAGGTTAGCTTAATTAATTTAGCTTAGTTTAATGAATCTACATTTTGATCAACTAGACAATAGTCAAAGTTTGTGCTAGTACTTATACACTATCCTTGTGGAGACGATACTCATATTTACTACTTTGTTACTTGATAACGACCTGTGCACTTGTAGTTTATTAGTGTGCGTTTCGGCATATCAAGACTCTTACTCAATTCACTCATTAGTGAAGATACCGCTCAATTCACTCGAATTTACATAAGTGAGTGAAGACTCTTGCTCAATTCACTCATGAGTAAAGACATTGCTCAATTCACTCGTGAGTGAAGACACTGCTCAATTCACTCGAATTTACATAAGTGAGTGAAGACTCTTGCTCAATTCCCGCATATTTATGGTAATCACTTATAACAATAGCACTTAAGAAATTAATAACATATATCACAATAGCAGTAGTAGTTTAGACATGACAAGAGGTAAGATAAGATAAGATAAAAGTGTGATTCTAGAAAGAAAGTAAGGTACAATTACAAAAGGTTTTTCAGATCATTAAATAAACATTATTAGTTTTGGACCGAATGTCCTTTGGCAATCCAAGCTTACAAAGAAATCATTTAGTCATAATGAAAAATAGAAAAGAAGTTAGGTTTCAAGATATCAAAGGTTCACATAACATGATAACTTGTACTTGTAACTTGAACATAATATTTACTCACACTTGTAACATGAACACAGTGTTTACTCACCTTGTGGTTCCTTTACTCCTAGTACGCATAGCCCTTTTGAACCTCTAAAACTCTTCAAGGTCTAACATAATATGTAATTCAATACTTAGTATTTATTTAATCATGATGCTATCCTATCTCATAACTACCCCATGCACATATAACATTCACATACATTTAGAGTTGCACATATAAGTGCACTTCATCACTTGCACGTAACATGTTGACTTTAAAAGTCTTATACACTTAGCCGTTATAGGCCCATATGAAAACATATTACAATCATGTCAATACCTTTCTAAGGTCAACACAATATCATTACCTCAGTATCAATTCACTTTAACAATCATCTTAGCACACTTAACACTTTCATATATGTCAACTTAACAAATAACCTTTCAAATGTCATGCTTAACTCTTATGACCCATTCATTCAATCAATCTCTTCATCAATTCATTATCAAGTCATCATGAAATCTATTTCCATATTTCCCAATCACATTTACATTATAATCATAATATAAGGTTAAGATACCTTAAGTATACCAAAGTGCCTCTAGGCTTGTCTGGGGTCATTCCTTCAACTAACATGTAATTTTATCATTTATTATACATACACACATGTTAGTAATCATCAAAGTGCATTGCATAAAAATTATAGACATTGGGATAAAAATCCCATGGTAGGCCAAATACATCATCAAGGGAAAAACTAAATTTTTCTTACTTTTCACACTTTCCATCTATTATAGTAATAAATAGAAACATGGTCTGAACCAAGATTTTTCATATAAACAAAACAAAAATAATTTTAGAACATTAATCTACATGCATTAGTAGCAATGGATGTGATATGTACATGAAAATTCCAATTTTAGGTTTTAGGATGCAAAACCATGAGTTTTCTTATTTTTGGTATTTTTTGGTCATTACATTAATATGTAAACAACTGATTTAAATCATTATTTTTCATTTAATCATAGAAAATATCAGTTTAGAACATCTACATGTATGATTTAGCAGCCATAAATAATAATTATACAAGAAAATTCCAAGTTTTAAGGCTTAGGGTGAAAATCATGAGTTTTCGTGCTTTCCGCGCTTTTTGTTCATTATAGTAATATTTAAACACATGATTTAAATCATTATTTTTCATCCAAACATAACAAATATCAGTTTAGAATATTAAACATCACAAATTGACAGCCATTGAGTTGTCAAATCATAGAATTTTCCAACTTCTAAGTTTTAGCATAAAACCTTGAATTTTCTTGTTTTCTGAAACTTTTCGGTCATCACAGTAATATGTAGAAATATGATTTAATCCAATATTTTTCATCAAAACATATCAAAAAATCAGTTTAAAATTCAATGATGTAGAAATCGCCCCCCTTGGTATGGTCCATGCATAAAAATTTTAATTTTGAGTTGCATGATTCACTTTTGGAGAAATCGCATAGAGAGGTTGGTGCTTTCGGTAGAAAAATTAATTTTTCTCTCAAGAAATCACCTAGACCAAATTTTTTCAGTAAAAATCAATAAATATTTAGTTCAAAATAATTTTCCCAAGATTAGTTTCATAAAAATCAAATAGCAAATTGAAAGGAAAAGAAAAACTTATGAAACGGTCGCGAAATCACAAAGTTGAAAGTGTTTTTGAGAATTTCAGTAGAGAGAAATATCTTGAAAGAATTTTTTTGTCAAAATACTGAAAAACAAAAAGCGTTGGCCAAAATTCTCATTATATATTAAGGTTTGAGGTACAATTTCCAAGTTTACCCTTAATGAGCTAGGTTATGAGTGTTTTAGTGTAGTGAGCTTTTAGGTATTTGGGTTTTTTATTTAAATTTAGGCTGATTATAAGTAATTAAAATAAAAATATTTTTCTTATTATTTTCATTAAAATTTTTCCCAAAATATTTATTTAAAAATACTCATAAAATTATTTTATACTTAAAAATTGCCTTTTTACATTAAAATTCATTTTACTAAAAATAAATTATTTCATGCTAATGTATTTTATTCAAATCATTTATTTCACAATAATAATTCATATTAGGCATATTAAAATTAATTTAATATGCCCCAAACCCATAAATTACGTTACACATAAATTTTCACATAGTCACACAATTTGTCTTAATAACCCTAAATTCAAATAATTTGTTACAAAAACTCATAGGGTAGATATGGGTTGTTATAGATTAACTCAGGAACAGAAGAGGAGAGAGAATGAAATTCAGCTGCGATCTCGACAACATCAATGTTGGCAAAAAAAAATCTGAGAATCAGTCTCAACCCTCATCCTGTAAAAGTAACCAATTGTAAGTTCTCAGGTCCATAATAAATATTAACATATGAGTGTATACCTTGGCAGTCGCTAAGGAATTTGCCTAAGCTTTAGGATCAGCCGAATATTATGATTGAGTACCCTCCACCTGATTAAGATCAGCTTGAATGGGCTCATCTTCAGCCATGTTAAATTCAGTTGCCGCAGTTTTGGAAGGATTAGTGCAAAAATGAGTTGCATTTCGAAACATGCCAATGGATTCTCTCGTTAGACAGGAGGAAGGATGGGCTCGGTCAATTTTAGTGGGCTTTATCTTTGCTACCACTAGTAGTAGGAGATTCAGAAGGAATGAGAGTAGAATCAATTGTCAGGTCCTTTGGAAAAGGAAGCTTGATCTTCAAATTAACATTTTTTTGTTTACCTAGAATGAAATCACATTATTAAACCAAGTTTACTAGAAAATAATAGAAGAGATCGAATCATTCAATACCTTGAATTTATACCATTTTTCTTGGAGGTTAGGCATTTTCCAGTGAAGGCAGTTCGCTTGGGTGGGAAGTGTAAGGCCTCGCCCGAGCACTAGTCCGATCCACCGAGGGATCAAAATGCTCTTCGAGAGAAACTCCACGATTGAAACTCGCTATGAGTTTAAAAAATTGATTTTTGTAATTTGAAAGTTGAAAAGTGAGTCACCACTTTAATTTATTTATTTTAATTGGGAAAATTAAAGAAAACCCAACATGATTGACTCCAAAAATAATTTGATTTATCCCAATGGAAAAATGCACCAATCCGCGAGTGACCAAGAAGGGCTCGGGGATCAGGTTTTAGTAATTACACAATTAAGAAAATATATTTTCTTTAGTTTGGCTAAAATTGCAAAATAACTCTTGAAAAAGGAATTTTTGTGTATGCATGAAATGGAATATAATAATGAATGAAACAGATATATATACATAAATATGATGAGATGGAATGACAATAAATAAGCAAGATAAATCTTACTTAATTATTAAAATATCAAAATAATTAAAATAAAGAGGATCTTTCCTCTAGCCCTTATGGGTACTAGGAAAAGCACACATTCCCCAACTAAGCTATAAAATCATAAACAAAAGATTAATGTAAATAAATCAAAATAAAAAGGACAAAATATTGATAAAAAGAATTTGGAGTTAATGCCCTTCAGAATGGCAGCCTGCATATCCTATTGAATAGGAATTAAACCCTATGCAGTTCTTCCTTCTAGTGAAGGAGGGGTTTTAAAAAAATGTGTTAGTTTGCTTATTAATTTAATTCTGATTCTTAAATTAACAAGTTTTTAAGATCTTTTCAGTTTTAGACCTAAAGAGAATTCTAGATCAGAATTTAGAATTTTGAAAATAAAAAAAAGAGATTATACCTTTGCTTTTCTTGACTTTTGAACGAATGGAACGAGCCTTGCTCCAAATCTCAACTCCACTTTGAATTCAAAAGAAACTTGGAATCTAGATCTAAAACAACAAGTATGTTAGTATAAGAGATAATTTATGCCTTAGAATGTATGTCAACTGCTTTCAAATGTATTGGAATGCATGCCCACTGCTTTGGAATGAAGCTCTATTTATAGAGCTACTAGAGGGGGTTTTGGCGGTATGGACGACGGCGTCGGCGAGTCGCCGGGGGCACAGGCGGCATCGGTGACATGCCGACCATCCAAGCAGCACGTTAAGTGTGCCGCCTGGCTACCAACACCAATTCAGTGCCACCTATGGCGGCACGACAGGAGTGCCGGCTTGCTAGCAGCACGAAATGTGTGCCGCCCAGAAGGCGGCACAACAGGTGTACCGCCCAGACAGTGATGTGCCTCTAGTGCGGTTCGACCTGCTTCCTATTTTTTGTCTATTTCGAGTCTGTTTTAGTTTCAATTCAAGCTTGGTTTGATCGTGTGGGTTCGTAACTGAAAGACGGTTGACTCGAGGCACAATTTTGAGGGTTCACAACTACCCCCTATCTGATTTGGCCAGAAAGAGGCCGAATCTGATAAGTGTGAACTGGAAGGCTTAGGATGTCATTTTGAGCATTCTAAATGTCCTTTTCAGTATTGGGAGTTGTGCAAGAGCTTTATGTCTAATTTCTAGCTATTCTGACTCTGTTTGGACTGTTTTTCAATTTTCAAGCTATTTTTGAATTTTTAGTTTTTCTGTAATTTTAGGAGATTCTGAACTCCGATCAAGACCCCATCTGTTTTGGGAGATGGATAAAAATCATGCGGATTCACTACTTTAGACGAAATTGGATTCTGATTTAAACTGAGCCTGTTATGGTAAAACCACGTGAATTGGACCTGCGAATCAAAAAAGTAAAAAGATGTTATGAGGGGGGGCCCACCTCTACTTCTATATAAACGTTCACTTCCTTCACTTTTCTCATAAGTTTATTTTCACTCTCTCTCTTCTTTCTCTCTCTCTCTAGCTTTCACTTTTCTCTCTAAAAATTTTATTTTCTCTTTTTTATTCTCTCTCTTTTTTTATTATTCTCTCAATATGGAAATCTTTAATCAGCCAGCAATAGGTGCTCAGGACCCAGAGACATTGCTAAAGGAGCCCGATCGTCACGTCAGCTACACTGGATCTTTTCAGGTATGCTTTTCTTTCCCTGCACAGTCAGTAAGAATTATGATAATTATTAATAATAATAATTTTTTATTTTTTTTACAAAAATTACAGAGAGTACAATTAAGGCTTAGGGGAGGCCGTAGTGTCATGGAGCTCGTTTGCATTTATTTGAATAATCAGGAGGCTATCTGTCTGCACCTCGAGCCATCTGGCTTGCTCTGGTGGCTGGAGCTGGATATCAAGTAGCCGATTAATACCATTGTAGTCCAGGCACTAGCAAAGTGTTGGTGGGATACTACAAACACATTCCACCTTTCCTGCGGTGAGATGACAGTCACTCCTTTTGAGTGGAGCATGCTTACTAGTATGCATTTCAGATCTCGTCTTCTCGAGTTTTTTTCTTCATGGATCAAGCGCTCTTTTGTAGAGATGACCGCTCTAATTGGGGCTGATCCCCCTCATGGGAACCTCTATGTCCCACATTCTTGGCTTCATCAGGCTTTAATGACCATGGGTCATACTCCAAGCCAGTATGGTGTTGATCAGGGTGCTAGACTTTGCACATTGATTATCTTAAGCTATACTTTTCTGCATAACAACAAGGACAGTATAAATTTGAATGTCGTGTGATCCTTGGAGAATCTGGATGAGATCGGGGAGTTTGACTGGGGAGGTGCAGCCCATTGTGCTATGTATCATGAGCTGTGCAGCATTTCCCATGGCACATTTTGCGGCCATCTCCATTGTGCTCGAGATGAGTATTACACTTTGGTATTCTGTTATCTAATCTCTGCCTAGTGACTGATAAAATTTTATTTCTTATAGTACTGGGCTTATGAGCACTTTCCAATGCTGGCTCCATCACTGAGAGAGCCTACTGCTATTGACCCCCCTACGAATGCATTTGGAGGGCGTCCAATAGACATTCCTTCATGGCACGGCCATTTGATCATTACAGATAGATCTTTGCTACTGTGACCGTAGACCAGGTATTCCTTTGTTGATCTTAACCTGAATCTTACTATTTATCTTTTACTGCTGAATATTGCAATCCATTTGCAGGTGAGATGGTTGCCATTTATTAGGTTCGCAGAGTGGATTCCTGACCGGATCAAGCCTAGCATGGACTTATCCTCTTATCGACTCTTGCTCCACTGTAAGTCTTTAAGGATGTTCTACTTGGGAGAGAGGGTAAGGGCATAGGTTACAGGAGAGAGGGTTATGCCATAGTCCCCTCCATCAGACATGAGGTTTGGGCTAGCTATCCTAGGAGAGGATGATTGGGCTGCTAGAGTTTCCTGTATGGATTTCCTATTGCTTGACATGGACTATAATGAGTTTTGCGAGGCATCCTTGATGTGGGGCACACCTCCCTTGGATAGATTGTAGGGACCGTCACATCGGGGATCTAGCTTAACGTCTTCCTGAGGTCCTCCCTCTAGAGTTGGGAGCTTCTTCTCTCCATGGGCTGGTAGTACCATTCCAGTTGGCAGGCCCTAGCGTTGGACCTTCAGGTGTTATGGCTGGCCTTTCAGGTTTTGCAGCTGATCCCTATGGGATTGGTCCTTCAAAGGCTAGCGGCTCAACTCTAGCTCCAGCTCCAGATGCTTTAGTGGGAGGTCTGACTGATCTGGTTCCCTTGCCTGCTGGTCTTATCCGTTTGCTAGCTCATCTAGATTATGTTTCTTGTGACGACTAATCACGACATTTCCATCTTCCTGATGATCATCCAACCTTCTTGCATAGCTAGTACTTTAACCCTTTGTCTGTCTGCCTTGTAGTGATTCTCATATACTTTTCTTTCTTCCCCAGGTTCCCATGGAGTTCGTTCGCTATCACTACGATCTCTTGGGCTAATATGCATTTGTTTTGACCTCCTTTCTACATGATAGGGATTTGTCAAAGGATAGTCACGAGCATGAAATGTCCAGGCAAGGACGCCGCAGACCCAGGCGTGGTTGTTAGTGACCAAAGTGGAGAGAATTAATCTGGGAAAGTATAGGGTAAGTGTTATGCCCACTCTAAGAGGTATAAAGATTGATTGGGAATTTCTACATGCCTGCTTGCGCTTTTGGGATCCAAATGCCCATGTCTTCAAATTTGGGGCATCTATGGAGGAGATGTGTCCTACGTCTGAGGAGTTTTATGTGCTGCTCGGATCTGATCCAGAAGCTATGCTGGCTACCCTTGTTGAGAAAGTAGGATATTTCAACTCTTTCAAGGGACTTTTTGACTTAAGTACAGAGGTTGCTAGTCCCATGGTAGTGGATGATTGGGTAGATCTTATTACTGTGATAGAAAAATTCCATGATCCTAAGGATTTTGAGGATGATGGGTGGTTTCACTTGAGGATGCGGGCTTTATCCTTCTGTCTGACTGCCGGATACATTTTTGTGAGCCCTACTGGTTAAGGGGATGCTAGAGTCACTGAGCTGATTTCGCAAATGGAGGAAGGGAGATCTATTGCAGCTATAGTGCTGGCTGAGACCATCATGAGTTTAGACAGGTCTTGCACTTCTAATGGGCTATGGTTAATCAACCCTATTATTCTTTAGGTTGAATTTTGGCTTTTGAATTTCTGTTCAACTACTTTCTGTGTTTTCTTTATGCTCATCTCTTTTGCACTTTTCAGATTTGGCTAAGAGATCATCTTCGGATAGTGGGACCTCCCACTAAGGTGGATTATTCTGCTTCCTAGTACAGGACCCAGACCATTATGATTAAACGGAATTCCAAGAAAGAGTGGACAAAATGGATGACCTACTATGGAGGTGCAAATGGTACAAGATCAGAAGTTTCATGAACATGAGCTTTGGCTATAAGATGGTCTACCTGCTGGGGTTAAGGATGGTGACCTTTTACCAAGCTACTAGGGTTATGCGCCAAATGGGACATAGTCAGGGCGTGCCCCCAGATGGTGCTCTATTTGAATCTATTCTGATTATTGAGACTGTTGCTCGAGCTATCAGAAATGGATGGGTAAGGGGTTTTCATGCTATTTGCCCTGCTGACCAAGGTGATAAATCCATGCAGTATATTGATTGGTGGATAGCCAAATCGTGGAAATCAGAGAAGGCTAGAAGGACTGCTATTCTTGAGGAGATAGAGCAAGAATCATGATTACTATTTTAGCTTAGGACAAATTTTTGACCATGTCTTTATTTTCTTTTAATGTTCCAAAAATTTAAATGAGACAAATAAGACATCATCTATTTTTTATCTCTTTTATTGCTCTAACTTTTGCCTAAGCTGCCCTTTCAGGTTTTCAACTTAGCGAGCTTATTTTCATTTTTTTTGTGACACAATTACAAGCCGAGTAAATGTGAAATGAAAATTTTATTGATGAATTGGACCGAACCCGCAGGGGCTACCTACGTATCTCCTTACAATGATTCATTATTTTTATTCTTTTTCCTCTTTATGGAAAATCAGGTCCACGTAGTTCTGACTTTGAGGAAAAATGTGAATGTTGAGCATGATTTTATAATGATTGCAAATGCTATGCATGAATTACAAGGATGCTTACGTAAAGTATCTCTTGAGTTGATCCAGGTTGCATGGGCTAGCAAATTCTATGCCATCCAAGTCTGTCAAGATTGCTACTCCTCCGGATAAGATCTTCTTGATCACAAATGGACCACTCTAGTTCGGTCTGAATTTTCCCCTTGGATCATGAACAGTGCGTTTATTTCTTTCAAGATAAGGTGAGCCTCTTGTAATCCTCTACCCCTGACTCTTTTATCGAAGTGCCTAGCCAATTTCTATTGATAACCTTGCATCTGATATAAGGCATCCATTCTCTTTTCATCGATGGCAAGAAGTTGGTTATGGTAGCCTTTCACCCATTCCACTTCGTCCAATTGACTCTCTCTCAGAATGCGAGCTGACTTGACTTTTACCTCAATTGGCAAGACGGCTTCCATCCTGTACACCAAAGAGTAAGATGTAACACCGGTTGGAGAATGTACTATTGTTTTGTTCCCCATAAGGCATATGGCAAGTGTAGGTGCCAATCCTTATGGTTGTCAGCCATCTTCTGCAGTATACTCTTAAGAGTCTTATTTGCGGCTTCAACTATGCTGTTTGTTTGAGGTCTATATAGAGAAGACTTATGGTGTTGAATTTTCTCCTTCTTTAATTGCTAAGCAACCTCCTTTTGGAAGTGAGATCCATTATTAGTGATGATCTCAAAAGGCACCCCGTACCTATAAAGGATGTTGGTACGAATAAACTAGGCTACTCGTTTAGAGTCCAATATCTGGTAAGGTGCAGCTTCAACCCATTTAAAGAAATAATCAATAGCCACCAAAATGAACTCATGTTTGCCGGAAGACTTCGGGGTTATCTTGCCAATGACATCCATGCCCCAAGTGGCAAATGGCTAAGGCGTGGTGATAGGAGATAGAGGTACAGGAGGTTTCTTTTAAAGTTTGGCATAGATCTGACACTTATGGCACCTCTGAACATATCTTACGCAATCTTGATTCATAGTAAGCTAGAAGTAACCATGATTCATGATCTTGCGAGCTAGAGCAATTTTGTTCATATGTGGACCTTCATTACCACCATGCATCCGTTCCATGATCTATTGGGCTTCCACTTCAATGACACATCTCAGATGGATATTATCCTAAACCCGTTTGTAGAGTACTTCCCTCTTTGGAATGAAACTCTTGGATAACTGTCTTAAAGTCCTCTTTTCTGTTTTAGAGGCCCCTTCAGGATATAGTCCATTCTTGATGTAATTGAAGATATCCCAAAACCATGGTTTGCTATTAGCCGCTTGAATATTCAAACAATGAGCTACACAGCCTGGCTCATGCTTAACTTCAATTGTAATAGGTCTGATTATGAAGTTGTCGCTTATATCAAGCATTGAGGCGAGTGTTGCCAAAGCATCAGCAAATCTGTTCTTCGTTCTTGGAAGATAGTGGAAAGACAGTTCATGGAAACTGGCTGCTAGTTCATTTAAGCGTTTATGGCAAGGAACCAAATACTCTTCTCTGATCTTCCATTTCCCTAAGGCTTGGGAAACTATCATATTCGAATCCCCGTAAATCTCAAGGCATTTGATCCTGAGCCTTATTGCCGCTTCAAGACCACAAATGCATGCCTCATACTCCACTTCATTATTTGTTACTTTAAAGTTTAGCTTGATGGCTATCGGTAGGTTTTCCCTACTCGGAGTAATGAATACAATGCCGGCACCATACCTTTTGTTGTTAGATGCCCCATCAAAGTAGAGCTTCATATTTCACTGTCAATTGTCAAGATGTCCTCATCAGGAAATTCAGGTTCGACCCAATGATCATCTACTAGAGCTTCAGCTAACTGATCAGCCATTATGCTACCCTTAACTACTTTCCATTGTACATATTTCAGATCATATGCAGCTAGTACAGCCATCCACCTTGCCATCTTACTGTCAAGAACCGGCTTCTCCATAAGGAATTTCAAAGGGCTCTTGTCAGCAAGAACATGAGTTGTAAAGGAGCAAAGGTAGTGTTGCAGCTTGTGGCAGACCCATACCAAAGCAAGACATAACTTTTTTGTAAAACTGTACTTGAGCTCATGAGATAGCATCCTTTTGCTCAAGTAATAGATGGCATTTTCCTTGCTAGAGTTAGGAGCATTTGGGCAAGCATTGCCCCCATTGCTTCATCGGTTACTGATAGATAAAGCAACAAAGGCTTTCCAAACCTTGGTGGCTATAGTACAGGTGGGTTTAGCAAGTACTGCTTGATCTGGTCAAAAGCTTTCTGATAGTCATCATTCCACTGCTTGAAGGCTCCTTTTCTAAGCAGCTTAAAGATGGGCCTACTGTAATATCCCAACCCGATATAGGATATATGTACAGTATATGAGTGAAGATACCCGTTTAACATCGTAATACGTGGCCAAATTGAAAATGAATATTTTTAAATATTCAGATGATGTGAATATAAATGTTTTAAAGTAATAATTTTATATGAAAATATTTTCCTTTATTGTTATATTTATATTTATATTGATATTCAAAATTATCGAAATTTATAAATTTCCATTTGAATATTAATATTGATATTTATTTATATCATTATTATATTGATATTGATAAGCTAAACTCATATTGATATTTGATATATATATATGATTTATAAATATTGTTATATGAGTATTCGAAATAGTAGAAAATTATTTCAAATTTAAAACTGATATTTGAAAGGATATTGATTTACTATATTATTATGTTAATATTTTTAAGAGAATATTTTATTAAATGAAATATTGATTTATTATTTATCAAATTGATAAAATTTTAAATTAAAGAAATTGGAATTTTATTATAAAATATAGAAATTTATGTAATTAATATTTGAAGTTATATATTGTGATTTTTATATTATAATTATTGGATAATATGATGAAATTAATATTTTGGTTAAAATTATTGTTTTAGAATTTATATGGCAAATATTATTATTATTATTATTATTATTATTATTATTATTATTATTATTATTATTATTATTATTATTATTATTATTATTATTATTATTATTATTATTATTAAGTTATTAAAGTTAGTATATATTTATATATGAAAAAAAAAAAAAGTAAAGTCGGCACAACCCAAAACAGGCAGCAGAAGAAGAAATAGAAACAAAGGGGAACGAATAGAAATACAGGGAAATAATGGAAATAGACAGAGGCACAGAGAGAGAGAGAGAGAGGGGCTGCACGCCGGACCGTCGCCCTCTAGCCATCACCGACGGACACGCACTGTACCAAAAGGAAGAGTGCCCGCCGCCCCGTCGACTGGTAGAAGCCCGTCGCCCGCAGCTACCGGATGATGGCGCACACCCCCTCCAAAGTTTCATCGACCGAAACTTGTAGGCCATTTTCTGATGACTTTCTAATCTCCATTTTTAACAAAATTGGTATGGTTGAATCCATTGCGATTTTGGCTTTGATTTGGTATATAGTTTACTGATTTTAGATAATCTTTTTATTGATCAGAATCTGGTGACATCAACGGCTGTCGACGCTGTTTCTACCTATTTTTCGGCAAACTACGGGAAGTGAAAGTTATATTTGGACTCCTCACATCATAAGCTAACTGATGATATCTTCGGATCGTGATTTGGTCGTCGTGGAAATTTTTCAACGACCGGATTCCGGCGACCTCCGAAATCGAAAAATTTAGACAAAAGCTCTGGCTCATTAAACCAAGCCATATGGTATAAATCTCAACTTCTAATGGTGGATAGATAGTAAATTGTGATTTTATTTGTAAGAATTTAGGTAAATAGTTTATTGGAATTAAGTGATTAAATGAGATAATTGAATTGAATTAATTGTTATTTATATGATTATGGAGTATTGTTGGTAACTAAATTGAAAGATTGAAGTGAAATGTTGAGATTAGAATTGATTTAATTGAATTAAATTATTTGGAAGAATGAAATGAGATGTGGATATTGGTATTGATTGAATTGAATTAGTGGTTATTAGCTTGATAATGAGAAATTAAATGGGCGGATGGGATTAGTATATTGAAGGTCTAGGTGGGACCATTTGATTGTGATATTGTGGATAATTTGAATTTATGGAAATGTTGGTGGAAATTGCTTAATTGATTTTACTCGAATAATATGAAGATTGAAATATGAAATTGGAAGAAAAGATAATTATTCTTTTTAAGTAAGTTATTGGGAAACAATTAGAGAAATGTTAAGTTTAGTAGTAAGTATAGGTATAGAATATCTTAACTTTAAGAATGCTAAGTTATGAATAAGATAGAAGTGTTAATCACTTAAACTAAATTAAGTAATGTGATAATGAGGAAGTGATTGATATATGATTGAAATACAATGTGTAGAGTCTAATAACAAAGGCAAGGATATTGGGTAAAAGTGTGAGGAGCACTATTCGTATCAGTGTCAAACGTACATAGGAGCAAAGGAGTTCAAGGTGAGTACTTAATAATATAATATGCCTTGTTTCATATACTTGAACCTTTATTGTTCCAACCTTAGTGGTTGAATTGTTTCTATGCCTTGATAAGTTGAATGGCTCATTGATATATTGTTGATTTCTTGATAACCTTAATTTACTTATTGAATATTGAACTGTTGATATGATACTTTCTTGATTATTGAGCCAAAGTGAATCAAATATTTCTTTATGGCACTTAGCCAAATGAACCTTATTGCTTAATCTCATGATATGATCAATGATGGGAACTTGACTATTTATTGATATATTATCCATTGAATCATTTCATGGATAGAAAAAGTAAAACGTTATAATGATACTGTGATAAGCATAATACCCCTTTAATGTGGGGCAATATATCAGACATTGTGCACAATGGTAATGGACCCGCGGATAGGCTAAAGATTATCTAAACCTTAGCTGGGAAGGGTTTAAGGTCCCCAATACGTATGGCCTGATCAGTTGTACGTGTGACTAGGAATGTGGGAGTGAGCAAGGCATATGCTGCCACTCGATTGATTATGGGGGAAACACACCGTTTCTAGAAAAGGAATTATTCTGCTAAAGATATAATATTTGTGATATATATATATATATGGGAAAATTGTTTCATAAGAATATTCTCTGACCAATTTTACTTTATTGCTATAAGGAATCACCATTAAATTTCACATCATTTGTTTAACCTGTATTATATTATTATGTACTCACTAAGCTCTATCTCATATTATAGTGGTTTAAACTTTTCAGGTATAGTCAATGAGTCAGTAAAGTAAAAGTCCCAAGCCCATCCTTCACTTGGAAACTGTTCTGCTAAGTTCCGATGTGGTATGTTAGAGCTCCATGGTTGTTGAAAGTTATAGGGTCTATATGTAACATGAATGGTTATTAAAGGGTTTAGCATTAATATGTTATAGGATGTTTGTATAATATGATTTGTATCATAACCATTATTGTAATGATGTATGAACTATTGAACATTGAGTTAATGACATGAAATGAAATTTTAAAGGTTTACAAGTTATATGTGTAAATGATATTAGAAATGGAAATGATAGCAGATAATGGGTAACAAGGAAATGTGATTAGGTTACGGTCTTGGGATATGGTTCAATGTGATGAATGTTAATTGACTATGAGTGAAATGGGTTTTACGGGTTTTCGGTGCCGTTATGGCTACCTATGCCCTAGGACCATCGCAACTCAAAAAGGTGGGTCATAACACCCACATACATCAGCCAACTGATTGATAAATCGACTAATGTATTGTAGCCATCTAAGGAAACCTCTGATCTCCTTTTCTGTTTTTGGAGGTGGCATTTCCAGAATTGCCTTCGACTTAGCAGGGTCTACTTCTATACCCTTCTTGCTGACCAGTGGCCTAGGAATACTCCAGATGAGGCTCCAAAGACACATTTGAAGGGATTGAGCTTGAGATTGTACTAGCAAAGTCTAAGGAAGAATCGCCTTAGTTCCTCTAAATGTTCTTCAATAACGGTGCCTTTGATTACCATGTCATCCATATAAACTTCAATTTCTTTATGCATCATGTCATGGAAAATGGTAGTTGCCATCCTTTGGTATGTTGCCCCGGCATTTTTAAGCCCAAATAGCATAACCTGGTAGCATTAAGTGCCCCATTCAGTAATGAAGGCTATCTTCTCTTTGTCAGGAGGATGAACCATTATCTGATTATACCCTGCAGCTAGGTCAATTAAGGAAACCAATTCAGAACTTGCCATGCGGTCTACCAATAAATCAATGTGAGGCAAGGAAAAATCATCCTTGGGACAGGCTTTATTCAGATCCCTGTAATCCACACACATTCTGACTTTACCATCTTTCTTGGGAACTGGCACAATGTTAGCAAGCCAGGATGGATAGTTGATGGGCTCAATGAAGTTGTGGTCCAGTAGCCTGGTAATTTCTTCTTTGATTGGTATAGACCATTCCATCTTAAGTCTTCTCAATTTCTACTTGACGGGCTTAGCAACTGGGTAGACCGGGATTTTATGAACTGCTATGCTTGGATCCAACCCTGTCATGTCTTTCGATTTCCATGCAAAACAATCTTGAAATTCTCTAATCATCTTTTCAATAAGATCCCTGTTTATGCATGCAGATGCAATGAATATAATTTTTGGTATGTCATGAGTGCCAGCATTAATGGGCTCTTTAATTGTGTCATCTTTTATTTCATTTATTTCATTTTTACTTGATGTCTCATTTAAGTCAAATTTAAAAGTTGGAACATCAAAGAAAAATGGAGACACATAATCGTAAGAGAAAAGAGTATGATTTTTATTGATTTCAAATGGGGATATGTCCCAATTTACATCAAATTGAAAAGTTAGACCCTCAAGGTCAGTTACATCATCAACAGAAGAAATAGAAGAGACAGACTTAGATTCAAAAAATGAGTCTATCTTAGACTCAGACTCTTATTCAGGTATGGATTCTGGTTCGGAAGGATAAAAGGGGCTCTCCTCAAAGGACCAATTTTGCAGCTCGGTCACGGTGGGCTGAATTAAGGTGGAAGGGTCAGCTTTCTCCTTCTCAACAGTGAGCATGAACACTTCATCAAAAAGACTAGCCTCTATGTTATCTTCCTAATCCTGACTGAGCATGTAGATTGGTTCACAGTTTTCTATCTCAAGCCTGACATAAGAAAAATTTTCAAATTGGGGGATCAGTTTTTTGATAATAGGGCAGACCCAGGGCTCAGGAAAGTTGCAGTAAGGAACTGTGTCGCCTTCCTTTATAAAATAGCCATTTAGAGTTTTGAAGTAAAGGCGCATAGGCCAGTCATAAACCTCACCTCTCTTAAGGGTAGTTATTCTGTCTTTGGCCCAATTTTCCATTTCTGCCAGATCCTCATCAATGGTCTCACACCCTAGCCCAAATGGTGGCGTTGCAACTGGATAGTCCAAGAAAGACTTCAAGCCCTGTTGGCTCCTTCCCAAACCTAGACTAGGAAAGTAATTCATTTTGCGGAGCATGTTAGCAACAGCAATATTCCTCAAGGGGTCAAAATCAAATGGAACGAATTCTTTACCCTCCTCACCCTCAATGTATTGAATGAAGGAGAAACCAGAGAGTGCATAAATGGATATCTCAAGCTGAATCTCAAGAATAGGAACAAAGCTTAGAATGTCTGGTCTTCCATGCATGTCCCCTTTAACAGTCACGACCCCATTTCTAAAAGGGAACTTGACTTTCTGGTGTAGAGAGGAAGGGATAGCCTTTGCTTGATGGATCCAGGGCCTTCCAATTAACAAGTTAAAATAAGAAGGTACATCAATCACTTGAAATTGTATGGTGAAAGATGTCGGCCCAATAGTCACATCGATGATTGCCACCCTGAGAACTTCCCTCTTGGTATTGTCATACGCCCTTACTATCTGATCCGAAGGGGTAAAATCAGTAACCTCCAATCCCAGGCAACTTGCTACCTTTAGAGGGCATACATTTAAGGCTGAACCATTATCAATCAGAACCATTGGCACAGTCTTTCCCCGAGTTACCATTGTGATATAAAGGGCATTGTTGTGACTAGAATCCCCTTCTGGAATGTCAGTTTCTCCAAAAGAGATGGACACCCCATTAGCAACAGAGGTAATAGAAGCAACAAGATTTTCTGGTGTGATATCAATTGGAGCCTGGCACTGATTCAATGCCTTGCAAAGAGCTTGGCGGTGAGGATATGAAGACTGGATCAAACTCCAAATTGAAATATTGGCTTGTGTTTTCTTGAGTTTTTTGAGAATGGGATCTTCATCTGGTTCAAGAATCCCTTTCAATTTGTTAGCAGGTGTAGGTATGGGTTGGATAGGTTGAGTGTTTGGGCTTGGTTGGCTTTGGACAACTCTGCCACTTCTGGTGATGGCATCAATCTCCTCAACTAGGTTAGTGAGGTCCAGGACACAGCAATAGTCAAGACTTAACTCAATCAAGGAGACAGGGTCAACTCCCTCATGATTATTTATGGCATTGACTGTATGGTTGGGTAAAGGATTGGTGATGATATTAGGTCAGGCTTTTGGTGGTATTAGGTCATTGGAGTCAATAAGGTCCTAAATTCTTTATCTAAGGGCCTTGCATGCATCTGTTTTGTGCCCAGGTCCTTGATGATAATCACACCTCTCATTCGGGTTGTAATTTTTTGGTAGTGGATTAGGGATTGGTTTTGCCTTAAGGAGTTTCACCATGTTTCCCTCAAGCAGCTTCTTTAGGATAATACTCATAGGCACACCCCCAAGATCAAAAAACTGCCTCCTTTTAATCCGGATAGGCTTCTTGATAGTCAGAGCATTAACTTCCCCCCTTTCTGATTTGTTGAGGAAGTGACATTACCCTGATGAGTTGGTTTTTTGTACCTTGACCTTGATGCAGTCTCTTCTTTGATCTGACCACTCGGAATCAAGTCTTCAATTTTTGAAGCAGTGGCAATAAGGGCTTTGAAGGAAGGCAAGTATTGAGTATGTAGCCTTTCTTGGTAAACTGGCAGAAGGTTATTGACAATTATGTCAATTTGTTCATTTTTAGGAGGCCGATTTACCATCTGAGACGCCTTCTTCCTCCACCTTGTAAGGAACGAAGAGAAGGATTCCTTTGCATACTACTTGGTAGTCTCGAGGTCTCTTCTGGTTACATTAACCTCAATGTTGTAATGATACTGTTGAATAAAGATATTGCAAATGTCATCCTAGGTCTATTTCTTGGTGACATCCAAATCTATAAACCATTTTACTGCTGTACCAGTTAGTGACTGTTGAAATAATTGGGTTAGGAGTTGATTATCCATACCCAATGGATGCATGGCTCCCACATATACTTTGAGGTGGGTCTTGGGGCAGGTAGTCCCATCAAACTTGTCAAACTCAAGCATCCTAAATTTGGGAGGAAATCTTACATTAAGGAACAAGCTTAAAGATTCTGTATCAACTAATTCCTCTTTCTTTTTCATACCCAATAGCATTTTTTCCATGCATTCCATCTTCTCCATGTAGGCTTTTATCTTAAGATTAACCTCCTTCCCTTGGAAAGGATCTATGGGTTGGGAAGTAAAGGCAAAAGTGATATTTATTGGTGAGTTGTTTTTGAGGAACTCAGGTGATGGGATTGGCAATGGTGGAATAATGTCGATGTTTGCAGGTTCTTTGTCTCTAGATTCAACTCTAGAAGTGGATCTATAGACAGGATAAAAGGTAGGTTTAGGATCGGATTTGAATGATTTTGGGTCAGTGGGGTTTTTAGCCAAGGAGGTCTGTTCCAATATGGCACAGACATCCTCCATGATAGCCCTCCTTTGGGCCTTCAGCATGTCTTGGAAAAGGGTCTCTTGCCTCTTCATGATGGTCTCTTAATGTTCAGAGAGTTTGGCAAAAAGCTCATCAAAGATCTCATCAACTCTGGTGGTAGTGGTCTCATCTCCGGCAACAGACATCTTGTCAACCTTAGGATAGAAAAATAAAGCTGGGTCAATTTCTAGCTTAGGTATGGAATAAAGATCATGGAATATATCAGCTCTTGATTGGGACCATGGGTTGATATGGGTTTATGATTAGGACTAGCAGTGTTTGAGTGAGATTAAAACTCTCCAACTTTGTAAGGTTTATGCATGCATACATGTATGCATGAATATAAAATGTTTCATGATAATGACATACCAAGTTTCAGTATTATGGTACATGCAATCCTAAAGGAAAGGTTCTATGAGTCATTACATGAAAGGATTAAGGTGGTTTGAAGGAAATCCATTGCACTAGAGATGTGATATACCTAACCATATGTGAGACAAGCAGCCTCGCGTGGGTCCAATTGTACGTGCATACTCGTTACCCCTCTAAAAGGATTAGAGGATACATCATGGGCTGGATGATTTCACTATCGGCAAGCAAACCTAAGGAAGGTTGCCCTCTCAATGTTACTTTTTATCCTTTGTTTTCCTAAGAAGTTAGGGTTTTTTGGACAAGGAGTCTGATGCAGTGATGCATGAAAGAGTTATTTTGCTTTTAAAGCGATACTTGGTATTATACCAAAAGTAATCCAACTTATCCTTTATTTGAAAAAGATTTTAGTCCCCAGTGGAGTCGCTAACTATGAGGCCTCGCCCGAGCATCGGTCCGATCCACTGAGGGATCGAAATGCTCTTCGGGAGAAACTCCACGATTGGAACTCGCTGTGAGTTCAGAAAATTGATTTTTGTAATTTGAAAGTTGAAAAGTGAGTCGCCACTTTAATTTATTTATTTTTATTGGGAAAATTAAAGAAAACCTAACATGATTGACTCCAAAAATAATTTGATTTATCCCAATGGAAAAATACACCAATCCATGAGTGACCAAGGAGGGCTCAGGGATCAGGTTTTGGTCATTACACAATTAAGAAAATATATTTTCTTTAGTTTGGCAAAAATTGCAAAATAACTCTTGAAAAAGGAATTTTTGTATATGCATGAACAGGAATATAATGATGAATGAAATAGATATATATACATATATATGATGAGATGGAATGACAATAAATAAGCAAGATAAATCCTACTTAATTATTACAATATCAAAATAATTGAAATAAATAGGATCTTTCCTCTAGCCCTTATGGGTACTAGGAAAAGCACACATTCCCCAACTAAGCTATAAAATCATAAACAAAAGATTAATGTAAATAAATCAAAATAAAAAGGACAAAATATTGATAAAAAGATTTTGGAGTTGATGCCCTTCAAAATGACAGCCTGCGTATCTTATTGAATAGGAAACAAACCCCATGCAGTTCTTCCTTCTAGTGAAGGAGGGGTTTTAAAAAAAATATGTTAGTTTGCTTATTAATTTAATTCTGATTCTTAAATTAACAAGTTTTTTAGATCTTTTCAATTTTAGGCCTAAAGAGAATTCTAGATCAAAACTTAGAATTTTGAAAATAAAAAAAAGAGATTATACCTTTGCTTTTCTTGACTTTCGAACGAATGGAATGAGCCTTGCTCCAGATCTCAACTCCACTTTGAATTCAAATGAAACTTGGAATCTAGATCTAAAACAACAAGTATGTTAGTATAAGAGAGAATTTATGCCTTGGAATGTGTGTCAACTGCTTTCGATGTATTGGAATGCGTGCCCACTGCCTTGGAATGAGGCTCTATTTATAAAGCTGCCAGAGGGGGTTCTAGCGGTATGGAAAGTGGCATCGGCGCATCGCCGGTAGCACAGGTGGCACTGGCGATGTGCCAGCCGTCTGGGCAGCACGTTAAGCGTGCTGCCTGGCTGTCGGCACCAATTCAGTGCCACCCATGGTGGCACGGCAGGAGTGCCAGCCTACCAGTGGCATAAAATGCATGCCACCTAGAAGGCAGCACAGCAGGCTGGCCGCTCAGATGACGACGCGCCTCTCGTGCGGTTCGACCTGCTCCCTGCTTTTTCATCTGTTTTAGGTCCATTTCAGTTCTGATTTGAGCTCGATTTGATCCTATGGATTCGTAACTAAAAGACAGTTGACTGGAGGTGCAATTTTGAGGGTTCACAGGAAGGAATGTCCTTTTGGATGGCCTCTAAGAAAACAAGTTTGGTTAGTGAGGAAACAATTCAAAAAAATCATAAAATATAAATGAGACTTATACCTAACCGAACTAAGGATTGCTTATTTACCAAGTCAAGCCATAACCAATTTGTATTTTTGGGCTAGTCGTCAACATAAGAAAAGACTTAAAATACTTGGTCTTTTTCTTTTCTATGTGTTTAGCTTAATGGGCTCCAACTACTCCAAAAGGAGAATTTTGAATTTTGGGCTGGTTAAGGCGAGGGACCCTCATTTTTACCTATCCTGGTGTTAGGCCTCGCCCGAGCATCTAGTCCAATCCGCTAAAGGGGAATCAAAAATGCCCATTGGGGAGAAACATCACAATTGGAACCCACTATGAGTTCAGAAAAATTGTATTTTGTAAGTTGTAAGTTGCAAAAGGAGTCGCCACTTTAATTTTGTTTATTTTAGTTGGGAAAATTAAAGGAAAAATCCAATTTGATTGACTCCAAAATTATACCATTTATCCTAAGGAAAAGCACTAGTCCTCGAGTGACCAAAGAGGGCTCGGGGATTAGGTTTTGGTTAAAACAATATAAAAAATTAGTTTGGCTTAAATACAAAATAGCTCTTATAAAAAGAAGTTTTTATTATGCATGAATAGATATAATATGATGCATGAAACAAATATTACTCGTGAAATGCATGACAATATGAAATAATGACAATTATAAAAAGATAAGGAAGAAACTACTTAAAACTATTACAAGTCAAAATATCAAAATTAGGGGATCTTTTCTTTAGACCTCATGAGTTCTAGGAAAAGCACACATTCGCCAAATGTAATTTAAACAACTAAAGTAAGGAAAATAATAAAACAATTTTAATAAAAAGAACTAAATTTTGACTTTTATTTAATAAAAACAATTTCAATCCTAAGTTATGTGAAGAAGATGATAGAGAGAAGAAGTTGTTAATTTTAGTAGAGTTGAATGCCTTAGAGATGGCAAGCCTGCATATCCCTTTGAATGGGAATCAAACCCTACGCAATTCTTCCTTCTTGCGAATGAGGGGTTTTTTTAAGTCATTACTTTCGTTATCATGTTTTGATTGATTTTAAGGGCTTGAGGAATTTGTTAATTAGGTCATATTTTAATTAGCAAAAATTAGATCTTTTCAAATTTAGACCTTGAAATCGAAAAGAAAAAGGAAAGAACTTTTACCTTTGGCTATTGGCGGTGAGGAACATAGGGAGCGAGTTTGGCACCATATCTAAGTTCCACCTTTTCTTAGTGATGGCATGAGTACTCCTTTTAGAAGAAGAACTCTTGAACAACACAAACTCTTCTTAAAGGGACTTGGATCACACCTTTGCTTGATTACAACGAATTCCTTTTTGAAAGAAATAACTTGAGTCGCACCTTTTTTTGATTAAGAAGCATAAAGATAAGGTTTGGAGTGGTTAAGAAGCTTATGAATAGGGTTTTAAGATGATTGGGAAGTTTATGAATAAGGTTTTAGGATGATTGGGAAGTTTATGAATAAGGTTTGATGTGATGGAAGAAGTTTTGGAATGGGGTTTTAGAGATTTGGAGGTTTAGGAAAAGGGTTTTAATGATTGAAAAGTTTAGAAATAGGGTTTAGAAAGCTTTAGGGAGAGTATAGAAGCATATGATTGTGTGTTTTTACTATTAGGAGGTGCCAAGTATTTATAGGAGGAGTTTGGGGCTAAAAATTCACAGTTTTCGTGTAGGATTCTGAAAGGGGCACACTGCGATACTGAGGTGTTGCCTGCAGTAACTGCAGAGCTCTTTGCAGTTACCACAGGCCCTGCTACAGTAGCCAATTGGCTATTGTAGGGACCTCTACAATAACCACAGAGGTGGCTGCGGCAGCAAGTTATCACAGTCAGCGTGCGGACTGCCGTAGTTCATTTTCTAGCCCATTCTCACCTGTTTTTTATCTGATTTGAGCCTGTTAGGCCTACTATGGGTGACCCAAATCCAAAAGGATTAGTATAGGATGAGTAGGGTGTCGAACTCTGGGGAATTTGAAAATTTTGTATTAATTGGATAGTTACTAGGATGGATAGGCAAGGATATTAAATAAGAGATTTAAAACTAACTATATGCTACTATACTCATATTGCAATTAAGGATGTTGATTAGATTGAATTACAAGTCAGAATTGATTTTAATAAGATGTGTTACATGTATGCAATGATTGAGAGTATGGTCTATAATTCCTAAAAGCAACTCTCATTGTCAATTAGAAGTGTTTGATCTAGAGTCTATGAGCATTCTCATGTCATCAAAGAGATAGAACAAAGCTATAAATATTCATGCCAATACTTTAATTCCCCTTAGAGTGGATTTGCTTGTCTCCAAGTGCTTATCCTATTCTCTAAGTAATTTTAATTATTTTTCCATCAATTTATCCTAACTCTTGTTGTGAATAATTCGACTATCATGTTATACATGGTGATCAAGTACATATAACATTAATTAAACACACAATTAAAACTAAATCATGCAAAGCATATAAGAAATAGAATGATTAAAACCAATACTTTATTGCAATTCAAAGAAACCAAACTAGTGTATATTCATAGTGTAAATGACAAAGTTTAGACAAGAAGACAAGATGAACATCAAGGACCAAAGACAAAAAAAGACAAGGGAAAGGAAACTTTAATGATATTTTCTTCAATCCTTGCTCCAGAAATTTACTTTGAAGAAGTGTCCTTGAATGCCTTGATGACTCTTTTATCTTGTTCTAACTTTTGGACACTTGAATTACACTCTTAATGACTAACTTAGTATATGAATAATACTAATATAACATGTCTAAAATTCTATAAAACATTCTTATTTATAGTTTTCTAAGTGTCCCAAATCATGTCCTTTGCAAAAAGGAGCCTTTTGTGAAGTGTTTTGATGAAAAGGCACCATAACTACTCGAGACAAGCTAGGATGAGTCGGCACCATGTGGTTATAGCATGACTCGGCACCAAAGGGCACGAGTCAGCACCACAACCTTCTGTCATGACTCAGCACCTATGGGGCACGAGTCGGCATAAGCTTGTCTTGGCTAATCCTTGCAAAACTTCTTCCCTTTCAAGCATAGAACCCTTGATCCTTTGAGAGTTACCTAGATTACTTAAGGAACACTTAAAAACAAGATTAAAAGCACCACTTTAAAGATAAAATTCATACATTCAAACACAAAATTAACTATTAATTGATTAGTTTAGGTATACATATTTGCATCATATCAAATTCCTCCATACTTAAACCTTGCTTGCCCTCAAGCAAGAACAAAGAGGGAAGAGACAAAGAAATTACTTAGTTTCTCCAAGATAACTATGAAACAATCTTGATTAAACAATCTTCAAAATTTATTTAAGGAGTATATGGCCAATATTTGATGATATAGTTCTTAGTGCCCAACAATGGTAAAGGATGACAAGTCTTATAGCATAAATTTTGAGCTTTGTCTAATTATCTCATCCTTATTGGTAACAAAGTTGTTCAATTATTTAGTCAAAGACCTAATCATGCTTTTCTAGTCAAAATGTCCATGCATTAAGTCAAGAATTCAATAAATTCAAGTAGCCTTCTTTGGGACAAGAGAAAGCACACACAAGAATGCAATAAGTCTCATGGCATTTTTTAGACACATAGTTTGCTTATTCTTCTTTCTTCTCTTTTTTTTTTTTTTAAATAAGGTACATCTTTCAAATCAAACGCGACTAAGGAGCAAATCATTCACGCATGACTTACTTAATGTACATATTTAATAGCCATACCATACATATCTTTCGAATTGAATGCAACTAAGGAGCAAACTCATTTGCACACAACTTACTCAATATGCATTTTTTTTTTAGCAAACAAATATAGTTCTTTTAGTATCCTCATCCATTATTGACTAATGCATAACTCGTATTATGGCTATAGTTTCCTTTAGGCAACTTAAATCATGCAAATTCAAAGACTTAACTTATATCAATTTCGACAATCAAGCAAAATTAGAAAATTGACTAGATAATTAGAAATCTTTAGAAGCAATAAGAGTGAGATAAAAAGACAAAATCTTAACAAATACTAGAAAAAGACTTAAAAATTTTACCAATTGGGCATTTACCAAGAACGATCATCAACTTAGTTAGAAAACATAATGAGAAAACCTAATCAAGATATAATAACATAGAGAAACTCAAGTAAAAGGACAAAAATTCTTGATGCAAATTGTAAAATACTAAACTAAACAAAACAAAAATCATGCAAATATATTAAAAATGCAAAAAATGAAAAAACAAAACAAAATAAAACATAAAAATAAATAGAAAGCTTGAAACTTCATCATTCGATCCCTCCCCCATACTTGAAATTCACATTGTCCCCAATGTGAAGAAAAGTAAAGATGATGGAGAACAGAAGAAAAACATACCTAATTGAGCTTTGGGTGGTGGTGGAAAAGGAATGTCATACTTGGAGCAGATAAAGAACTTACGCAATTTATAGTCCATACTCTATTGCATGCGCTCCATCCTTTGGTTCCTAGCCTCCAAGGTGGTAAGTTGACATTGCATGCTCCTTTGGTTTGCCAAAATCTCCTCCAAAAGTTAGTGGTCACTAAGAGTGGAGCCACTTGCTTCTCCTTGAGTAGAGAATGATGGTGGTAATGCAAGTTGAACCGTTGATTGGGCTCTTGGTAGTGGTGGGTCTCTAGGTGGTGGAACATCATCATCGGAGTCTTCATCCGAATTATAAATAAGGTGACATAACCCCTTCCAACAAGATCGTGTGTAAGCTGCAACATGGTTAAAATCGACATCCACAACCTCGCCTTTTATGAAGGCTTACTTTGTGAAATATGAGTATTTGACAACATAAGGAAAGTTTGAGCAATTAATATGAAACCCCTTAGCAATACTTGTAAAATATGACCATGTGTTAATGGATGCTCCTTATGTGTAACACATATGAGGAGTTGATTAAAAATCCAATATGCCCAACACACTTGCTTTGATTTATGAACACACCACATCAAAAAGGGCTCTTGAACAGTTACTCTATTAGTTTCAGTTTTACCCAAAATAACACATGCAATGACTTTATGCAACATCCAGAATTTCAAATCCTTGATGAACATCACTTTCCCCTTTTTAGGTTCAAAAGGGGTTTCTATATCAATTAAGAATGTCCAAAAGTCATTAACATTAAAATCATTAGTGATATCACAAACACCACTTCTTTTAAAACCAAAAATTTTTGCATAAAATTATAAGTTAATTGGTAAGGTTGGCCAAGCAATCTAAATTCCAGAATTTGAGAATTTGTAGCATTGATATCAAGTGTACTAAAAAACTCATAAACAAGATTGCCATAGGAATGCTCTTGCATACTTACAAGCTTTTTCAAACCACAAGAAGTAAGAACTTGATTGAATACTTCCTCCATGCCAACATCACGAATTAAAAAGGGAGGAAAATACTTACAAGATATAATTTCTCTTCGTTTGATTTTAGAGAACTTGGCTCCTTCTTCATGTGAGTGAATGGGGAAGGAGGACTCATACATTAATGCAAGGTCTTCCTCTTGTTGCTCTTCTTGAGGCCTTGAAGAAGTTGATCCTTTGGTCTTGCCCATACTTGCTTGTAGTTAGAAAATAAAGAAGAAAAATAGAAACATTCTGCAACTATGGGTGAATATAGTGTAATGTGTAAATGATGAATGAAGAAGATGATGTTTAAATAGAAAAAAGAATTATTTAAATATTAGGATTTGTGTTTTCAAAATGTGAAAAGAAAGGGTAGGGGAGCGGTGTTGTAAGGGTTAGGGTTATATAGGTGTGTAAGAGTGTGATGTGTAAATTCATATATTTTGGGAAGAGGTGTGATTCTTTTTGGAAAAGAAACAACTTTTCATTGATTTGTTTTGGAAAAAGAGTATTGAATAAGTTAGTTTTTGACCAAAAATAAGAATAAAATAAATTACAATTGAATTAGGAATGAAAAGAAAAGAAAAATTGGTGTAGAAACTCAAAATTTCGAGTATTTCAAAATCTGTTAATTGTACCGAGTCGACACCATAGGGCATGACTCGGCACGGATGGGTTCTGTCATGAGTCGTGTCCTATGGGCACAACTCGGTATGAACTCAGCCCAAAAATTTATATATATATATATATATATATATATATATGTATGTATGTATGTATGTATCATGTGTATGTATAATAAAATTAATATTAAACATCAATACTTAAACATTATATTAAATAAACATGAAATTTAAAATAAACAAACATAAAATTTTAAAATAAATAAATATACTATGTAGTAAATGAACATACTATTAAGTAGAGAGGGTTACCGACCTTGATTGTTCTAATGGTGCACCAGCAAAGTAAGGTTTAAGACGATGGCCATTTACCTTAAAAGATTCTCCTTTGTCATTAGCAATCTCAATAGTTCCATATGGATGGATTTTAATAATTTTAAAAGGTCCAGACCATCTTGATTTTAGTTTTCTAGGAAATAGTCTTAACCTTGAATTATAGAGTAAAACAAGCTCACCTTCTTGGAAATCCCTATTGAGAATGTTCTTATCATGCCATAACTTAGTACGATCTTTATATAACTTTGCATTTTCATATGCATTTAACCTTAGTTCTTCTAGTTCATTGAGTTGCAAAAGTCTTTTCTTACCTACTCTATCCATATCAAAGTTCAAAGCCCTAGTTGCCCAATTCGCTTTATGTTCAAGTTCAACAGGCAAATGACAAGATTTACCATAGATTAATTGATATGGGGTAAGGCCAATGGGAGTTTTAAAAGCAATTCTATATGCCTATAAGGCATCATCTAGCCTTAATGCCCAATCTTTCCTAGAAGAAGAAACAGTCTTCTCTAGAATCCATTTAATTTTCCTATTGCTTACCTCAACTTGTCCACTTGTTTGTGGATGGTAAGGAGTAGCTATTTTGTGATTAACTCCATATTTTTTAAGCAAACTTTTTATGATATTATTATAGAAATGGGAACCTCCATCACTTATCAAAGCTCTTGGAGTACCAAACCTAGGAAAGATTACTTTTTTAAGCATTTTCTTGACTACCTTAGCATCATTAGTAATAGTAGGTATTGCTTCAACCTATTTAGACACATAGTCTACCATAAATAAGATGTATTTATAGCCTAAAGAACTAGGGAAAGGACCCATAAAGTCCATACTCCATACATCAAAAAGTTCTATCTCAAGAATGCCATTTAAAGGCATCTCATTTCTCCTAGATATATTACCCATTCTTTGACATCTATCACATGGAAGGACAAATTCTCTAGCATCTTTGAATAAAGTAGGCCACCAAAAACCACATTGTAATACATTAGAAGCCATTTTTATTGCACCAAAGTGTCCACCCACATCTAAGGAATGACAATGTTTCAAAACATCTTGAATCTCACCTTGAGGAATGCATCTCCTTATTAGCCCATCTGCACATCTTTTGTAAAGCAAAGGTTCTTCCCAATAATAAAATTTAGTATCATGCAAAAATTTCTTTCTTTACCTATAATCTAAACAATAAGGAAGAATCCCACTTACAAGAAAGTTAGCAATGTCAGCATACCATGGAATTTCTTACGATACAACATTAAACAAATGCTCACCTTAGAAGATCTCATGTATTGGTACTCCATCATCAAGCTTCCTTAAACCTTCTTGATCAAGTCTAGAGAGATGGTTCACCACAAGGTTTTCACTCCCTTTCTTATCCCTTAATTCCCAATCAAACTCTTAGAGCATAAGAATCCACCTTTATAGCCTAGGTTTAGCATCCTTTTTACTTAAGAGGTACTTTAGAGCAGCATGGTCAAAATATACAATTACATTTTGACCTACCAAGTATGCTCTAAATTTATCAAATGCATAAACTATGGCTAGTAGTTCCTTCTTCGTAGTTGTATAGTTGATTTGGGCATCATCAAGTAGCTTACTTGCATAGTAAATTACGTAAGGCTTACCTTCCTTCCTTTGCCCAAGGACCGCTCCAACTGCGAAATGACTAGCATCGCACATAATTTCAAAAGGTTGCTCCCAATTAGGTGGCTGTAGAATCTGTGTGGATGTAAGAGCTTTCTTTAGGGTCTTAAAAGCTTCATGACATGCTTCATTGAACTCAAAGGTAGCTTCCTTCGCAAGCAATTTGCACAATGGCTTGGCAATTTTGGAAAAATCCTTGATAAACCATCTATAGAACCCGGCATGTCCTAAGAAACTTAGAATGTCCTTAACACATTTCGGCTGTGGCAAATTTGTAATCACTTCAACGTTGGCTTTATCCACTTCAATACCCCTTTCGAATACCATATGCCCTAGTACTATTCCTTCTTGTGCCATAAAATGACACTTTTCCCAATTAAGTACTAGTCCATGCTCCTTACACCTGTCAAGAACTTTAGAGAGATTTTCTAGACAATTTTCAAAGTTAGTTCCATAAACACTAAAATTGTCCATAAAAACTTCAACGCAGTCATCTATCAAGTCACTAAAGATAGAAAACATGCATCTTTAAAACGTTGCAGGTGCATTGCATAAACCAAATGGCATACGTCTAAATGCAAAAGTTCCATAGGGACATGTAAAAATGGTTTTTGATTAGTCTTCGAGGTAGATAGGTATTTGATAAAAACCACTAAGACCATCCAAATAACAAAAATAAGAATAATTTGCTAATTTTTCTAACACTTGGTCAAGAAATGGTAGTGGAAAATGATCTTTTTTAATTGCTTTATTCAATTTTCTATAGTCTATACACATACGCCATCCAGTGACAGTCCTAGTAGGGATTAAATCATTTGACTCATTCTTAATAACAGTCAAGCCACCCTTTTTACGGACAACTTGAACAGGACTTACCCACTTACTATCGTTAATTGAGTATATGATGCCATTATCAAGTAATTATGTGACCTCTTTTCTTACCACTTCTTTGAGAGTTGGATTAAGTCTCCTTTGACCTTCAATGGAAGGCTTAGCATTATCTTTTAAGATTATCCTATGCATACAAATATTAGGGCCAATACCTTTTAGATCATTCAAAGAGTAACCAATAGAACTTCTTTGTTTAAGCAACACATTGCACAAAAGATTGATATTTTCTAAAGACAATGATGAATTCACAATAAAAGGGAATTTAGATTTAGAATCAAGGAATGCATATTTTAAATTTGATGGCAAAGGCTTGAGTTCAAAACTTACTTCTTCTTTTGAAGAAGGGTTTAGGTCATCATTTCTCTCTAGAGGTTCAAATCTAGAAGGTCGAAAGGAGTGATGATGTGAAGTAGTCCCTAAAAGAGTTACCTCTTCTTCTTGGACTTGGTAAGGGGGAATAAGGTCTTGACTCATGCATTCATATTTGACCTCATTTGTACATTCATCAATTAAGTCTATAAAGTCAATCCTACTAACTCCTTCCATAGGTGAAGATTTCATCATCTTAAGAACATCAAATTCTATGCATTCATTGTTTACCTCAAATGTGTTTTTACCTTTCTTCATGTTAATGATAGCACCTACCGTTATTAAGAATGATCTTCCAAACAAGATAGGGATGATTTCGAGGTCTTCCTCCATGTCTAGGACAACAAAATCTGCAGGGACTATAAATTTACCTACTTTTGTTGGCACATTCTCAAGAATGCCAATTGGATAGGTAATAGTCTTGTTAGCCATCAAGAGACATATGTTAGTAGGCTTAAGTTCACCCAAATTAAGTCTTAAATAAATAGAATAAGGCATTAAACTGACATTAGCACCAATATCACATAAAGCTTTATCAAAATACTTTCCTCCAACCATGCATGGGATGGTGAAACATCTAGGATCTTTTTGCTTAGGAAGGGACTTAGAAAACATGGCCTTAGACTCTTCTACTAAAGATACTATACCATAATCTTCTAGTTTGCTTTTATGGGAGACCATGTCTTTCAAAAATTTACCCTAAGCCGGCCTATCCCTTATAGCATCTAAGAATGGAATAGTAATAATAATATCTTTAAGATACTTTAGAAATTTGCCAAATTGCTTATCTAGGTTCCTTCTTATGAACCTTTGAGAAAAGGGCAAGGTCTTAAGATCTACTTTAGGATCATTGACCTTAGGTGGTATGACACTTTCATTTTTATCATTACCTTTAACCCCACTCCCTTGGTTACTTTCTAAGTTTACTTCCTCATCACCTACTATATCATTTTTATTCTCATTAACAGTATTTTCAACCATCTTACCACTTCTTAGAGTAATTGCTCAGCAAGTCTCTCTTTGAACAAATTCTAGTTGACTAAGTAACTTACCTACAGGTTTAGGGTTAGAGGAAGAGGCTTGTTGGGCAATTTGAGTTTCTAAAATTCTATTATGAGTAGCAAGTTGATCAATTTTGGAATTAAGTTGTTTAAATTGCTCCTCGCATTATTTATTAATGGATATTTGTGCTCCTACAAACTACTCTAAAAGGGTCTCTAAATTAGATTTAGGTGGTGTAGAAGTATAGGGTTGCTACATAGGAAAACCTTATAGGTTATTTAGTTCGAGATTTTGGTTAATAGGTGGGTTTAATTGGGAGGATGGGTTAGACCAAGAAAAACCAGGATGGTTCTTCCATTGAGGGTTGTATGTGTTTGAGTTCATACCCATTCTTTGGTTATACCCCCTTTGGACATAATTTACCTCCTTATTTGAACTACATTAGGAATAAGGATGAGGACCTCCACATAGTTCACAAACAACATCAGTATTTTCAATAGAATTAATTTGAGTTTTACTTTCCATTTTGATGAGTGCATCTACCTTTGTTGTTAGCAGGTTAATAGTGTCAAGTTCCAAGATCCCTTTTGCTTTTGCCATAGTTGTCTCATCTCCCATATATCCTTGGGATGCAAGTTCTTCGAGTGAAGTGATAGCCTCTCTTGCTGTCTTATCCATCCATTTACCTCGAGATGCAATATTGACTATGTTGCGATTCTCATTTGTCAATCCGTTATAAAAAATTTAAGGAATCATCCAATCGGGCAATCCATGATGTGGCTTACCTTTGGAGTTCCTTAAATTTTTCCCAAGAAGTATAAATTGTTTCATTTGGATTTTGCTTGAAGGTGGTGATCTCATTATGGAATTTTGCAGTCTTGTGTGGAGGGAAGTACTTTTAAAGGAATGCTTGCTTCAATTGATCCCAAGTGGTGATTGATTCACTTAGTAAACTTGCCAACCATATTTGAGCTTTCTCTTTGACTGAAAATGGGAAGAGCCTCAATCGAATTACATCATCCGATACTCCATTTATTTTAAATGTTGCACATACGTTCAAGAATGTCAAGATGTGTGCATATGGATCCTCCCCTTGCAAACCACCAAACTCATTATTTTGCACCATTTGAATGATGCTAGGTTTGATTTCAAAGTTGTTGTTTACAATTGAAGGAGCCATTATTCCCCCCATACAATCTGTGATGTCGGGTATGGTAAAGTCGCCTAACGTTCGTCTTTCTTCGGCAATTAAGTTGTGTTGATTTTCTTCTCTTTGTCTTTGATTCCTACGCAAAGCATGAAAAGTTTGATCAATTTCAGGATCAAATAGAAGATTGTTAGAGCTTCTATTTTGTCACATGTTTAACTAAAATTAAAATAAAAAATAAAAATTATAAAACAAAAAGAAAAACCTAAAACAACTTTTCACTATCCTAAATTAATAAAAATTACAACAAATTCCCCAACAACGGCACCAAAAATTTATTAGGCCTACTATGGATGACCCAAATCCAAAGGGATTAGTATAGGATGAGTAGGTTGTCAAACTCTAGGGAATTTGGAAATTTTGTATTAATTGGATAGTTACTAGGATGGATAGGCAAGGTTATTAAATAAGAGATTTAAAACTAACTATATGCTACTATACTAATATTGCGATTAAGGATGTTGATTAGATTGAATTACAAGTCAGAATTGATTTTAATAAGATGTGTTACATGCATGCAATAATTAAGAGTATGGTCTATAATTCCTTAAAGCAACTCTCATTGTCAATTGGAAGTGTTTGATCTAGAGTCTATGAGCATTCTCATGTCATCATAGAGATAGAACAGAACCATAAATATTCATGCCATTACTTTAATTCCCCTTAGAGTGGATTTGTTTGTCTCCAAGTGCTTATCCTATTCTCTAAGTAATTTTAATTGTTTTTCCATTAATTTATCCCAACTCTCGTTGTGAATAATTTGACTATCATGTTATACATGGTGATCAAGTACATACAACATTAATTAAGCACACAATTAAAACTAAATCATACAAAGCATATAAGAAATGGAATGATTAAAACCAATACTTTATTGCAATTCAAAGAAACCAAACTAGTGTATATTCATAGTGTAAATGACAAAGTTTAGACAAGAAGACAAGATGAACATCAAGGAACAAAGATAAAAAAGACAAGGGAAAGGAAACTTTGATGATATTTTCTTCAATCCTTGCTTTAGAAATTTACTTTGAAGAAGTGTCCTTGAATGCTTGCTTGAATGCCTTGATGACTCTTCAATCTTGTTCTAACTTTTGAACACTTGAATTACACTCTTAATGACTAACTTAGTATATGAATAATACTAATATCACATATCTAAAATTCTATAAAACATTCTTATTTATAGTTTTCTAGGTGTCCCAAATCATGTCCTTTGCAAAAAGGAGCCTTTTGTGAAGTGTTTTGATGAAAAGGCACCATAACTACTCAAGACAAGCTAGGATGAGTCGGCACCATGTGGTTCTGGCATGACTCGACACCAAAGGGCACGAGTCGGCACCACAACCTTTTGTCACGACTCGGCACCTATAGGGCACAAGTTGGCACGGGCTTGTCTTGGCTAATCCTTGCAAAACTTCTTCCCTTTCAAGCATAGAACCCTTGATCCTTTGAGAGTTATCTAGATCACTTAAAGAACACTTAAAAATAGGATTAAAAGCACCACTTTAAAGATAAAATTCATACATTCAAACACAAAATTAACTATTAATTGATTAGTTTAAGTATACATATTTGCATCATATCAGAGCCTAGCTTGATTCTATGGGTTCATAATCAAGTGCTAATCATCTAAAGGTGTAAGTTTCAAGAAATTTATTTTTCAATGGGGCACTGCCCTGCAACCTGCAAGGGGTGCTACCACTTTGACCCCTACCCCCTAACCGGCTAGCGGGACCGCTGTATACGTAGTGCACGAATCTTAGCAAGTGTCAAGCTGCAGTCGGATCCTAAGGGTGCAAATTTGAGGGTTCATAACTGCCCTCTCATTAGAATTGGCTTTGAGCAAAAGGCGATTCTAATGATAGTGAACCCTAGAATGAGGGACGGTAAGATGAACTAAATGGATGTCTAAGTCGACGTCTACACATGTTTGAGTGAAAATGGTTAATTTTTTAAAAAGTAGTGAACAAAAAGGAATCGCAGGGATGCTTAGATGATCTAAACCTTTATGGGTGAAATGATCCTAAAGCTATCCTAGGATGGTCTGATTAAAAGGGATACCTAATTCAGATTTAAGGTATGAATCCTAAGGCTATCCTAAGATGGGTCTGATCAAAAGGGATACCTAATTCAGATTTAAGGTATAAATCTTAAGGCTATCTTAGGATGAGTCCGATAAAAAGAGATACCTAATTTAGATTTAAGGTATGGATCCTAAGGTTATTCTAGGATGAGTCCAATTAAAAGAGATACATAATTCAGATTTAAGGTATGGATCCTAAGGCTATCCTTGGATGGTCTAATTAAAAGGGATACCTAATTCAGATTTAAGGTATGAATCCTAAGGCTATCTTAGGATGAGTCTGATTAAAAAGGATACCTAATTCAAATTTAAGGTATAAATCCTAAGGCTATACTAGGATGAGTCCGATTAAAAGGGATACCTAATTCAGATTTATGGTGTGGATCCTAAGGCTATCCTAAGATGAGTCTAATTAAAAGGGATACCTAATTCAAATTTAAGGTATGGATCCTAAGGCTATCCTAGGATGAGTCCGATCAAAGGGGATACCTAATTTAGATTTAAAGTATGAATCCTAAGGCTATCCTAAGATGAGTCTGATTAAAAGAGATACCTAATTGAGATTTAAGGTATGGATCCTAAGGCTATCCCAGGATGAGTATGATCAAAGGGGATACCTAATTCAGATTTAAGGTATGAATCCTAAGGCTATCCTAGGATGAGTTTGATTAAAAGAGATACCTAATTGAGATTTAACGTATGGATCCTAAGGTTATCCTAGGATGAGTTTGATCAAAGGGTTTACCTAATTCAGATTTAAGGTATAGATCCTAAGGCTACCCTAGGATGGTATAAAGGGATACCTAATTCAGATTTAAGGTATAGATCCTAAGGCTATCCTAGGATGGGTTTGATCAAAAGGGATACCTAATTCAGATTTAAGGTATAAATCCTAAGACTATCCTAGGATAAGTCTAATTAAAAGAGATACCTAATTCAGATTTAAGGTATAGATCCTAAGGCTATCCTAGGATGAGTCTGATGAAGAGAGATACCTAATTTAGATTTAAGGTATGAATCCTAAGGTTGTTCTTTCTAGAAGGAGCTAAAAAATGATATTCTTGTCTTGGTAAGAATGATGACGACCCTGTCTGGTAAGAAAGAGATGATCCATTTTGATTCAAAAGTCTAACTTATAACTTGTTCTATTGTGAAATGCATTTGACTATGTAATGATTGGATACCTTGAACCTATAAAGGGTCAGTTTGGGAGGAGAGTGCTGAGCTTCTGGGAGAAAGATGCCCCCACTTTGGAAAGGTGAATATTTGGAAAGGAGGTGCCCCCACTATAGGATGATAAAGGAAAGTAGTTTGGTTTTTTTTTTTTTTTTTTGGCTGATCAGCTAGCTTAGAGGTGAAATAGCCGTGTTAGGTATGAGGCTAACTGGTTAATGGCTATGATTAAAGTCACTTTGGGAGGTTAAACCAAGTATAGCTGGAAGAGGTCGGGCAAGGTTTAGGTGTGTTTGGTTTACAATAATGTTTGGCTTAAGGCTGTATTGGAAAGCTTGAATAGGGGGGTCAAGTCCTTTGAGATGATAAGATTTAGGTCAAGTTTAGTTTTAAGGAAAGTCAGGTCTGGCAATTGGCTTGGTCAGTTATGGCCTTCTGGTTTTGGCTTTAGGGGAGATTTATTTAGAAGGCTAAGTTAGGTTCGGCTAGGTTCATTTGGAATCTCAGTCTAGTTTGGCTTTGTAAGAGATCATATTAGATGTTTTGCCAAGTTATGGCATTCTGGTGAGTTCATTTGGAAGGCTTGGCCAGTTTTTTTTTTTTTTAAATTTTTTTAGAGAGATCAGGTTAGGATACTAGATTTAGTAGGCTAATCTTGGCTTAGAGGAAATGGTCAGGCTAGGCAATCAATTTGGAAGGATCAGTTAGGTTTTACCTTAGAGGAGATCATGGGTTTCATAAATGAAGGCCTTTTAGGAGTGGGCTTCATGGTGAAGGCTTTTTGGGAATCAGCTTTATGGTGAAGGCTTATTGGTTTGAATTTTATGGCGAAGGCTTCTTAGTTTGGGCTTCATGGTGAAGGCTTCTAGATTTGGGCTTCATGGCAAAGGCTTTTGGTTTTGGGCTTCATGGTGAAGGCTTCCAAATTTGGGCCTCAAGGTGAAGGCTTCTAGGTGTTGAGGATAGTTTTCTATGAGGGTGCTTTGGATGGCTGGCTTTGGCTCAAGTATGGTGTTACAGGTTTTGGTCACGAGGATACCATAGGCTCATGGATAAGGGTTTGCCCTTTGACATGGTTGCATCAGAATATTTTGCAGGCTTTAAAAAGCTTTGATTCTCAGGGATTATGTGTTTTGCCAATTTTAATCTTTCAAAGATCATTAGATATTTGCCAAAGAGGCATGAGATGGGCCTTGACTGGTTCTAGTCCTTATTAATCAACTTGAGGATGATAGGCTTTGGGAGATATGCCTCGAGTTCTAATTTTGCCAAGGAAACTGAATTCGAAGATGATGAGTCTTGAGAGACTTGGGATTTTTGGCTCTGCCCATGATGAGATTTTGCCCAAAAAAAGGGTGGTACTTGGCTTGAGCTTGAAATGGTGGTATGATTTGCAAATGAGGCTTAGAATGGAAAAGTTCAGGAATGGTTTGAAGGTAGGCTAAAACTTCTGAAAAGAATTATGGAGATTATATGGTTTTACTTTTTGTAGTATAAATCATGGAAAAGAGCAAGCTTTTCTGGTTATTTGAGATTGAAGAGACTCTTGGAGTGACACTTAATTGGTTTGACTTGATGACACACTGACTACACTGGCTAAAATAATGAGCCCTTAGGAATGGCTAAAGGGCTAATGGAGGAAGACAACTCGGGGATCATGGTCCCAAATGAGGATGTGATGGACTGAAGATATTTATTAACTCTTTAAACTAAGTGATGGGATGGACTGACAACAAATGATGACGTTCTGGGAAGATATGGCCCTATTGTAAGATAAAGGCATAGAAGACAGCATAACTTTAAAGAACGAGCCTTTGATGAGGAATGATGACTTTGGAGACATGAGACTAGACAGATTGATAATTTAACAACTTTGGACATGAGGGAAGGTGACTTGGATGAGCTTTCTCTCTTTCTCTCTCTCTCTCTCTCTCTCTCTCTCTCTCTCTCTCTCTTTAGCTCTAACTTTTGTCTAAGCTACCCTTTTAGGTTTTCAACTTAGTGAACTTGGATTAATGAAATTTGAGGGAAAGCATTCCATTATGATTTGCTATTTTTCTTCATGTCAAGTGGCTCTAACCTTTGAATTTCGGGTTTGACAGGGGTTTTCTCTAAACTTGTCGCCCTTTGTTGAGGTGCATCATTTAACTACCCAATTGTGTAATAGGTAATTACATTTACTTGCTCCTTGTGCTTCAACTATTTGATGAGAGGTCCTTCTTTGGTTAGGAGCTTGTGAAGTGTTCATTGATTTGAGAGAATGAGGACACCCCATATTTTGATCTATGCTAATTATGGTGGATTTAATCTTTACTCCTTTTTTCTTCATTTTCTTTTCTTTTCTTTTCTTTTCTTTTTCTTCTTCTTTTTTTTTTTTAAGCTCATCCATGTCAGACTCAATCAAGAAAGATAAGAAAGTTAATGCACAAATAATGAAAAGAAAAAATAGATACATTATTATAAAGGAGACTTTATTATAAAATAACAAAAAAAGGGACTGATATGGTTAACAAAATAAAATAAAATGACAGACTCAGACTCAGATTTAGACTCAGACTTTTAGGCTTAGGCTTAGACTTAGACTTAGATTTGGAATTCAACCTCAGACAGGTCAAATTAGCTGGGCTTGAACTCCTCCATGTTATGCTACTCAAAGTTGAATTAAGGTCTCGGGTCTTGCTTTAGAGGGATGATATCTCCACTATCAATCAGATCTTGGATTTTATGTTTCAAAGCTTTACATGCATTGATTTGGTGCCCTGCTCCTTGATGATATTCACAATACTCATTGGGGTGGTAGCTCTTTGGTAAGGGATTAAGAGGGACTCTTAGTTCTAGGGGTTTTACCATTTTTGCCTTCAAAGCCTTCTTATAAACTGCTGCTAATGGAACTCCTAAATCTGTGAAAGCCCTTCGTTGAGATTTCAAAGGTCGCCTACTAGTCATGCCAGCTATCTCTATACTCTCTCACTCGACATCAACAACGGGAGTGTAGGTGTCCATATCCTTCCATTCAGTAGAGGTAAGGGGAGTTGAGGTATTGCCCTTCTTGCACACTTTTTCCATTGTGAGGGTTTGCTCTAATGCATCAATGTTGAGATTTAAAGTTTTTTTAATAGCAGAAGAGGTGGGGTTTTCCTTACTTTGAAGAGGTGGGGTTTTCCTTACTTTGAAAAGGATTCAAAGAAGAGGCAAGGTTAGTATCTAAGACTGGTGGCATAGTTGAGGCTAGAATGGCATTGGTGTTTGAGATTGAGGATGTAAAATTATGGGTCATATTAATGGTGGGTGCAGCATTGATGGGTTTAGCTTAGTTCAACATTCCTCTCACTTCATCAATGATAAGTTGGCATTGGAAACTCAAAGCATTAATGAAAGAAGAAGTAAGATGGATGAGGGCATTATTAAAACTGGATTGTTGGCTAGCTAAAGACTGATTGAAATTGGCTTGTTGAGTGTCTATGGTAGAGATGAGAATAGCTTGAAGGTTCTCTTCTTGTCTCTTAAGTAGGTTGGTTAGAGCTTCCATGTCAATCAGGCTTGCCATTGGTACCTTTAAAACTAAGTCAAAGAATAAGGTAAGTGCTTGGAAAAGAAGCAATGAGATGGGCATGCATACTTTGAGGAAAAAGTCTCCCATTGATGTTGTAAGCTGACCGCATTTAGGCTTTTGATGATTTCCTAATGTTGCACAGGTCAGGGTCTCAAGCTTAAGGTATCAGGTTGAACCAAAGGTACTGGACTTAAGATAGTGCATTGGGCCAAAGGTATTGGGCTTAAGGTATTGTGCTGGGGCCAAAGGTATTGTGCTTAAGGTAGTGTGTTGGGCCAAAGGTATTGGGTTCAGGGTATTACATTAAGGACGTTGGGCTTATGAGTAATGGATGATGGTGTCTTATGGCTAGGTTGATAGGGTATGGAAAAATGAGGGTAGAGGTGTGTGATGTGAGCTAGGTAGGTATTTAGCTAGAGGAGCTTGGTTAGATTTTAGCTTTGGGTGGCTAGGTCAAATTTTAGCTTTGAGTGGCCAGGTCGGATTTTAGCTTTTGAGTAACTAGGTCAGAATTTAGCTTTTGAGTAGCTAGGTCAGATTTTAGCTTTTAAGTAGCTAGGTTGGATTTTTAGCTTTGAGTAGCTAGGTCGGATTTTAGTTTTTGAGGAACCAAAGTTTAGTTAGAAAGGCTAGGTTAGAGTTTAGCCTCAAGTAATTGGATTTGCAATTTATGGATGGTTTAGCATGGGCTTTAAGGATGAAGGGACCATGGGTTTTGCGATTGGGTTATGGATGTACCATGGATTTAGAGGTTAGGTGGACCATGGGTTTGGTGATAGTTAGATAATGGTGGACTGGACTATGGGCTTAAATAGAAGCATGGGTTTGGATAGTAATGTAAAAGATGAAACCAAGTCAGCATTTAGTTTGGGTAATGATTAAGGATAAAAGTGAAGCTAAGTTAGTGTTTAGCTATGGTAAGGATCATTGAGGATAAACCTAGATCAGTGTTTAGCTTTGGTAAGGGTTGTGAAAAATGAAAGCTAGATTAGTGTTTAGCTTAGGTAAGAATTGTGAAAGATGAAAGCTAAATCAGTGTTTAGCTTAGATAAGAATTATGAAGGATGAAGCTAGAATAGAGCTAGGTCAGTGTTTAGCTTAGAAAAGGATTATGGATTTGGATGTGGGTACCATATATGGGCTTATTTTTACCATGAGTTTAACATGGGTTTGGGCAAGACTGGACTATGGGTTTAGGACCATGAGTTTTGGTGTTTGAATATGAGTTTAGATGGACCATGGATTTTGAGTTTTGACCATAGGTTTAGGTGGACCATAGGTTTTGGGTTTTGACCTTGGGTTTTAGGTGTGAAGGTGTTTGGATAGGTTTTACACTCTTCACAAGGTTCAATCTATGCATGCATGTATGAATAAATGATTGAAAAAGATTTCATGAAATACCAAGTTTAGTATTATGGTTCATACAATCCTAAAGGAAGGTCCTATGAGTTATTATATGAAAGGGTAAGGGTGGCTTGAAAGGAACCCATCACACTAGAGATGTGATATACCTAACCACATGTGAGTCAAGAACCCTCGCGTGGGTCCAACAGTACGTGCATACTCATTACACCTCTAAAAGGATTAGAGGATACGTCATAGGCTAGATGATTTCACTATCGGCAAGCAGACCTAAGGAAGGTTGCCCACTCGATGTTACTTGCTATCCTTTATTTTCCTAAGAAACTAATCTTTTAGAAAAGGAGCCCAATATAGTGATGCATGAAAAAGCAACTTTGTACTAAAAGCCAAACTTTTTGTTTTATCAAGAGTAGTCCACTTTTATCCTTTATTTGAATAAGATTTTAAAGGTCCCCAGTGGGGTCGCCAACTGTGAGGCCTCACCCGAGCACCTAGTACAATCCATTAAAAGGGAATCGAAAATGCCCATTTGGGAGAAACATCACAATTAGAACCCGCTATGAGTTCAGAAAAATTGTATTTTGTAAGTTGTAAGTTGTAAAAGCAGTCACCACTTTAATTTTGTTTATTTTAGTTGGGAAAATTAAAGGAAAAACCCAATTTGATTGACTCCAAAATTATACCATTTATGCCAAGGAAAAACACTAGCCTTCGAGTGACCAAAAAGGGCTCGGGGGCTAGGTTTTGGTTAAAACAATACAAAAAATTAGTTTGGCTTAAATACAAAATAGCTCTTATAAAAAGAAGTTTTTATGTATGCATAAATAGATATAATATGATGCATGAAACAAATATTACTCGTGAAATGCATGGCAATATAAAATAATGACAATTATAAAAAGATAAGGAAGAAACTACTTAAAACTATTATAAGTCAAAATATCAAAATCAGGGGATCTTTCCTCTAGACCTCATGAGTTCTAGGAAAAGCACACATTCTCCAAATGTAATTTAAACAACTAAAGTAAGGAAAATAATAAAACAATTTTAATAAACAAAACTAAATTTTGACTTTCATTTAAGAAAAACAATTTCAATCCTAAGCTATGTGAAGAAGGTGATAGAGAGAAGAAGTTGTTAATTTTAGTGGAGTTGAATGCCTCAAAGACGACAAGCCTGCGTATCCCTTTGAATGGAAATCAAACCCCATGCAGTTCTTCCTTCTTGCAAAGGAGGGGTTTTTTTAAGTCATTGCCTTCGTTATCATGTTTTGGTTGATTTTAAAGGCTTGAGGGATTTGTTAATTAGGTCAAATTTTAATTAGAAAAATTAAATCTTTTCAAATTTAGTCCTTGAAATCAAAAAGGAAAAGGAAAGAACTTTTACCTTTAGCTTTCAGCGGCGAGGAATGTGAGGAGCGAGTTTGGCACTAGATCTAAGTTCCACCTTCTCTTAGGGATGGCATGAGTACTCCTTTTGGAAAAAGAACTCTTGAACAGCATGAACTCTTCTTGGAGGGACTTGGATCACACCTTTGCTTGATTAACACAAATTCCTTTTTGAAAGAAATAACTTGCGTTGCACCTTTTTTTGATTAAGAAGCTCAGAGATAAGGTTTGGGGAGGTTAGGAAGCTTATGAATGCAGTTTTGAGATGATTGCGAAGTTTATGAATAGGGTTTTGAGATGATTGGGAAGTTTATGAATAAGATTTGAGGTGATGGAAGAAGTTTTGGAATGAGGTTTTGAAGATTTGGAGATTTAAGAAGAGGGTTTTGATGATTGGAAAGTTTAGAAATAGGGTTTAGAAAGCTTTAGGGAGAGTATAGAAGCATATGATTGCGTGTTTTTGCTATTAGGAGGTGCCAAGTATTTATAGGAGGAGTTTGGGACTAAAAATTCACAGTTTTCGTGTAGGATTCTAAAAGGGGCACGCTGCGGTAACTGAGGTGCCGCCTGCAGTAACTCAAAGCCCTTTACGGTTACCGCAGGGACCTCTACAGTAACCGCAGAGCGGCTGCAAGTTACCGCAGCCAACCCGCAGATTGCCACAGTTCATTTTCCAGCCCGTTCTCACCCTTTTTTATCCGATTTGAGTCCAACTTGATTAAATGGATTCATAATCGAGTGCTAATCATCTGAAGGTGCAAGTTTCAAGAAATTTACTTTTCAACAGGGGCACTGCCCCACACCCCACAAAGGGCGTTGCCTCCTTGACCCCTGCCCGCTAACCGATTAGCGGGACTGCCGTATGCATAGTGCACGAATCTTAGCAAGTGTCAAGCTGCGGTCAGATCTTAAGGGTGCAAATTTGAGGGTTCACACCTCGGCAAACTGTAGCTTTTTTGCCCAAGTCTCGCCTGTCTTAAACTAGTTGTTCTTGGGTTAAGATTTCTTGCCATTATTTAGCAATCTCTTCCCTCTGATTCAAAGCTCTCTTATTTGCCTCAATTTGAAGGTTGGCTTGGATATGTTTTACTTGACAATACATCTCTTCCGATTTAAGATAATTCTAATTTATTCCATAGAAATGCTCAAAATTAATGCTTTCATTTAGATGCATACCTTTTGACTTGGCTAATTCTGAACCCTACATGACAAGAGATGAACCAATGTCAGATTAGGCAATGGAAAGAGTGGTGAAATCTTATAAACCAAAAATTTGTGCATGCTTGGACATGTATCTTTGAATGATACTGATCCACCATTCTATATAAAGTTCAGTGCAGTTGGGGTGAATACGCAAGTCTTCAATTTCAAAATCAACTAACGTCTTGTGGTATAGGGCATTAATCTCTAAAATTAATCTATATGTACTAATGTTCGGGTTCCATGGTCATCATTGGTCAAGAAGGCAATAGGGAAAGGTAGACCTTGATTAAGACCGAATTGCTTAGCACATATGTTAGGATGGTACACTTCAACGCCACATTTGTTGTCCAAAAGAACACTAAAGTGTAAGTCCCAAACAGTCAAGGCACTAGCCTAAGACTCAACCCATTCATCCAACAAAATATCATTAGTTAGGGAAAGGTTTTCATATTGAAACCAAGTCCATTCAGGGCTCAATTCAATTGGATGAAAAGGACAAAAAAGATTCAACGACCTATGCTTGGTAGAAAAAAATAAATAGAAAACTTGCTTAAATTCAAGATTTTTAAAAGTACAATTTTAAACCCATCGGCTATAGCTCGAGATGCTACCTGAATAATGTTTAGATGAGTGGTGAGAAAGTTCAAGAAAGTAAGATAGTAGCCAATACTAAACCATCCACAATGGGCCACATATAGTCCCAAAAGATTGAGGTGACCCACTATAAAGGAAAGTATGGATGGATCAGTATATATGAGCTAAAATGTAAGGGCCAAGGGCAAGTTTACGGTTTGAAGAGAGAGCTATGGCTATTTTCAAATACTCTTTAGTGACCTTGATCGAGGCTATGCAGAAGATGAATTTGCACAGCTAACACAATAAAAAGGCAATATGTTCCTGTTTGTGGGGCCTCGCTCGAGCACCGGTCTGATCCGCCAAGGAATAAAAATGCTCTTCAAGAGAAACTCTACGATTGGAACTCGCTGTGAGTTCAGAAAGTTGATTTGTGTGATTTCTTATTGTGAAAGGGAGTCGCCATTTTAATTTACTTATTTTAATTGGGAAAATTAAAGAAAACCCAAAATGATTAACTCCAAAAAATATTTGACTTATCCCAAAGGAAAATGCACTAATCCACGAGTGATCAAAGGGGGTTCAGGGATCAGGTTTTGGTAATTACACAATTGAGAAAATATAATTTTCTTTAGTTTAGCTAAAATTTGCATTTTCGTGTATGCATGAACAGGAATAAAATGATGCATAAAACAGATATATATGACAAGATGGAAAAACAATTATAGATAAATAAACAAAAATAAATCCTACTTAATTATTACAAAGCCAAAATGATTAAAATAAAGAGGATCTTTCCTCTAGCCCTTATGGAAAGCACACATTCCTCAACTAAATTAATACATAAATAGAAATAAAGGATTAATATAAATAAATCAAAGTAAAAGGGAAAAATGTTAATAAAAAGATTTTGGAGTTAATGCCTTTTCAGAATGGCAGTCTGCGTATCCTATTGAATAGGAATCAAACGCCATGTAGTTCTTCCTTCTTGTGAGGTTTTGGAAAAGTGTTAGTTTGTTTATTAATTTAATTCTAATCTTTAAATTAATAAATTTTAGATCTTTTCTGTTTAGACCTAAAGAGAATTCTAGATATGATTTTAGAATCTTAAAATGGAAAGAAGATTATACCTTTGCTTTCCTTGATTTTCGGATGAACAGGGCGAGCCTAGCTCCGAATCTCAACTCCACCTTTGATTCAAAACCCTAAATTTGAATCTTAACAATAAAATGTTAGTAAAATAGCGTAATGAATGTAAATTGAAAAGAAATTGAAACAACAGCTTTTTGTATCAAATTTCAAGTAGAACTTAAGCACAATAAGTAGAGCAATATAGGAGAATTTCTGCCTTAGAATCTGTGTCAAATGAGCTTGAATGAGGCTCTATTTATAAACCTGCTAAAAAGGGTGCCGGCAGTACCAGCGGCGGCACAAGCAACATCCCGGCGGCATGGGCGGCACGGTGACTCGCCGAATGTCCAGGTGGCACAATGGGCGTGCCGCCCATACCGTTGGCATGGATTTCATGCTGCCCTATCAATGGCACATCCAATGTGCCACCCAAAAAGGCGATCATGCCTAGCACGACACAAATTAGTTGGTTCAACCTATTTCCTATTTTTTTGGCTGTTTTTGGTCCTTTTCAGTTCTGATTTGAGCCTAGTTTGATTCTGTGGGTTTGTAACTGAAAGACGGTCGACTAGAGGTGCAATTTTGATAAGTGTGAACTGAAAGGCCTAGGACATCGTTCTGAGCATCCTGAATGTCCCTTTCCATATTGGGAGTTGTATAAAAGCTCCAGGTCTAATTTTTGGCTTTTCTGACCCCGTCTAGTTTATTTTCTAATTTCTAGGCTATTTTTGAATTTTTGATCTTTCAGCAATTTCAGGAGATTCTGAACTCTAATCGAGACCCTGTCTATTTTGGGAGATGGATAAAAATCATGCGGATTCACTGCTTCAGATAGAACTAAATTCCAAGTTAAAATAAGCCTGTTATAATAAAACCACGTGAACTAGACCTGCGAATCAAAAAAGTTTAAAAGTTGTCATTATGAAGGGGGCCCACCTCTTCACCTATATATATCTTCCTTCCTTCACATTTTTCATAACTTTCATTTTTCACTTTTCTCTCTCTTTCTCTCTAGCTTTCATTTCTTTCTCTCCAAATTTCTTTCTTTTCCACTCTCTCTCAACTATTTACATGGAAGCTTTCAATCAGCCAACAATTGGTGCTCAAGACTCGGAGACATTGCTAAAGGAGTCAGATCGCCATGTCAGCTACACTGGATCTTTTCAGGTATGTTTTTATTCCTGCATAGTTAGTAAAAATTTTGATAATTATTATTTATTATTATTATTTTTATCTTTTTTTTTATGATATGTAAAAATTTCAGAGGGTATAGTTGAGGCCTAGAGAAGGTCGTAGTGTCATGGAGGTTGTTCACCTCTATCTAGGTAATCAGGAGGCTATCCGTCAATGCCACAAGCCATATGGCTTACTCGGGTGGCTGGAGCTAGACATCAAGCAGCCGGTTGACACCATCATGGTCAGGGCATTGGCGGAGCACTGGTGGGATACTACAAATACATTCCACCTTTTGTGCGGTGAGATGACAGTCACTCCCCTTGAGTGGAGCATGCTTAATGGTATGCATTTCAGATCTCGTCCTCTCGAATTTTATTCTTTGTGGATCGAGCGCTCTTTTGTAGAGATGACTGCTCTTATCGGGGCTGACCCACCCCGTGGGAACCTTAATGTCCCATGTTCCTAGCTTCATTAGGCCTTGATGACCATGGGTCAGACTCCATATCAGTATGATGTTGATCAAAGTGCTAGACTATGTGCTTTAATTATCTTGAGCTGTACTTTTCTGCATAACAATAAGGATAGCATTAATTTGAATGTCCTATGATCATTAGAGAACCTGGATGAGATTGGCGAGTTTGACTGGGGAGGTGCTACCCTTTGTACTATGTACTAGGAGCTATGTAGCATTTCCCGTGGGACACTTAATGGCCATGGTGGTACCTTTATCGTGCTCGAGGTGAGTATTATACTCTGTCATCTAGTTTTCTAAACTTTTGTCTGGTGACTGATAAAATTTATTTCTTGCAATACTGGGCTTATGAGCACTTTCTGATGCTAGCTCCACCACTGAGAGAATTTGCTGCTATTGACCCTCCCTACGAACTTCTTTGGAGAATGTCCAACAGAGATTCCTTCATGGCACCATCATTTGAGAATTACAGAAAGATCTTTGCTACTTTGACTATAGACCAGGTATTCCTTTGTTGATTTTGACTTGGATCTTACTGTTTACCTTATACTGCTTATCTTGCAATCTATTTACAGGTGAGATGGATGCCATTTGACAGATTCGTAGAGTGGATTCCTGGCCGGATCAGGCCTAGCATGGACTTATCCTCTTATCGACTCTTGCTCCATTATGAGTCTTTAAGAATGTTTTACTTGGGAGAAAAGGTAAGGGCACATATTACAAGAGAGAGAGTTGTGCCACAGCCTCCTCCGGTAGACATGAGGTACGGCCTAGCTATCTTGGGAGAGGATGCTTGGGCTAAAAGGGTTTCTTGTCTGGATTATCTGTTGCCCAACATGGACTATGATGAGTTGTGCAAGACATCCTTGATGCAGGGCTCACCTCCATTGGATGGATTATGGAGGCCGACACATTGGGGATCTAGCTCGAGGACTTCCTGAGGGCCCCCTTCTAGAGATGGGAGTTTCATCTCTCTGCAGGTCGGTAGTACTATCCCAGTTGGTAACATGGGTCCTAGGGTTGGACCTTCAGGTTTTATGGCTGGTCCTTCAGGTTTTACAGCCAGTCTTTCTAGGATTGGTCCTTCAAAGGCTAGTGGCTCAACTTTAGCCCTAGCTCCAGATGCTTCAATAGGAGGTCCGACTGATCCGGTTCCCTTGCCCACTAGTCTTATCTATTTACCAGCTCATCTTGATTATTTTTCTTATGATAGTTGATCACGGCATTATGATCTTCCTGATGAGCGACCAGGAAAAACAGTTCTTCAAAACAAGATTACTATAATTGCAGGCCATTTTTCCAAAGCCAATATCAATTTCACTATCCTCGGCCTTTAAAGAATCATCAATAGATTCCAACTAAGGGGAGATTAAATAGGACATCCTGATCTAATAAGGTGATTAACATGGGACTAAAGCGAAAATAGAAAACATTGCTTTTGGCCAACCAAAATAGCAGAGATGGGATGAGCAAGTGTTTTTGAAAGCCGATTCTAGTTTTAGAGAGTTTCAGAAGTTCCAAAATATCAAGAGACTCCCATTGATAAAAATAAAAAAAATAAAAATAAAATAAAAATAAAAAGAATAGGTAAAGTTGGTCAAACTAGGAAACATACTCGAAGGGAATGGTTGGCCATGACCGAGGTATTTTCTCATACATACATGAATTGAGAAAATTTTTGAGGTTCAACCTAGGAGGAGTATGAGCACTAAACAAAAAAATTCTCAAAGGGACATTTACGTTCGGTAAGTATGGGACCAAGCATAAGGTCAAGGTGAGATCCATTTAGTACCTTGAGAGAAATAGGTTCATTAGACTTGGCCATCCTTTTAAACATTTCTTTAGGGCTGCTAACAGACACTTCCTTTCCTTTGGACTTGGTCATCCTGACACATATAAGTCGAGCTAGTGAAGACAATTAATACTTTCATTTCCATATGGAAAAAGATCAAAATAAGGAAATCAAATGGAAATACTTACTCAATGATTTTGAATTTTGAAGATGAACGTGCTTGAATAATCACAGGCCGAGACAAAGAAAGAACTTGAAAACCAAAACAGAGTATATTGTAAACAAAAAGCAAGATTAGCAAAGGTAAAAGTAAAAATGAAGTCATTCCCTATTTATAAATGAAAACTTGGGGGAATCGATGAGTTGCAATGGTTCAGTTGGTCAAATAACTGAGCATTAATTCCAACAAACAACTGTTAAATCATCATAATTTAAAGAGTCACAACATTTCATCTACACCTTCTTTATATTCATGTGAAATGGAAACGACCGAGTCAAGAAGGTTAGTCAATAACACAGTTTGGCCTTTCAGTTGAATGGCAAAAGGCAAGGTGAATTATGGATCAAGTTTGATCAAGAAGATGTAACCCTTCATCTTTTACCAAAAATAAAGGGTTGCAGGGGGCATTGTTTACACCAGGCCAAAAAATCATGAAGCCCATAGTTCAAATAATTGTTAATTGATTTGAAGATCAATTATCAAGGCCTAAGATTGAGAAAAGGTCCATAGGGCCAACTGGCATAACTGAGGGTTTCCAAGGTTTCTTAAATCCCTATAAATACACTCATTAATGTCAATATCACATCATCACTAAAACAAACTCATAAAAATATACACTCTTTTGGTTGATGATTCTATATGATCTATATACCAGACCCCTGTCCAAGCAAATTGACAGTGCCAAAAACCTATTTATTTGCCTTTTCATGTTAATTTTCCTTGCACAATACCTTGGATTTGCTATTGATGGGATGTTTCAACCCTATATACATCAAATCTAGTCCTATTGTTCTTGATTATATAAATATAGGAAAAAAAAGTCCAAAAAATACTAGTTTCTTATTTACTGTTTCTCTAAAAAAGTACCTGTAATTTGTTTTGATTCTATAAAAGGTAATATAAAAGTTGTTATTTTATTCATCAATTCTAAAAAACTATAAAAGTTGTTATATCAATAGTACAAATTTTCAGATTTAGTTAGCACTGACACAGGAACCCATATAAAAACAATCTAAAGATATTTGCTGCATTGACTCGAATATTTTGCACCAAACACATATGCTTGTGAATGTCATCTTTAAATTATATTATATTACTTGTGCTTGAGAGATGGGATTAGGACGATAGAGGGCTGTTTAGAATGTGTTTATGATATGATGTGATAAAATGAGATTGCTGGTGTATGATAGTGGAATTGCTCATCTCCACACTGCTACTAGTCTCATCGACACTACTTGGCTTGGGCCGATGCTAACAGAACCCTTAAGAGAAAACTATTAAATATGATGTGCCACAAAGTGGGATAGGTTTCCCAATATTCAAGATTTAGCATGATTCCTATTTACTAATCTCCATCCTTCTATGATTATGTGAATTATTTGTTTCTTTGATAAATGCATAATCTATAACATGATGATAACTATATGACATCAGGATTATATATTAGTTAGTATCACACACCAAATTGAGACGTTCATTCATGTTGTCTTATTTTTTTTCGGTTGCAGGTTTAACTCCTAAGAAGACATCTAATTTTTTTTGTGTTATCCCTACCTTTATTTCCAGGGGTGCTTATGTTTTATTTATTCGAATATATATGTATTAAAACATTATGGTCATGTATGATTGTTATGTGGACATATGTCTATATATGATGATTGAGGAAATATGAGCTTCCTCTTATTACATTATTATGTTACAAAACCGTGAAGCAGGAACCTAAATTAAATGTTGAATTCTTATTATTTAAATTCTTATTATGCTATTATGGGCTTCAAAGGCCTCACTGATATTTATATGAGATGATGTTTGATCAGGTTTTACTTGACAAGTAGGTCTATAGTGTGTTAAATTTACAATTGTTATATGGTAATTTTTTTTTATGTGATCTAATGATTTAGACTTATTATCGTGATATGTATGGGAGTTACAACTGTTATATTGTAATTTCTATGTAATATAATGATTTAGACTTATTATTGCGATATTTATGGGCGCCACAATAGGCTTGCAATCTCTAAAAATTAATAATTCCAAAATTAATAATTCCAAATCATATTGATATTTCCAGCAGTCAACATTTAATTCTTCAATTACTAATATTTAACTATTAACCATTGCAGATAATTTTCATTGACAGTTCTTGAACTATTAACCGTATAACACTACAGTCTCTGAATTTCAATTTGTAATAATAAATCCTCTGAACTTCAATTTCAATAATACCATAGTTTATAAATTTCAATTTATAACAGTAAATCCCATGAACTTCAATTTCAGTAACATCAAATTCCCTCACGTCATCTTCTGTTAAACACTCTAACAAAATGCTAGTGTGGCACGCCAAGCTTAAAATTGAAAAATAAAAAAATAAAAAAATAAAAAAAGTCAGATTATTAAACTTGAAAATCAACAAATTTGATCAGTTACAGAATTTAAGAGAGTTTTTAATGATAATTTAGCTTGCAATAAAAGCTCAAATTGATGAAGAAAATAGAAAGAGTTAAAATCCGACTAAAAAAATTTTACCATTGGAAATTAATACCAATATTTGCTGATACAGCATCCCATATTTGCATTTAATGACCTGGCTTTTTTCTTTTCTTTTCTTTTCTTTTCTTTTTTTTACACATAACGTGCCACATCAATATTCCATTAGAAAATTTAACAAAAGATGATGTGAAAGATTTTCTATTACTGAAATTAAAGCTAAGAGACCATGCTATTAGTGAAATTGAAATTCAGGAATTTTACTATTATAAATTGAAATTCATAGACCATGGTATTATTGAAATTAAATTTCGGAAAATTTATTGTTACAAATTCAAGTTCATAGACCATAATGTTACTCAATAATTTAGGAATCATAAGTGAAAATTAGTCTAATCATTGCACACCAAGACAAGGCTTAGCGGCAGCGATAAGTGCATATTCTCTTAAACAATAAACTCAATATAAATTCCCCTTTCCTAATGCTGAAAAAAAAAAAAAAAACTATTAACCACTAATTACCAACAAATCAATCACAATCACTAAACAACACAATCTTAATCAGGTGGTTTTCTTACTCTTTCTAAACCCAGTTCAGTTAATTCTAGACATTCATGACCGTGGTCAATGGCCAACTTCAGCCATCACCCACTCCATTACAAATATAACGAGTATTTGATATTCCACCTATCAGACACGGAGCTGAACCCAAATAAGTTCGTATTATATCCAGTGCAAGACTTGCCCTTTGCTGAGTAGAGTAGACTTGTCAATAGTCAATGCCCCTATATGCATTTATCAACCAGAACTATATGCAAGTGAACAAAGAGACTCTTTATCAACAAAAACTATAATAAAATCCGTTATATATATATATATATATATATATATATATATATATATATATATATATATATATATATATATATATATATATTCCATCACTCCACTCCACACCCACCTCCACACACCCCCAACCACCCCCCCCACTCCGGAATATGCATTAAGAAATGTAGATTATCATCTTCAAATGTGGCATTCTGATCATCAATCGACTTATAATTTCAATCACCTGGTTAAAATTAATATACAATGTTGAAAAAGATACATCCATGATCATTCTCTCTTCAAACTTAAAGATTCTGCCCTATTGTGTACTGCGTGGTACTTCTGTATTATGGACAAGAGATAACCATATATCATATTGTGCTGAGTTCAGTGTGAGCAGAGACTGAAGGCAAAACCTTCTTCCCTCTGGTCTCATACCATGTAACTGGATTTGATTTTTAGATATGTGAGTGTGAAGAGCACTTCGTCCTCTTCACTCAATAATTCTACATTTCCTAATAAACTTGTTTGAAAAATTTACATGTCTATTCCATAAGTTTTGTACCTCTGAGAACCCAATCTCAAGCCACGGCTTTGCAGGGCCACTGAAATGTAAAACAGCAGCAGCTTCCAATGTCTCTGTATGAATTTCTTGGGGTCTATAACCCAGCCCAGCCAGATGCCATGAAGGATCAATAGGATGCACATAACCCTCAAAGGCAAGTAAGGCTGCTGGAAGCACTCCTGGTTGCCATAATTCCAATCCATATTTAACACTCTGCATATAAGATAACTGACATCAAGTAAAAAGTAACATAATATATTTATAGCAAGTAAATTTATGAAGTTATTAGAATGTGCATATATGTACTATTTTCTGTTATCCACAATTACAGCATGAAACTCTCTCCTGTGAATGATTTAAACTTTGATCAGATTATATATGTAGTCCCTCAGCCGAATAAAGCAGGAGATTCACAGTAGGTATTAGCCAATGAAAAACTTAGGCACTCTTTATGATGAGGAGCCAGATAGATATATCATTTGGAAGTTCAATAATCAAGTATGATAGACAAAAAATGGTTCCTGTAGCCAACTCCAACTAGATTAGGTTTAAGACAATTGAATTGAGTTGGGTGTACATTGCACCACGAAAATACCTGGTGAAATTGGGTTGCATCAAATACACAGGTTTTCTACAAAACCAATATAACCCTAAATTATCAATTCCCATGATACAAAACAACAATCATTGCATCTCTTGTATAAAACCTTCATGTGTTTGTACTTGTATGCATATGTAAATATGTTGCATGTGCCGTTGTATGATTAGAATAACAAGTCAGTATCACTCACTGCACTTTCTATAAGTCATAAAGTTTGGTTTCTGTTTCTCTAATAATATTCTTTCTGAAGCATCCATAAAAAGATGACAATAAGCCTATTGCTATATCCACCTTAAGAAAAAACTTGAAGAGTTACAACAAAATACACTAATGCTGTTGAATAAGGAAGAGATGGAACAAAGCACACAAAATACACTAATGCTGTTGAATAAGGAAGAGATGGAACAAAGCACACTTACATGTTTCAACCATTTATGGTAATTTGTTGTGATATTAGCTCTCCTCCAAGTGTCAAGATCAAAGACATTCATGCCATAAAGCCAAGCACAACGTTCAGGATCAAAGTTGGATGAAATTATTGAGTGAGAAAAATTCAAATAATCTTTATATCTTCTTCCTGGGCAGCAGTTGTCACCATTTCGTGAGCCAACAACAGCACCAACAATTTTCTCATTGAGTTCCAATTCCCACAAAGATGATATGTCATGTTGCACCACTACATCATCATCCAAGAAAACTATCTTGTTGAGATCCGGGAACAGCTGTGTAGCGCATGGAATTCAAACGATAGATCTATCATTATTAAATACTTCATACATTCTACATCATCCATCCAATCATAGAAGATCATATGAATTTTTTTAGTAATACCTCAGGGATATAAATTCGGAGGTGGTTCAAAAGGGACAGACAGCTAGGGCTTAAAGCCTCCAAACTTCTTTTGCGCTCTCCTTCAAGTAGAAAATCTTCTTGTTTCATATTGGTGTAGTAATGGCTCCAAATAAGGCGATGAATCTCTAACATCTCTTTAACTCCAATATTCACTTCCTCAGACCAGTCATATTGGTGCAATCCCTTAATTTCCACAACTGCTGATTTAAGAGGATTGATAGCAAACCATGCATGCATTGGATTGTAAGTTTTCTTGTCGGTGATTATGTGGAACACCAATTTTTCAGGACTGGCTGAGTTTTGGACTGTAGAAGAAATGACAACAGATGCAGCAAGAACATTATCAGTTATGAGAGCAACATGATGAAAGGATGGGTCTGCCAGGCGAGACACATATTCAGGTGGAGGTAAACGAGATCGCGCTATGGCATTTACAGCATATTCCTCAGCCAATTTTAGGCAAAGGCAATGCAAGCTCTTAGGAATACCATGTGAAGCTAAATGCCAATAAATTGATTCACGTTGTCTCGCTAACTGCACATTGCGCTCCATTTTTGATAGCTGCAATAATTTATTAAAAATAAAATCCTCTAACTTGTATGAAAATGACCAGCAGATGATGTGATAATGACGCAAAATTCTGCTTATAATGAATATTAACAGCCAAACATAGGTTGTTAATCAATAATACCATTTTGTCCGTGTCCACGGCTCTGATTAAGATTCAGTACAGCATAGGGAAAAATAGTTGGGACTGACTACTACGGCTATAATACCAAGTAGTAGTGCAATACATTGTGATTATTTTTTAAAAAATTTTAATTAGGAGTGAAACATCAATGACCCAGTACTGCCGAACTAAATATAATATGTATGCAAGGTCCAAAAGTAGACAACCACTATATAAGAGAGACATGTAAAACGCTACCATGGAGACCCATTAGCATAATAAAATTCGCATTTGGACCTTGTGTCAAAAGTGCTTTGTGCCACGGGTAAATGGTGGCAATCACACTAAAGATGATGTCAAGTAATCAACACTGAATAATCCAGACCTGCTAATACCCAGAAGTTGCTGGTTCTGTCAGATGCCTAGATTTCACTCTAATTAATTACTTGCTGATTGTATCTTATGCTGATTATTTATGCCTAGATTTCACTCTGATTAAATATCTTTATCAGTCCTTATAAAAGGTTAGCAAATCCTCATTCATGTACAAAACTCAGTGTACAATGAAAAGCTAGAGCAAATCAAATATCACTTCTATCAATGAGAAGACACTTGCAAGGAGAACAAATATATAATTTGGATATCAAAATGTGATGAATCATCACAGGAAAAACATAATCAACGCAAAACTATGCTTGATAACCTTCGGAATAAAACATTCCAATTCCCTAGAAGTTTGACAACCATCAGCCTTATATGCTCAGCAAATCAAAATTATTGTACAACCCAATGCTACTCTTTAGGAGATGGATGCTGATTCTGGAAGAGCCAATAAAATAAGGCTCATACGTGGGAATTCACCATACACCATTTTGTCATATCTACAGATGGCAATGCTAGACAAGATCTGTGAACATAATACAAGCACAACACCATCCACCTTAGTTATATGCATGTTGTAATCATATTAATACAATTCTAACGCAAGATAGTCATTTTGTGTTAGAGTCTCATAGATAACTCATGTATGTCATGAGTTGACCCAAACATGAGATCAAATTAACACTTTTAATTTTTGTGCTCAATTAAAACACTCAAAACCCTCACATATCAATGACCTATACAACCTAAAATGTAATATTTACCTTCTTATTATTTATTCAATGTAACATATAGACATAGTTTAATATTTTATTTGCTCGCTCACTAAAATTTTTTTTCATATATTAAATATAATATGGTAACATATAAATATAAGGAGGGATAGTAATATTAAGGTCAACTATGGTGGATTATATCTTTTATGGATTATGATGTGATTTAATATTTAAACAATATTCCATCCAATAATGCCTTCCCTAGTGGTATCAACTTTCTTCCAACAAGCATAAGATACATGTATTTTCATGCTTATGATAATTATATAATTAGTTAAGCTTCATCATCAGGAAACCTATAACAACAGCAGTAGTAATATCTGTAATAGGAGAAAACAGATACGTAAAGCTTAACTTAATTTCGCTAAGCTCAACTGTTAATGTTGGTTGTAATACTGATCTAGGCATGCCTAACATCCATGATCCATCTCTAAACCTCTCCCATGAATCTTGTGTTGAAATCTTGCAAGTCCTTTTATTTCATAATGGACCGCAATCTAAATTTTAGACAAGACAAAAATTTAAGACCATAATAATGAAACCAAATTGAGTCCCTTTTGAGGTCCAAACCTAGTGGTCCTGACTCGATCTAAGAAAACAAAGCATCAAAATTAGGATTGTAACAAGTCAACCAAAAGATACACCAAGCAATTTTAAAAGTAAGATTGTAACAAGTGATGCAAAAGAATCCTTGGTAAACTTATTCAAAAACAACAAAACTTCCAATCAAAATGGCATGGACAATGATGGTATAACAACCAGAGGCAAATTTGTATGCATTTCAGTCAGGTCAATTGACCCCGCTAGACTTATAAAAAATTATATGAAATATAATTAATTATTGACCCGCTATAAAGTTAATCTTGCCTCCACTAGATATTAGCTTCTAATAATTTACATGTATTAAAGTATAAATTCTATTGTAAAAGTCATTTTCTATACAAAAATGATTGTATGCTCAAAAGTAGGTATTAAATGTATTTGATATAAATATATATTTCATAAAAATTTATTTTAAGCTTATTAAGCTTATATTTTTTTAATATTGCATTACCAAACTAACAAACTTTTCAATTTAAGAACATTGAGACTTATTTTATGTTAAAAAAAAATTTTTTAAAAAATGAGAAATTTTAAGAAATTCACTAATAATGATTCAGAAAACATTAAAAAAAACAGCTTTTAAAAATTATATGAAATTTTCAATTATATATATATATATATATATATATATATATATTACTCTACTAATCTAAAACATTGGCTTCATCACTGAAAATAACTACTAGCCATGCTTCTTTATACCTATTAGTACAATTCCAAAATGCTTATTTTAGCCAAGGCCCTTATTAAAAAAAATTAAAAAAAAAAAAGCATTTTGCTAGAACAAAATTTTAATACGGTCACGGGTTCAATCATCAATATATTTGGAAATAAGTCAAACTCAAATGATAGGGATCTTATTTATTACTTGAGTGGAGAGAAGCATTTTAGAAGTACTTGTCATCATTATGCATCGACTTCTAACAAAGTAATAAGAACTTTCACAACCATATATAATGTATTAACAATGAATGGTTTGAAATTTTCTGAGCTTCCCCAATAAGGTCTATTCCATCTAGCAGGTCAATCTCACCTCATGAGAAATCCCTTACCATGTCAATGCAAATTGTGATACAGTTTCTCAGCAAACAAAAAATTGTAGTAATACATAGATGCTATTTATGATTAATGCTATTTAATGAGCAAATCATCAATTAAAATTAGAAGGATTAGTACATGGGCAATATGGACAATTTTCTTCTGCTGACTTTTAAAATAATAATTACAATTTTTTTTATTGATATATATAATAACTATAATAATAAATAAAGCGGGGAAATGCCCAAATGCTCAAATGAAGACTTGAAAAAATTTTGGATCCAATTTAAGACATGTCCGTTAATTATCCATCAACAGAAATGAAGTGGAATCTACTTCATATTTTTTAAATATTAAAATTTTAAAAATTAATATTTTTAAATAATAAAAAATTTTAAAATTAAAATTAAAAACTAAAATTAAAAAAATAAACACAAATGCAGATCTGGGTAAATCCACTTCTATTTCAATTGACTTGATATTGCGATCTTCTGGATGAATCGAGATTAGCCAATATTGCATTGAATCACAAAAGAGCTACGCGTAGCTGAGCGTGCGATGGCCAAGATCGACATTGCCATCTGCAGGAGCCTGATTGGTGGTGGAAGTCTTAGATTTCAGAGGCGGTTTGCGACGATGATAGTGACAGAGGCGGTTTGCGACGATGATAGTGAACTATGTGCAAGTTGAGCGGCAGCAGTTGATTGGGGTTACAATGAAGAATAATGAACAATCTAGTTTACTTTTTTCTAGCCTCTCTTTCAGAAAATTAATGCAAAATTTTTTGAACCATAAAGTCATTCTTTTTTGCTTCCTCAGCCATTGCTTCTCCAATATCTCTTCCATCACCACTCCTATCATTCTTCCCTTTTCTTATTGAAAACGACCTCGCCAACCCATTGAACATGGAAGATAAACGCCTCATTGCCAACATTAAACTACTGGAAAATGACTTGCTAGATCTATGAAGTGGACTCTTGTTTATGCAGGGTCCGGGTTTTATTTATTTTTTTCAATATTAGTTTTTAATTTTTTATTTTAATTTTAATTTTAATATTTTTTATTATTAAAAATATTATTTTTTAAAAAATTCGATATTTAAAAATATGAAATAGGTACTACTTAACTGCTGTTAATGGATAATTAACATATATGTCTTAAATTAAACCATTTGAAACCTTTGATTTGGCCCAAAAAATTTTATGCCCTCAACTGAGCATTTGGGATAAGTACAAGCCCCAAATTGGCCATTTACCCAAATAAAGCAATCATGGAACTATTTTAAACCAAAATGGGATTGGCAAATTTGACAAAATTTTATCAATTCAAGTACAGGATAGGATATAAAATCATAGCCACGGACATGTCAAGAAAACAGTGATAAATGATACTAAAACAGTGTAACAAAATGGTCAAAGGTAACAGATCATGGAATGAGATCAATGCGAGTAAAAAGTGCAAGGAGTAGACAAGTAAGGAAATGCAAGGGATACTCGAATGTACAGACGTACCATGGCCTTAGTCCTGAAAGCAAAAGCCTGGATGTCTTGTCTTTTAGAGGTCATTTCCTTCACAAGCTCGTTGAATGATTCAATTGAATCATCAATTCCATTATCATTAATGCCACTCTCTTTTGCCTCCAACAAAGCTCTTGTCAGCTCTTCTCTCACCTTTAAATTCTGTACATGCATCAACACAGCAACAATATTACAAAAATCTTGAGTTTTATTGAGTCAACAGAGTGATGTGATATCAATAATTAATATATCTTATTTTTATTAAATTAATTTATAAATAAAATAATAAATTTCATCTATTTAAAAATTTATCGAAAAATATAATCAATGACAGATATTTAGAATCGTTGATCTAATTACTCTGTGTTGACGTGCGCTCTGACATTTTCAACTAAACCTATACAATAACTCTTTATTCACTTCTTCCACTCCAATAAAATAGCCAATCTCCTTGGAGTTTTCAACGGAAATAACTTGGAAGGAGAAAAATTAATATTGGAAACAGAAAATTGCCCCACCAATAATTAAATTTCTTTTCTTATGGTGCGTTATGAATTAATAAAGTTCAAGTGGAGCAGAATATTATGATTGCAGGACAACTGGACACGTGGAATAGAAAGCAACTTCAATTACCGACAGTACCTGCAATTTTCATTCTTTATCTAAACACTGTAGCATCTGCAATTTTCATTCTTTCAAAATATATATATATATATATATATATATGGGGTCATAATTTGGCCAAAAAAAAAAACAACATATTTATGGTCATACATTTGGCAAAATAAATATTTAAGGTCATAGGACTAAAATGCCATCACCCAATTTCTATTTTAACAAGAACGCCATTTCTTACTACTGTATCTGAGGTGAAAGAAAAATGAGAAATATGTACATCTTAAACGAAAAATTAAAATAAAATAAAATAAAATAAACAAAACAAAATAAAGGCAGTTGACAGTAGACACAGAGAATATAGAATTAACTGTATTTGGCGAAAAAAAAAAAAAGAATTAACTGCATTGCAGAGGTCCGATGATTGAAAAAATAATTCATTTTGATCCTACCGTTTATTTTAATTTTGTTAAAAAATATTAATGATTTTCAATGCAAATTTTGAGCATATGCAATTTATTATTATTCAAAAAATAGTTAAAAAATTGGATATTTTTAAAAATTTACAATAGAAAGGGGAAAAAACTTGAGAACCACATTGTTTTTGCATTGAGTTAATATGACACATCGGTTTTTACATTTCATAATATTAGGGCATACTACACATACCTAGATCAACAAATTCAAAATAATATTTTCTTTATAATTTGACCTAACCTTTTTTCTTTTTTAAACTAACTTTGATGAAAGATAAAAGAGCAAATTCAATTTAGTTATAAATTATAACATAATAAAATTTTCAAATTTTGGGATTCAAGTTTCACAAATTAGAAGTTATTTTGAACCACCAAACCATAATTTTTTTTTTTGCAAAGAAACCATAATAACATGATAATCCAAGTTTTTTTAACTAAAAATACACTATTTTAGTAGGATTGAAATAGGAAAATAGGGAGATAAATTAAATATGATTACTTTGCATGGACCGAAAAATAATACAAAAACAATAAAAGGAGTCACACTCAGATCCAGACATATATAGACTTAAAATATGGAAAATTTTGAAAATTATATATTTTGGATAAAAATGGTCCCTACAAAACACAACAAAAACTCATTTCTCTTTTTTTTTTTTTTTGGTTGCTCTCTCATTTTCCTAAATAAATGACAATTTACACTCCTTCAGCATGAGAACTGACCAATAAAATAATAGCATGTGGAGGAGGAAAAAGAAAAATAGCGCATTCTCACCGGGAAAGAAAAAATAGACATATCGAAACTATATAACTTCTTAAAAAATTCAGTTTGAAATTGATAAGCATACAAAGAGATAGTATATTCTACATATAGCTTAGCATTTTATTTTTAAATAAATAATAAATTTAAAAAATTGGCGTTGACGATAAAAACGAAATTTAAAAATAAATTTTTTTTTGGTAAAAATCTAAAAATAAATATTAAAATTCAAATATTGTTATTATTAAAATATACCCCTTAACGATAAATAATTAAAATATTTTTTAAAAAAATTACTGGATAAGTGCACGTGGCAGTCCATCCTTAATTACCAATTAGTATATAGTTGCAAAAACGTACGGGTAGCAATTTTAAATTTCACACGACACGCAGTGTTGTTAAAGAACAAAAATAAATACAGAAAATTAAAAAACGACAGGGTACTTTCGTTATTAAAGAGAAATAACTGACCAGAGATGTATCACTCCCGCCGAAAAACTTCCATCCCATACAGTCTGCAAAACACAAAGAAAGAAAATTAAATAAAAATTTAAGAAAAAATTGAATTTGATAGTGAAAGAAGAGGCCACAAATTTCGAGAACCAAAATGTACAACCAGTAAAGCACAAAGTACAACCATTCCACAGCAAATAATTAAATTTTCTTTTTTTAATTTCCTCATAAATTAAAAAAAAAAAAAAAGAAACAAAGTAAAAGAAAAATAAAATGGAAATTAGTAAAGTAATTTAAGTAAATGACTAATTTTTGAAAGAAAAATAAAAAAAGAAGCCAAAAATAGCAAATTAATAACTAATTAATTATTTAATTACCAAATGAAGAGTTGCAAGCAGCGGCAGATTCAAGGACTAAAAACGCAATTCTAACAAAAAGGAAGGGCAAAATAATGCCAAGCAACAAAACCACCGGCAAAACACTCCGGCTCGAAATCCGCCGACTCGCCGCCACCGTCGATGCTTTAAACTCACCGCTTCCGCCGGAGTTTGATATAGTCAATCTTTTAATTCCCGTTGTTGAAATATAAAACTTCATTGTGATTTTCTTACACTTTCCTTCCTTTTCTCACACTTCCTCTCTAATTCCATATCAAATTCCAATCGCTTCCAGCTTCTCCCTCGCCGTCGGTTCAAAGAGATCTAGCAAAGAAATTCAAATTCGCAAAAGATTAATAGAAAAAGAGAGAGAGAGAGAGAATAATTTAATTAATATTTATAAATTATTAATCAATTACCTTTTGAAAATTAAGATCACGAGCTTGATTTCTGTAGACAGCTGAGTGAGTGAGTGAGTGAGAAAATGAAAAAAAAAAAAAAAAACAAATTGGCTTTTGACAAACTCAATGGGATCATCACGCTCCTGTGTTGGCTACTTGGATAAACAAACAAAACGAGTCCGTATATATATATATATATATATATATATATATATTCTTTTTAGGAATATGTAAAATATTTTTTGAAAAAGAAAAGGAATTGTTTAGAATCAAAATGAAAGCAAAAAGCCAAATTTAATGCCGCGTTTAAAGCCGCGGGAAAATAATAGATTGCAATAATATAATGCTTTTTCAGGGTGTGGGTGAGAGAAAATTTTATACTTTTGCCTATAGTTTTTGCAGTCATTTACAGATTTATCCTTTTTAAAGCTTTTTACGCCGACAGGTGCCATTTTCTGCTAAGATAATTATTAATTATTTTATTTATTTTTCCATTCAAAATATTTTATGTTTGGCAAAAAAAAAAAATTCAAAATATTTTATTAGGACTAGCGAAGTGGGCTGTGCATTTTTGACAAAAAGAAAAAGAAGTGGATTGTGCATGAAAAATAGCTCATAATACTATTTTACTCGTAAATCAATATACGTATTAACTATAATTATATTCTTTTCTTTTATATATTATAATTAAAATATAATGTTTACTTTGTATGATAATTCGTACTCTACTTATAAATACTTACCTTAATTATATCCAGTCATAGTGAATAATATATAAATTGACTGAATAGTAGATAAAATAAATTTATATCCGAAAAAAAAAACATTGAGTTTGAGTAGAGTATAAATAATATAGTATCCTATCCAACTATCAAATTTTACCCATACTGAAATTCACACATACTTATATATGTCTTATATATATACATATAAATACACAATTCAACATAAATAATATTTAGATTATAATTGATTGGTCTAATTTATGATATTATAGTCTATGATATATTAAGATTTTTTAAATTAAGTACAAACATATAAATAAATAAAGATTTAAATGTTTGTTTGTGCAAAACATACTAAATTTCATTATTTGAATGTGAAAAAATCTCTTATAACTTTTAAAAGAAAAAGACATGATTTAAAAAAAAAAAAATTACTAGTTTTCAAATTGATCAAAGTTAGTAAACTTATAATATTATATCATGTGATTCCACTATATGTCTTTATTTTTTTTATACATATTAAATTATATATCTTCAATGATTTATGATGTGTTCTTTTAAATTTAAATATTTTTAACATTTTTCCTTTAAGTTAAATATATAATGTTAGAGTTATGTAATTAAATTTATTAATTATGATGTGGCTAATTTATTGCACTTGAAGAATTAGAAAACTTCTAAATTATTCAACTTTTTTAGTATTTTTTATTTTTATTTTTATTTTTTAATATATGATCTATTTGAATATAATATGTATTGATATATAATAATTATATATTTGTGTTTAAATTTACACATATATTTAAAAATAATTAAATAATTATTTGGGCAATGAGTTAGTCAAGGGTTATCTAAAACCCTATGAGTATAGGGACAAGTTTGAAATTTATTATTTAAACAGGTATGGATACGGGTATGGATAGATATACAATTCTTTAAGCATAGGTAATTAAGAGTATTATACTATCATATATGTGCCATACTCATTGCCATCCCTATTTCTTTTATCATATTAATAGTTTAAGAAATTATCTCAATTAAAATAAATTTTAAAAAACTAAATTATAAATTATAAAAAATAAATTAAAATGAAACATTCAATATATATCAAATTGAAAGTTCTTATATATTATAACTTAAAAAATTATTTTATTTCTTTTCTAATTCTATTTGTGGTAAAAATAAATCTAGTTGAAATTGATATTTGTAATAATTTTTGTAAACTATATATTTAATTATTTTAAAAATTATTGTAAGAAAATAACACTCATTATTTGCAAGATTTGATAAAGTATTTGTTACACATAAAAAGCATTATATAAGTTTTTACTACGATTTACTTTTACTTTACTTTTACCCTTATATATGTAATTAAAAATTTAATGTAGTTTTCTTATTTTTGGCTTTTAATATTTTATAGTTTCTGATATGAAAACTCTACTCATCTCTCCTTCTCTTTTTTTCTCTAATTCTCTCTTAAGTTTTATTTTTTGAATCTCCATCAATTTTTTATTTTAATTGACGATGGTTCCAATATCTTCTATTATAGTTAATATGAATAGTCTCATTCTTACTGTTGTTGCCACATCCATCATTGACTTTACTTATTCATACTCTACTTATACGTCCTCCTCTACTGTCACTTGATACTCATTCTTATTAATTTCGTTTTTTCTGCCTCCTTGCTTCCGTCATCACCTCCCCATCTCTATTTTTAATATGGGTTTATAGGTGGATTTATGCTTACTATTATTAGGGTGATGCTTTTCGTTTTATTATTTTGTATTAGGTTGCATTTTATTTTTTATATTATTTGTTCTATTTTATTTTTAAATTATTTTATCTTCTCTTGTTTGAAGTTTTATTATGTCTTCCTTTGTTAAAAATTATTTTTTTGTTATGAGTCTAGTGGAATATCTGTGCATTGTTACATTTTAAATGCTCGCAAAGAGGACAGTAGTTTGTCATATTATCTCACTATTACATTTACAGTTTTTCAAAATCAACTACATGCAGTTAGATGTTATATTGAATATTTGCAACATGTGAATCAGTTCGCTCTTATTAAGATAGTTGATTCAATGTTAAATAATTTTTTATTAAAATTTGTATTCAGCTATTAAGAATTAATGAAATTTAAATTTATTTCAAAACAATTTATTGTCTTCGAAAAATTACAATGTTATTTAATATTAATAATTTTAAGGCAAATTACTATTTAATTGCTCAAATGCAGCAGGGCATCTTTAATGGTTATACCTTTCAAGTTTTTGATGTCCATGCCACATCATCAATCTATTAAATTTTTTCCTATCATATTATCTTTCATAATGATTAAACTCTAAAAAGCTCAATAATATGTAACGCATAATTAAATCACACGTTATTTAAATCATTCACAATATACATTTCATTTAATATATTTATTTAACAAAATCATCTATGTTCATTTGTTTAAATACTAAAGTATTAAATTATGAAAGATTGAGTACATAATTAATTAAAAAAGAAAGTAAATGAGAAATTATTCATAGTTACATATAACATCTAAAAGAACAATTTGAAAGATGAAGTACTAATGCAAAAAACACTAATTTTCATTTGCATTTTCTCCGAAACATTCCCAAATATGTTCGCCCAAGTCAGATCGAATATGATGATGTACTTCTTGATCATGTAATGTCATGTTCCTATGAAGGTATTGTTGAAAAGTTTGTATGGACCCTAGACTTTCGAGGATCAAAGACTCTCCTTCATCATCGTCCCAATTTTTTATTGCATCTCTTTCATCCTCAACAATCATATTATGCAATATGATACATGTGTACATTATACCTTTCAATTTTTCCTTGTGCCAAAAGCAGGCAGGGTCACGTACAATTATCCATCGAGATTGTAGCATGTTGAATGCTCGCTTGAAGTCTTTTCTTGCTGCGTCTTGCATTTGCTTGAACTTAATCTTCTTTGGGTCTTCTAGATATGAAAAACTTAATATTGCTCACTCTGGATATATACCATCAACCAGATAATACCTCTTGATGTAATGTGAGCCATTTACCATGAACTGAAATATATGGAGCTTATTATTGCAATACATCATTAAACAATAGGGATTGGTTGCGCACATTGATGTCATTGTTTGATCCTACAATGCCAAAGAATGTATGTCATATCATAAATCTACTCAAGTGGCTACTTCTAGCATGATTGTTGAAACCCTTTGATTACCTTGAGTAAAATGGCCTTTTAATGCAATAGGACAATTTCTTTAATGCCAGTGCATATAGTTAATGCTATTGAGCATGTCAAGAAAACTGTGGCACTCGAAATGCAATTGAAGTAAGTGCTTAACGTCTTCACCATTAGGCCTTCTTAGATATTTGCGTGTAGAAATCTCAATCACACATAGGCAGAATTTGAATAAACACTAAATTATAATACATTTAGTGATCCTTTTGTACTTATTATATTGATTAGCTGGCACTCCATATGTTAATTGTCAGATAGCTGCAATGCATTTTTGAAGGAGAGAAAGTCTTCTTTCATCAGTTGCATTGACCCTCACTTGGAAATACTCAGAATAATTTTGAAGGGCTTCTACAATACAATTGAAGAACTCCTTCCTCATTCAAAACCTTTGATGAAATATATTAGTAGGATAAATCGTTCATTTGCAAAATAGTCATTGAAAAGTCGATAATGTCATGCTTCATGATATTGATTGAAATACCTTCGATTGCTTCTATGATCTTTTGATGTCTCACATTGTTTTCACCTTTTTCACTCCGCCAAAAACATAAACATTTCCTCTTCAGTATCATGCATCATTTCATCAATTAAAAATTTTTCAATTTGTTTGAGATTAGTAGGATCTATTTTTTTGTTTGTAAGTTGTAGTGTTTGAAAAGGTATAAAAGTGGTGAATGAAAAAGTATGGACAAAATGACTAATAAATATATAAAACTGTTCCAATGGTTAGTTTGATAAAATAATAAAATAAAACTAAAATTACGTTAAATTATAATTACAGAAAATTAAGATTACAGTAAATGACCATTTCAATAAATTAAAAATTACATTAAATTAAGTCAATTACATTAAGAATAAAATTACATTAAATTAAAATTAAAAATAATTAAATTAAAATTACATAATAATAACTAAGAATTATTATATTTAGCTTTTATAGTAGAGCATATCATATGATGATTTTCAAGTTGCTCCGCATTCATTGTCTATTATCCATATTCAATATTTGATTATCAGAAGCCATCTTGAAAGAATTTCTACTCAAATCTCAGCTAATTTTTCATTCCTCCATTCTTCTAATTCACCCCACATTTCCAACATATTTTCATCTACACATTGGTCATTCTCCTTTAACTTTCTCTTTCTCTTTGCTTTTGCCTTTGCTGCCTTTTGACCAATGGGGCGAACTTCACTATCATCTGTCGATGCTTATAACTGCATTGGAAAAAGAGGTATAGACACCACTTTTATCAATTATTGTCTTATTTGAACACCGATTAATAGGATAGTTTTCTTTCCATTTTGATTTGTCTTTCAACACACTCGTATTGCTCTTGAAGGAAATTCTTTTTACGATTTTGACAAGCATTTTCCTTTAATTGGTTATAGTTCTAATCACTATGATATTCTTCCAATAATTTATTGTACAATTAGTTCATTTCATTAATAATTGGAAGCATCAAGAATCAATATTGCTTGATGGTATTTATTTTTCTTCTTGGATCAAATCTTTGATTTTTGTTGAAGTAATCGGTGATTTATTTCCAAAACGTCTTAGAATTTTGGCCATTGCCTATAATGCTACAACTTAAAATTGTAAGCCAAGCACTCACAAGCATTTTTTCATCAATTATGCTCTATGGCACCCTTTTTTCTCCAATTTCTTCAACTCATTCTTCAATCAATATAAAATCAATATAATATTTTTAATCTCTAATTGTGTGGAATATAAGAGAATTTGAAAATTAGAAAAAGAATCCATTTGTGTTGCGATTTTTTGATCAATAGCTGATACCCATATAAATTTATTGACTCATTCTTAGGAATTGAAAATACACTATTGTTTCCTGAATTTGGCATGTAATGGTTAAGAAAAAATGGTCCTGAATATAAAGAAAATTGATATGAAAAACTTGGGTAATTTTTGAAATTTAGTATAGGATTGTAGTTAGGAAAATTTTGAAGGTTTTAAAAATTTTGGGTGTATTGAAAATTTTGGGGAGTTTAGAAATTTTGGAGACTTTGTGGAAAAAAGAATATTTATAATTTTAGAAATTTTGAAAATTATTTGGATTGAAATTTTGTGAAGATGGATTGTTATAATTTTTATCCATAATGAAATAAAAAAATAATAAGGTTATTTTTTCTAAAAGCGAATATTGAAAGAGTATAGAATTTTTAATTAGATGTTGAAGTGATGAAAATTAGGATTGAATTATGTGAGAAGAATTGAGCAAATTTATTATTCACAGAGAAAAATAAAAAAAAAAATATTACAATTGCATCAACGATAAAAAGAAAATTATAATAAAAGAAAGAAAAGTTATCGTTACAATTCACAAATTCAAAGCATTTAAAAAAAAAAAAATCAAAGAATAATAGCCCACAATCACAACACGTGTCGTGACTAGGCACTGCCCATGCACCTGGTGCGACACGCGCCCAGCAGATTTTATTTGTGCAATTCACAACATGGCAGTGTATTTGGTTTTATTTTTTTATTTTTCATTTTTTAAAGGACCATCAATTATAGCTGATATATATTAGCGGCCACCAATCCATCATAGTGGTGAGATTAGCAGCAAAAATTCAACAAATTAAACATCGACGCACCATTAAGTATGCTCTTATTAACAAATTCATCCGTCTTTTTAGGTGAACAAATTAAATTATTCTCATATGTATTTCCATTATCAAAATAATATTTTGCTATTAATCAAAACAATTTTTGAGGGTCAAAAGAATTATTTAATAGCAAAAGTACTAAAACACTGTTGATTATAAGAAGAAAAACTCAAATTGATTAGTAATTTTTTCAATTTATCTCGTTAGATATAAAATTAATTTTATGATATAATTAAGACAATTTTTTTTTGGAAAGTACAGTAAAATACTGACAATTTTTTTTTGGAAAGTACAATAAAATACTCTATAATTTTACACTTATTTTAAACGAGGAATGCAGTTTGTTTCGTATTATTTTAAGACTTTTTGCTTTTTATCATTTAACACAATAGAAACAATTGACATAATATCATAAAAAATGTTGACGTGAAATTTAAAGATGCTGACATAGAATTTTAAAATTTTAAAGTACTTTCTACTCTAGCAAGCAAAACATCAGCGTTTTATGGTAAACTAAAAAAATGAAAAAAAAAAAAAGAAAAATACAGCGTATGAGCTTTGCATTTTAACCAAATTCAAAATTAAAAAGCTAGTCTTTACAAAAGCAAGATTTAACAAAATCTTACAAAAAAAAAAAAAAAAGGCAAAAATTCAAGTTCCTAGGCCAATATCAAAGAGAGAGAACAAAAATAAAAAAATTACTGATTATGATTAATACTAACTTCATTTTAAAATATTAATCATTTAAAATTTGAGCATATAAATTAAGTAAATTATTCAATTGTCATAATTTTAAATTAAAAAAGATCAAATATTTTTTTTTAATTTTAATACAGAAAAATAAAAGTAATTCATATAAATATTTAATGGAATAGTAAATGGTGGTAAAATTGAAAAAAGAATAATAAATATATTTTTAAAATTTTAAAATGATTGATAAATTGAAATAAAAAATTTTCTTTAAAAAGGTAAATATTTTAAATCAGAGAGAGCTGTGAATAACACATGTAAATGATATTATTAGAAAGTCACCATTGGTTGGTTGTCTAAATTACTCATCATCAATGAAGAGGAGCCACGTGAAAGGCCAAAAGCGGCCAATTTGGCTCATGGCGAGCAACGATCGGTGGTGAGGAACTGAAGAGAGCTTCGGTTGATGTGTGATGGCGAAGCGCAATTTTTCAAGCTCAAATTCATATATATTGATACTTTGTTGAAAAACATAAAAATTTTATGAGTTTTGAGAGTATTAGGCCAAATGATATCAATAGCTATATAAATAGGATTGAAATATCATATCGCACAAAATTAATATCTAGACCTATTTTTTGAGGTCTTAAGTTGATATACAATTCTAAACTTCTCTGGCTAACTCAAATTTATCCAGATTTTCAAATATGAGTCCAAAATCATTGGCCATTGGGTTATCTTCTGTTCTTATACCATTTAAAAATTTCACGCAAATTATAATATGGATCCGTGTCCATGTTGCATCATGGACACAAGTCCAAAATACACGTGCAAGATATTTATAAACTAAAAATGTGCGATTTTTTGTAACGATTTCTATAGCATGTTTTACTCTCCTTTTTTTATTTTTTTTATTATTTAATTATTTAAAGTATCTAATATTTCGAAAAATTATAAATGGATCTTAAAATATTTTAAATTAAGTGTTAATTATTTTTTATTTATTTTAATACTTAAAATTAAAAATATAATAATTAATTTTGTTTCTCCCATCTAATAATTATTATAATTTTAATTAAATATGTTTAAATAATTATAAAATGTTTAATAACTCAAATTATTAGAACATGTATATTAAATTTTATTTATTTGTTTTTTCGGTACATTGATATTGTATTTGAGGTACATTTCTATTATATTTTAAGTAAATTGGTATTTAATTGAAAATATATTTTATCATTAACTAACAGTTTAAAAGTAATGTACATACAATTTAATACTAATATACATACATTTAAGTAATAATGTACCTGTAATTCGAGAGTCATGTACATAAAGTTAAATTACAATGTATTTTTAGTATAAAACTAATGTGTATAGACTAATTATTATTAGAATATTTTTATCATTAATATTGTAATTGAAAATATATTTTATCATTAACTGACAATTTAAAGAAATGTACATGCAATTCAACACTAATGTACATGCTTTTAAGTAATAATGTACTTATAATTGGAGAGCCATGCACATTATTTATAGCTATTTAAATCACTAATTTTTTATTTTTTACATTTGATTAAACAGCTTTCATATTTTAACAAAGTAAAATTCAAAATACGACAATTCATTTAAAGAAAATATCAAACCTTGAGTTCTTGAACTATTATTGATGTAAGAATTAAAGTGAATGAGGAGCTTAAAGAATGAGGATTTGGGAAAGGAAAAGTTGTGGCACCTTTAAAAAAATCAAATTCTGAAAAAAAAAAAAAAGGAAAATCAAGAAAAACAAGAAGAAAATGTTGACAAAATGAAAAAAGCAAAAGGAGATAAGGTAATTTATTAACTTTTTATCAAACTAGCAGTAATATTGATATTAAACATTATGCACATTTGCTATTTACTTTATATGCATTGGTATTGAAAAAGATAACTAATGTACATACAGTTCAATACTCATGCGCATATAATTCAATACTAATGTACATGGAATACAAAACAACCAATGTATTTTTAGTACACAGCTAATGCGCATAGACTAATTGCTATCAGAATATTTTTATCATTAATATTATAATTAAAAATATATTTTATCATTAACTGGTACTTTAAAAGTAATATATATGCAATTTAATACTAATATACATGCTTTTAAGTAATAATGTACCTGTAGCTGGAAAGTTATGTACTTGCAATTAAATTACAATGTATCTTTAGTACAAAACTAATGTGCATAGACTAATTATTATCAGAATATTTTTATTATTAATATTGTAATTGAAGATATATTTTATCATTAACTGGCACTTTAAAAGTAATGTATATGCAATTTAATACTAATGTATATGCTTTTAAATAATGATGTACCTGTAATTGGAGAGCCATGTATATGTAGTCAAATTATAATGTATCTATAGTACAAGACTAATGTGTATAGATTAATTGTTATTAGAATATTTTTTTTATCATTAATATTGTAATTGAAGATATATTTTATCATTAACTAATAATTCAAAAGTAATATATATGCAATTAAATACCAATGTGACTACATTTTGAGCAACATGTACTAATTAATTTTAAAAAAAATATATAATAATTCAATTTATATATTTAATTATAAATTATATATTCATTAGAATTATAATAGTTATTAGATGGAAGAAACAAAAATAATTTATATATTTAATTATAATAATTCAATTTTAAGTATTGAAATAAATAAAAAAAATAATTAGCATTTAAAATTAAGAAAAAAAAAGAAAAAACATGGTGAAAAAAGAAAAACGCACTAACGGAATTGTAAAAGAAAAAAATCGCGCGTCAATTTTTAGCAATTGTAAACTTCGTGTGTCTTTTAATTTAACAAATATTTCACATATGTATTATGGGCTCCGTTCATGATACATCATGAATACGGATCCAAGATATAACAATTGAAAATTTTATAAACCTTGAGAGTGTTGAGCTAAATAATATCAATAACCATATAAGTAGAGTTGAAACCTCACATTACATAAAACTAATTGGCTTGTACTAAGATTTAATTTACTTTATATATATTTTATTTTATATTCTTCTACTTTTTCAACGTGGAATTATATTTTCCGACATGAAAAATAAAAAAGCCAGATGCTCTTAAGGTTCAAATTCAACTTCTGTTATTGAGAAATCCCAAATTACAAGTGAATATCTAATAAAATCTCCAATTTTAAGCACCAATAGATGGAAGGGCCAACCGTCGAAAGAGACCTCTCAATTATTCAGAGAAGTACTAAAAAAAAAAAAAAAAAGACGAAGAATATTTGTAGTCTGAGCAAAGCAACCAGGGCTTGGTGCATCGATTTTTCATATTAACAAGCAACTCCAATTTCAGAGGGTATCAATTCAAAGCTTTTAATTTATGAAACGAAGCCATAATTACATATATTCTTATCATTAATTTACCAGTGAAGAAGATGGTGAATTTGGCTTAAACGCAAAGCGTTATGCCCATATGCTGAGGGTTTTTTTTTTTTTTTTTTTTTTTTCATTTGTTTAATTTGCCATAAAAAAAAACTGATATTTTGCTTACCACGTCAAAAAGTATTTTATGATTTTAAAATTCCATGTAAGTATTTTTAAATTTTATGTAAATATTTTTTAAGGTGTTATGTTAGTTTTTACTGTTGTATAAGGTATTAAAATGTTACGATGCAAATCACAACCTTCATTTCAAATAAGTGTGAAACTACATAGTATTTTAATGTATTTTTCCCATTTTTTTTATTTTTATGTTAACAAAACTTAATTTTTGTTTTAAAAAATTTAAAAAATATTTTACATATTTTAATAATACAAAAAAATTGTGAATACAAAACATATATATATTTCAAAATTATTAAAATAAAAAATTATATATTTCCGATAGTGTAAAAATATATTTTGTTATGTGTAAAAATATTTTTTCTTATTTATAATAAAATATTATTTGTTATTTATAATATGTAAAATTTTTTTTTCATTTTATAAAAAATAAGTGAAAATCAAAAGAATTATTGAGTTTTTATCATAATTTTTCAACCTTTAAACTGATGAAAGTAAAGGATCATGATAGTAATTTAACTCGAAGTTAACCCAAAAGTTTAAGTAATATCATATATTTATTATTCATATGCTATCTAACTAAAATTAAACAATGGCATAAATAAAAGAAATCATAATAATATTATATTTCAACATAATGATGTCCAACATAAATTTTAATATATTAATATTTATCATAAATCTAAAACAAACTTAATTTTTCATACATGTATTTTCAATTTAATTTTATATAATTAATTAATTAGTGAAAAAGTAACGATGGAAAAATATATACATGTATGTTCACTTAATGGGATTGAAATTTCATAACCAAATCATATGCAATGACAATTCAATTGAGCATTTAACTTAATTAATATATTTTACTAAATATAATTGTGGATTTTGTTTATTGTTATTTTCAATTTAAAAAAAAGGAAACTGAACTTAAAATTTACTTAAATTATGACATGTACTTACTATTAGATAAATATATGAATAAACATTCAAATTATTTTTCTTATGCTCTTATGTCTATATATAGTAGTATTAATTTCATGTGTATGGAATAATAAATTAATAATTAATTATATTATGATTTATTATTTACTTATGGGCTAAAATTCAAATAAATAAATAAATATATTTTTTTATGTTTTCACATTGGCTGCATGTTGGATAATAATTTATTATTATACCTAATTAATTAATAAACTATAACACTATAAAAATTAATTGGTAAAAAAAAAAAAAGCAACTCGTGAAACCCTTGACTAGGTCATCCAGTACCTAGCCAAGTGGATGAGTTTTTAACGAGTTTTAGGAAAAGTGAATTTTATGTGTGACTCGGTGTAAACCCCTAATTTCACACTTCTGGTACTTGATTACTCCTGAAAAATCTTTGGCGTGTGGCTATCAACGGAAGAAGATTGGAATAGAGCGGGCCCCGAAGATGAAAGTGGCCCTACAGTTGCAGCAAGTGGGTCTTGCGGTGCCACAAGAGCCATTTGCAGCTTGCGGCAGCAAAATGCTTTGGTAGGAGGCCTCTACAGAACCATAGGGTTCTTTTGCGGTAATCGCTCTGAATTTCGAGAATCCCAAATGAAAATTCATTCCATTGGACCCCTAAACCCTTCTTCTACATATTAGACCCCTAACTCAGTTTTTTCATACCTTGACTTGCTTGATCAACTTATGATATGAAAGCAGCCCTAAAAGTTCTTTTTTCTTGTTCTATAAAAGGAACGAGCCTTTAATTCCAAATTTTCCTTTATTTTATTTTTGTTTTATTCTTTGTTTGCTTTGCATTGCTCCTTGCTTTAAAGTGTGCTCGATCATTGCTTGAGGTCAATTTCCAGATAAAGCTGAACTCTATCCTTTCATCTCTAAGCTAGGTATGCACAAGGTAAGCATCAATATCTTTTCTTTTCCATTTCATTTATTTTTTATTTTTGTTTTCTCTCCTTGGGTGGTGATCTCTCCTTATTATCTAGAAGACCACTGAGAGTCAAAACATAGACAAAGCTAATTGTAATTGACCAACTATCTCATATGTATTATGAGCCTAGTGTTAAGGAATTTGCAAGGAACAAAAAGAAGACAGATTGTAAACCTATTGTGTGATCATTCCAAATGCATTACAAGAATACTTACCTCACCTACATGATCTAGAAAAGGCGAGTAATTTGATAGTATCGTACAAGGGATCTCATATTACATCATCCCATGCTCACTCAAGATATAATTCAAAACATTAAAAGCCCAAAGATTCCTTGGAAAAGCCTCACCCAAGCCGGCTTTGCCAATTGGGGTCTCTGCAGCAGTACTAGGGCTAAGGTCTGTTCTAGCACCCCTTCTAACTGATGGAACGTGGATAGAACTAGTAACGGAGTGCCTGAGTGTGCCTATCTAGAAGTGGCATGCTGGCATCAGACGAGTACAGTAGAACTCAATGCAATCAACTTCAAAATCCAAGAAAGGTTTAGAAGGTAGACCCCTCACTATAATGTCTTGATCCAAGATGCATAAACCAAATCGCATCTCTATAGGAGGAGCCATGTGAACAATCCTTTTGCCTGTAACCTACCCTCGGACTCTCTCCCCTAAATAAAACATTTGCTCAGATTGAAAGCATAGAAAGATGTGAAAAGAAGATAATGCTAGGCTAGAATTAGTCCTCTATAAAAGATACATCAGCTTAAAAGCAAAAAGCATCCACTGAACCTATAACATATACCAAAAGCATCCACTGAACCTATAACATAGATCGTAAGTCCTAGATGCAAATGATAAGTTAACAAACAAGAAGTGCAAGAGAGCTAATACCTATGATAAGTTAAGTTGAGAAAAGAAGGCCTTGATCCCATGAAAATCTAATCTCTCATATTGAGCCTAGTTTTGTAAGCTCCATAAGTAGCCATTCGGGATACGATCGGCAGTAGTATCCCTCAAGGGAGGAGACAAGAATAGAAGTACACATAAGCCTAGTACTGTAAACTAAAAAGTAATTAGTCAAATGTATAGGGGGCAAGAAAGCATTAAAGCAAATGAAATGCACAAAAACTTACCTCCCAAATAATATGGGTCTTGCTTAAGCCGGAGAAGACTCCTTGGGAAAGATCAAACATCTCTTAGTATATAATGCATAAGGTAGCTCTACCCCAGTCAAAATCACTAAGGACCTCAGGTCCTCTAAAGAGCAAAGGACATTCAAGTCAATGGTGTCCCTCCTCATAAGATAGAAAAAGCAGCCTATGATCAGCAAGATAATTAAATGGGCTGTCTGCTCATTAGTAAAGCCACTCGTATAAGTGATGACCTCTAATCTGTCCTCGAAGCCATACCCAAGAAAGGCATAAATCACCATATGGTGGGTCCATGCCAAGCAACTCAATCAACCTCTTTGTGGCACATACATCCAATTTGGGCAAAATTTCAAAGTTTAGGGATGAAAATGTAGCCCTGTCAGCATAATCAGATATAAGGGAGTCACTGTCATCTCCCTAGAAGGCATATGGAAGGTGTTTGTAGTATCTCACTACCTCTCTGTTAGAGCCCTTAATAATGACAAATTACTCTCATGGGTGAGTAAACCAAATGGCTCGATCAGCTCCTGGACTCATTGATGATCTGCCAGGTATGTGGCCACCATAGCCAAGTTCGACTTCGCCCCTCTCAATCTCAAATCAATATTCTTTTTATGTATATTTAATTTTAGCCATTTTAAAAAAATAAAAAAAGTAGTAAATAATAATAATAATAATAATAATAATAATAATAATAATAATAATAATAATAATAATAATAATAATATAACTATTATAAGTAATATATATATATATATATATATATATATATATATATATATATATATATATATATATATATATATATATATATATATATATATATATATATATATATATATATAATTGTAATATTTTTTTTTGTACAAACTAACTCTGAACAGGAAAAGAAGGCAAGAATAATAAATACCTCCATAATGCTAGTTCGTGCTACGTGGCAATCTAAGAGAATGAGTTTTAGAGAGACAAACCAGTAATTAACAAATGATTTGAAATGTTGAAAAGTGAAGAGTTAAGTTCTTTATATAGGTACCCTTGTACAGTATCACTAGATCGCTCGAGATATTGCAAATTTTAGCATACTTGCAATATTTTTCTCTTTATTCAAAACCCTTATTTGCTCATATTAAAATTGGGTTCCTTATGTTATGAAAGAAAAATCCAGAAAAGCAAAATACTTAGAAAAATGGAAAACCATCCAAACTTAGTCAGAAATGTCAAAAAATTGACATGGCAAACTATCAAACCCCTAAAATAGACCAAAACCTTCACTTTTAACAAGACTATCCAAATCACCTGGAAGTTCACATTTATTAGAATTGTCAACTAGACAAACCAATTCTAATAAGAGGGTAGTTGTGAACCCTTAATTTAGCACTCCTGATACTTTGTTACTTTTAAAAATCTTTTGCCGGAATTGCAGCGGTCAAATGTAAGAAGAATGGATGAGAACCTTCCCTAAATTTGAAAGTGGTCTGAATTTCAAGAATTTCATATTGAAATTCATGCCACTCGACCCTAGACCCTTCCACTATATATTCAAACCCCCAACTCAGTTTTTTTGCACCTTAACTTGCTTGATTAATTTGTGATCTCAAAACAAGTCCTAAAAGTTCTTTTTTGCTTGTTCTATAAAAGCAATGAGCCTCTAGTTCTAAAGTTTCCTCTATTTTAATTTTGTTTTATTCTTTGTTTGCTTTACATTGCTCCTTGCTTTGCAAAGTGTGCTTGAGTTATCATTTGAGGTTTATGTTTTGCCTCAAGCTGAGAGAAGGTGGAATTAAAATCTAGTAAAGAACTCCATCCTTTTGTCTCCTTTTTTTTCATTAAATTATTTCATTTTATTTTTCCCTCATTGGGATTCTCTTCTCCCTTTTGGGCTCCTTCCCTAATTCTTTTCTTCTCTACTCTTAATTAATTCACTTTAAAATATATTTTCAAAATCAACCTATCTGAGCTTGAGGGCTCTAATGTAAGCTTGAACCCTAATGAGCATTTAGCTTCCTTTTTAGCATATTGGACTGGTGCTTAAGCGAGACCTCATAGCTAGCAACTCTACTAGGGACCACCTTCTTAAGAAAACAAGTGGATTAATAATTGGTTTAAAACTAAAGTTTGGCACTTTTAATACAAAAATAGCTTTCACGCATCACTTGTATAGGCTCTTTGCCTTAAAACCTAGTTCTAGGGGAAACAATGATGTCACATCCTAATTTTGGAGATATGATGGTCTTAGAACATGGGAGACATAAGGTCACCTATGCTCGTAGAACCCACTCATGTGTATATAAACACTACCTAGGATCATACCAAAACCTCATGCTTTAACTTAATTATCCAATAATAAGGAAAACTTTAACTAGTGGAAGAATAGTATTAAAGTTTTTTTAAATACAATCCATATGGAAAGAACATTTAAGACTCCAAATAAATTAAACAAATAACATTCCAAAAATGATACTCTTGGAGCAACTAAGAATGACTCTTCACATTATAGTATGGTAAAAGATTTGGACAAGGAAATTCCCCAAGCGGAGTAGATTGCTTAAGCTAACACCTCGCCTCCTCAAAATGCTCACCTGGAACTAGACGAAGAAAAGGGGTGAGATAGATGATTTCAATGAGTAAACAATAACTTATACAATAACACATATCCCTTAAAAAGGAGCTCATAACACATAACTCATAGGTCATGATTCATAATTCATGATTCATAATTCATGGTCCATTGGTTGCGATTTAGCAAGGCTTTTGCAAAAATTACTCTTATCATTAGCTAGTGAAGACTCTTGCTCAATTCACTCGAACATATAAAGGAGAGGCGGCCTTAAGCCAAATTCCAACTCCTATCATATAAGAAGTGTGAAGTTGATTAGGCCTCACTGCTAAAATCGCCCCCTCTATTTGAGGTGGATACTATACCCCTATCCATCCGGTTAAGACCATATGCATAGGTTCCAATGATTTCCTACATCATCATGAGGATTTTTGTATATAAGATTCAGGGATCAGAATACACGAGCAATACTTGGGCTCAACCTTGTAATTCCTTTGCTTAGATACCAACTTTGTCACTCGTCAAATGGCAATAAAAGATAAATAACAGTGTGGCTCCAGAAAAAATATAAGATAAGGCAAGAATCACAAAGGTTCTTTTCCTATCAATGAATAAAGAATAATAGTTTCATACCAAATGTCCTTTGGCAACCTAAGCTTAACAAAGGAACTTGGGTTTTAAGAATCTTAAAGGTTCACATATTATGATAACTTATATTTGTAACATGAACATAATGTTTACTCACCTTGTGGTTCCTTAGCTCTTAATTGCTGTAGCTCTGAAACTTCTAATACTTCTCAAGCTATAATATAACATTATAATTCAATACTTAGCATTTACTTAACATCATGCTATCCTATGCCATAACTACCCTACGCACATATAGCATTCACATATACTTGGAGTTGCACTTAGAAGTGCACTCATCACTTGCACATAACATGTTGACTTTTTAGTCTTGCACACTTAGCCATCATAGGCTCACATAAAATCACATTATAACTCATACTATGAATTTTCTAAAGTCAAACACAATATATCATGATCTTAATATCAATTCAATTTAACATTCAACTTGGTACACTTAACATTTTTCATATATATCAACTTAAAATGTAACCTTAAAGAGTCATGCTTATCTCTTTTGACCAAATCATACAATCCATCCCATAGTCAATTTAAGGTCATTAATCCATAATTAACACATCATAAGGGCTAATGTGACATGCTACTTAATCATATACACATGTTAATCACAATATAGTAGTAGGGTTAGGAAACCCTAGGTAAACCGAATTATCTCTAGGCTTTGTCTAGAGTTATTCCTTCAACCAACATATAATTAAATCATTTATCACTCATGTACATATGCCAACAATCATTAAAATATATCATGCAAAAATTATAGACATTGGGATCAAAATCCCAATGTAGGCCGAATCATACAATCGAGGTAAAACATGGATTTTTTCTTGCTTTTCACACTTTCCATTCATTATAGTAATATGCAAAAACATGATTTAAACCAATATTTTTCATGTAAACATAAAAAAAATCATTTTAGAACACACTATTAGAAAAATCGGCACTTCTTATAGAGTATATGCATGAAAATTCCAATTTTAGGTTCTAGGGTGAAAACCATGGATTCCTTTTGCTTTTTGTACTTTCTGATCATTATAGTAATATATAGGAATATGATATAAGCCAATATTTTTCATCTAAACACAAAAAAAATTAGTTTAGAATGCATCAATACATAAATTGCCCCCCCTTGTAGGATATATGCATGAAAATTTCAACTTTTGGTTTTAGGGTTCACCTTTGGTGGATTCACGAGGAAAAAGTTGTGTTTACAGTTGAAAATTGATTTTTTCTTTAAATAAAACACCCATGCCAAATTTAACAAGTAGAAAAATAGTAAATATACAACCCTAAATAGATTTCCCATGGTTAGTTTCATAAAAATTAAATAATAGATTGAAAGGAAGGAAAACTTATAAAAACTATCACAAAATCACAAGGTTTGAAGGCATATTGTGAATTTTGGTTGAGAGAATATTTTTGAGAGAATTTTTCCATAAAATCTAATGAAAAACAGAATGGAGGCTTCCAAAGGGATGGGGTGGCCGAATTTTAGCTTTACATTTAGGGTTTTAGGCAAAATTACAAGTTTACTATTAATGAGCTAGGTTAGAAGTGTTTTGGTGTGTTGGGTTTTTGGTGAGTTGAGCCTTTAATCTAATTTATGGGCTGATTATAAATAATTAAAAATAGAATATTTTACTTCTTATTTTCATTAAAATCCCCCCAAAAATATTTATTTAAAAATATTTAAAAATACTCATAAAAATTATTTTATGCTTAAAAATTGCTTTATGCATGAAAATTCACTTTATGTGTAATAAATCATTTTATACTTATGCACTTCATATAAATCACTTATTTCACAATAATAATTCATATTATGTATATTAGAACTAATCTAACATACCATATACTCATTAATCACATAACACATGAATTTTCATAAAAGCACATATTTTGCCTTAATAGTTTTAAATTCAAGTACATTGTCACGAAACTCCTAGGGTAGGTGTGGGTTGTTACAAATGAATAGTGAGTAGCATTGAGTGGGTAACCCTCCTTAGGTCTATCCACCGATAGTAAAATCATCCTCCCCACAATGAATCCTTTCATCCTTTTAAAAGTGTAATGAGTAAGCACATACTATTGGACCCACGCAAGGTTACTTGACTCACAAGTGGTTAGGTATATGGGTTCTTTGGTTTGATGGATACCCAAACTAAACCGCCTTGACCTTTTCATATAATGGACCTAGAATTTGGAACATAGGCTATATACATCCTAAATGAAGCATATCTGCATTCTTATGAAATGACTTTTCATTCATGCATTCATGTATACCTATATAAGACCAAAAATCTTGAAGAAGATGGGGAATCCATTTTCCAAAAATGCTAGCTTAAATCCATAACCCATCCATCACCATCCAAAAGTCTGTGATCACCTTAAGTCATGATTCCTTTCTTCCACCTTGAACTTATCCTTTCTATTTCCTTTTAGGAGCTATATAAGATGGCTAAAGGAGCAAATGATCCAAAAGTGAATCACCTAAATGTAGTTGATTAGGAAGAAGAAGCCTAATTAAACGCACTCTTATTTAATCTTCTCTTAACACAAGAAAGGAATTTTCAAGTGGCTTTAGTTACTCAATAGGTCCAGTTATAGGAATAGAGATAGTCTATCCTTGAAGAGGTTTGAGCAATAATCAACCAAGCCACTCTTAACCCAACTATGATCTCACTTGCTCTAAACCTTAACCAAATCACTCCCGGCCTGACCCAAGTTAATGTAAGCACTACTTCCTTTAAAGTACCTATTAACTCGACTGACGGAGGAAAAGCCATAATTGATGTCCCTTACATTCCAAATATAAACCCATCACCTGTGCCAATTCCAAACATCACCCCATAATCCATGCAAACTCCAAATGTCACCATACAATCTAGTAATTTTGCTCTTGCAAATCCTTTTCAAGGGAAGGAAGCTCCCTCTCACCTAGACCTCTAAAAATTCATGGAAAAATTTGAAGCTATAGAAAGAACCCTCAAGAATATCAAAAGGCATGATGATATGATAAATGTCAGTTGCTTAACCCTCTAATGCCAAGTTGCCACCCAATTCAAAATGCCAAGTTTTGACAAGTTCAATGTATTGGGGGAAGGGGCAATTAATCCTAGAGGAGTGGTGTGAGGCCTCGCCCGAGCACCTAGTCCGATCTGCTAAAGGGAACAGAAAATACCCATTTAGGAGAAACATTATGATTGGAACTCGCTATGAGTTCAAAAAATTATATTTTGTAAGTTGGAAGTTGCAAAAGGAGTCACCACATTAATTTTTTTTTTATTTTAGTTGGGAAAATTAAAGGAAAAACCCAATTTGATTGACTCCAAAATTATACTATTTATCCTAAGGAAAAACACTAGTCCTCGAATGACCAAAGAGGACTTAGGGACTTGGTTTTGGTTAAAACAATACAAAAAAAAAAAAAAATTAGTTTGGCTCAAATACAAAATAACTTTCATAAAAAGAAGTTTTTATATATGCATGAATAAATATAACATGATGCATGAAATAAATATTACTTGTGAAATGCATGACAAATATGAGGTAATGACAATTATGAAAAATAAAGGAAAACTATTTAAAATTATTACAAGTCAAGAAACCAAAATCAGGGGATGTTTCCTCTAGCCCTTATGGGTTCTAGGAAAAGCACACATTCCCCAAATATGATCTAAACGACTAAAGTAAGAAAAAGAGTATTAAAACAATTATAATAAAAAGAATTAAAATTTTGAATTTTATTTAAGAAAAGTAATTTCAATCCTAAACTATGTGAAGAAGGTGATAGCGAGAAGAAGTTGTTAATTTTAGTGGAGTTGAATGCCTTAGAGACAGCAAGCCTGTGTATCCCTTTGAATGGAAATCAAACCCCACGCAGTTCTTCCTTCTTGCGAAGGAGGGATTTTTTTTAAGTCATTGCGTTTTTTATCATGTTTTAATTGATTTTAAGGGCTTGAGGGATTTGTTAATTAGGTCAGATTTTAATTAGCAAAAAATTAGATCTTTTCAGATTTAGATCTTGAAATTGAAATTGAAAAGGAAAACGAAAGAACTTTTACCTTTGGCTTCCGTCGACGAGGAATGTAGGGAGAAAGCTTGGCACTAGATCTAAGTTCCAACTTAACTTAGGGATAGCACGAGCACTACTTTTGGAAGAAGAACTCTTGAATAGCATGAACTCTTCTTGGAGGGACTTGAATCACACCTTTGCTTAAGAACCACGAATTCCCTTTTGAAAGGAATAACTTGAATTGTACATTTTCTCAATTAGGAAGTTTAGAGATAGGTTTTGAGGTGATTAGGAGGCTTATGAATAGGGTTTGAGGTGATTACGAAGCTTAATGAATAAGGTTTGAGGTGATGGAAAAAGGTTTTGGAATGAGGTTTTAGAGATTTGGAAAGTTAGAAAGAGGGTTTTGATGATTGGAAAGTTTAGGAATAGGGTTTAGAAAGATTTAAGGAGAGTATAGAATCATATAATTGTGTCTCAGTTGTTAGGAGGTGTGAGATATTTATAGGAGGAGTTTGGGGCTAAAAATTCATAGTTTTTGGGTAGGATTCTGAAAAGGGCACGTTGCGGTAACTGAGGTGTCGACTGCGGTAATCACAGAGCCCTTTGTGGTTACTGTAAGGCTAGCTACGGGTATCTAATTGGCTACCGCAGGGACCTCTGCATTAACCACAAAGGCGACTGTGGTAATCGCACCTAGCTGCGAGTTACTGCAGCGGGCTTGCGGGCTACCGCAGTTCATTTTTTAGCCTGTTCTTCTCCATCTTTGATCTGATTTGAGCCCAGTTTGATCCCATGGGTTCATAATCGAGTGCTAATCATTTGAATATGCAAGTTTCAATAAATTTATTTTTTAACGGCGCATTGCCCAGCACCCCGCAAGGGGTGTTGCCCCCTTGACCCTTGCCTGCTAACCGGCTAATGGGACTGCCGTATGCATAGTGCACGAAACTTATCAAGTGTCAAGCTGTGATTGGATCCTAAGGGTGCAAATTTGAGGGTTCACAAGTGGATAATGAGCTTCTTTCCTAATTATTCCAACAATCTTTAACTGCAGCAGCTACAAGGTGGTTTGTTAACCTAGACATGAATCAAAAGTGGTCCTAGGATGATGTTTGCAATGTATTTGTTTAATAATATCATTACATTATAGAAGTAGATGTCAAAAGGAGAGATTTGGAAATTGCCAAGCAACTCCCCAACTTGAATCCTTAATTTTACCCCTTATCATTTGGCCACAGCCTAACATTTGCTAAGTTTAATGTACTATGCAAAGCTATACTGTTGTCTTGCTAGCTGGTTAACAGTCATGGGTTTTAGAGCAGTGCCCCTAAAAGAAAATTTTATCCTTTAAATGCATTGCTACCTAGATGCCCAATTTTACAATACAAACCAACAACCAATATCTATAAAAAAAAAAAAAGAAGCCTGTCACGTTGCCTTTGTCCTTTCTATAGTTTCCAAAATACGCCAAAGCTAATATTTCTATAAATATCCCTTATGTCTTTTCACATTTCCACTTTCCAAATTGCCCTCACTCCATTTTCCTATAAATACCCCTTCCATTCTTCCATTTTCTTCACCCCAAAAATTGATTTTGATTGTTATCTATGAATTTTTCTTTCTTTTTCTCCCTCTAATCATTCTCTAATTAATTAATTAATTAATCTTTTTAATTAATTAATTAATTCTTTCATGCTAACCAAAAGTTAATTAATTTTTTTAATTAACTAAAACTCTTTTTTTAATTAATCACTCAAAAATTAATTAATTAGTTAATCTTTTTAATTAATTAATTAATCACCTTTTTTAAATCAAACTAATCCTTTTTCTTTAAATTAATTCATCCATCCATTTTGTTTAATTAATCAATTAATCACCTTAATTAAACCTTGTTCTTCACTTAATCAACCCCCAATCAATCAAATCGCAAAGTCCCAATAAAATGAAACTTCAGTTTGGCAAAACACTTCATCTATGCCGTCCACTAAAATCTAAGGTATTTTTCATCAACTCATCCCTTAAACTAAAATCAATTTAATCAATCTATAAACCCCTCTACTTAACTGTGGAAAGAATTATATGGGTTTTGATCCCCATTCAATGAGGTACACAGGCACGTTTGAAATTTAAATCCAAACATGAAATCTAATTTTTCAAATTAAATTCATTTTTCATCTGTTTTCTAAATGTAATTAATTATTTCTAAATACTATTTGTAAGGAAATTTTGTGGTCTTCCTAGAATTCCATAAGGGCTAGAGAAGACATCCTATTGTCATTAATGTAATTAGTTAAATTGGAATTAAGGAGTGATTGTGTGGTCCCCTAAACCTATAAGGATTAGAAAGAATACTCTCCTTAATTTATGGATGTTTACTTTAATTATTTTATTAATTTCCCATACACAATGCATTCATACTATACCATATTCATACATTTAATTATTTGCCATTTTTTAAATATCATTTATGAAATCAATTTTTCTAAGTCAAATTAAACTTAAGAGCCAAATTGCGATTATTTAAAACCAAGAGCTCAACCTAGTTTGAGATTAGTGATTTTATCCTTAGGCAAATTAATTAAGAAATTAATGAATTAGAGTCAATGGGTTTTTCCTTAATTTTTCCATTTAAAATAAGTTAGGGTGGCAACTCCTAAAATCATTTTTCAAATCATAAATCAATTTTCTGAATGATAGCTGTTCCCATGAGCATCAAAACTAGTTCCATGACCTCCTTAAAAATCGCTCGCCTTTTCTTAAGGCAATTCCCTAGAGTAAGGGAGGGGCGTTTAAGTGAGGTCTCACACCCAAAAGTGCTTCTCCATATTCTTACAATGTGGAGGACTAAGACTACTCAAATGGTAAATCGTACACTAAGCAAGAACAAATTGATATCATTGTCAAAAACTTTCTCCCTATTTAATAAAATCATCTCCTTACCCAGTATCTCCCTGATTTCAACGCCCTTATTTCTACTGCGTCAAAAACTAAAGACTTGATCTAAAGTTGGCATATCAAAGAAGAGTCCTCCAATTTGAGGTATAAAAATAACACTCCTTACTAGTTTAATGTTACCTCCTTAACAAATCAGAAAGGGATGGGAGGTATCAGCCATTTCACATCACCAATCATTGAGATTGGAAAGAAGGAGCTTCATTGACTTAGGAATCCCATTTGTAGTAGTATACAATAAGGCTTTGGAAGTAAAGATGGTGAAGTCTCTGGAGCTTAGGGCACCTTTTGATCCCCCACCTAAAAACTATAATCCTGATGAATACTGTGAATATCACCAAGGAGCTGGGCACAAAATTGACACATATAAAGCCTTAAAATGTAGAATCTAAGATATGATTGATAGTGGTGATATCATCCTCTTAAAGCAAAACCCAAAACCTCCACCAATCCTATCTAGTGAATTGATACTTTGAGGAGTACACAGTCTTAGAGTTTGAGTTAACTAGAGTCAAAGTCCAAGCCTAGAGATTAAAGTTTGTATGTTAGAGTTATGTTTTTTATTTTCTAATTCTGACTTTGTAAACCATCACTCCTAGTTTGCCTTCTAATTTTTCTTTCTTATGTAATAATTGATGATGGCATTCTTTTTCATTCATAATAAAATTTAAAATTTTCATATCCATTGTTTTTTATTTTATTTTTATTCTTTTTTTTTTTCTGAATCCAATTTGAAAGAATAATGATTGATGTCAGCTTTATACTTCCACTAGGTTAAATAAACTCTAAGTCTATTGTACCTTAGTTATAAGCAAGTGTACCTATTGTTTAAGTAGTATAACATAAAAGAGGTCGATCCCATAGGGAAACTATATAAGTATTAGCTCTAACGTTAACTATTGTCTAGTGAATCAAATTCTAAGGAAAACTAAAACTAAACTAAATTGAAAATTAAACTATATTAACTAAATGCAATAAATTAACAAAATAAATTGAAAAGAATCAATGAATAGATTATTTAGATAGAACCTCCCCCTAGCTCCTCATATATTTCATGGAATGCGAAATTAATCAAATTAAATAATGAATCAAGTTAGCAATCCTAAAAGTAGAATTAAACTTTTCTCAAGTGAATTAATCCCCTTTTCCCTAAGCAAATTAAATAGAATCTCTTCTTATTCAATGGATTAGGAAAAGCCTTAAGATAAAGGGATTTTGTAAACCTATCTATAGTACTCCAAGCAATCCCTAACATTCATGAGTGATCATACCAAATCAAATGTATCTTTACTCCTTGATAAGAAATCACATATCAAATCAACAAGCTAGCAATTGTCAATCATTTTTTATCAATATAAATCATGAATATAACTCAATCCAAGGATGATTCGATTGAAAACACAATCATTCAATCTATACAATCAAAACTAGGGTTCATCCTATCTAGATAAAAAGAGTTTAGTTCATGGTAAACTGGAAGAACAATGAACAAGAAAGAAGAGAATGATAAATCAAATATTCCATAGAAAAGTTCTTAAAAATCTTCTCTTCGATCTTGAATCCCCACTTCAAATCCATTCAAATCTTGTTCTTCCATCTTGATTTTGGCTATTAACTCTTCCTTTCTTCTTAAAAAGTTCTTTTATAGTAAAACTCTTCGAAAAGATTAGACTCCCATTAGATTTCTCTTTGAATAATCTTTAAAAGGTGTAATTTTTCATCTATATGGTCTGGTACATACCCATGTACCTAGGCATATAGGCGTCTATGTTTTTATGAAAATTAGCTCTTTAATATGGGTTGCAACACACCCAGGTACATGGGCAGAATGGTTCAACATGCCCTGATATACGCCTATGCTCTTGGGCATGTTACTTGCTGTGTCTTTAGGACCTTGCCCTAAATTCATCGAATTTATTCCTTAGCTTTGCAATTTCTAGACAAATTGATCCATGGCTTCCAAATTAGCTGAAACACTCAAAATGCTCTAATAAACCACTTAACAAACAAATTAAACTCAATCAAATGATAAAACAAAGTAAGAACAAGGGATAAAATATAGTCAATATGCACTTATCAAATCCCTCCACACTTGAGCATTTGCTTGTCCTTAAGCATATTAAATCAAGATAGCAGTTCGAAATAAAATTTCACCCCTCTACTTCAAAACAAATCATCAAAATGGACAACAACTCACTTATCACAAAAACTTGAAATCTTCAATCAAACAACAATTCTTAAACATGATAGTTGTATCGAGAAATCTTCATATCAAATTCTCGAGTCTAAACTATATAGTTAAAGATTTTCGAAGACTATTCTACAGCAACAAGAGTAAAAACAATGTAGATTTATAAAGATTTTCTCATAGGTACTTGACCACTTTCTTGGTTTTTTTTAACTGTTCACTTTTTAGAGTAAGACCTTGTTTGAATTGTCATACTAGTCTTTAGATGCGAGTGTAAACATTTATGATGTTGATCTCTGATTACACATCTAGAATCACAATTTCAAATGGCTATGAGCACTATTCATAATCTCAACTCTAGGATTTTAATGAGTCAAATAGATTAAAATTTAAAGGTCCTTTTGCTTATTTAACTTATTTTATTTTCCAAGAAAAGTAATCCAGTTCCTTAGGATTTTAGGAATTTCTACCAAACCTTAAGTAAAAGTCACAATAGAATCAAATAATCACAAAAATTTAACTAAGAGTTCAAACTCCAAATTATCAAACCAACTCCCTAACATGACTACCATATTTAATTTTTGATAGATGATCAAGTCAATCAAGCAATGCATAAGTTATTGCCATTTAAATGAAAATTCATCCATTAAGAGAGTCAATTCCACTTCATACTACTATCTCAGTTCAATTTACTAACCCACAATGTACACCCTTAAAAAATCTCCCTACATTTATTGAACACATTGTCCTTAAGGTGTTAGAGACAAAGAAAATAGAAAAAAAAAGAGAAAAAGGGTGCTACCCTGAAATTGGTTGCATGACACAGGCACGCTTGAAAATGTGAAGTAGGCTGTGTTTGGCTCTATGTAAAATCAAAAATCATTTTTTCTTTTTGGATATGCCCATGTCCTTGGTCATGTGGCTGGACATGTAGCTTTTTGCCTCCATCAAAATTAAAACCTTTTCACCCCTTTTTCCTATAAAACACTTAGCCCAAAGATTAAATCACTCAAAAACAAAAATAAGCAAAATTAAAGAAAACTAAAACAATAATGGGTTGCCTTCCATTTAGCTCTTGTTTAATGTTATATTAGCTGGACGGTCAGGAATGATTTCTTATTTCAAAACTTGGAGATGAAGTATCTCCTTAACACTTCCCACCTCTCCTCTAAAATAGAGTTTTAATCTTTGCCCATTCACCTTAAAATCATCCTTTTTAGGATGAGTAAGCTCCATAGCTTCATAAGGAAAGACTTGTTTCACTATAAACAGTCTTGACCATTTAGATTTTAACTTACCAGGAAAGAGTCTAAGCCAAAAGTTGCATAACAAAACCTGATCTCTACCATGAAACTCCTAATTTTGCTTGATGTGAGCATCCTGCCATTGCTTAGTTCTTTTTTTTCTCGGCGGGTCAATAATGGATGGTCTCATTCTTTCACTCTTAGGCATCTCTATGTCCTCAAATGCTTTGCCCTTCTTTAGTCTCTTAGTAGCCTCAAGATAGGCCATTTGCTCAATAGTCTTAAGTGTCTCAATATCTTCCTATCCTTTCACAAGACACAACTCCAGAGGATCCTTGTGAATAATGTTAGAAATAAAATGCATAATCTCAAGATTAGTTACATCATCACAAGCATCCACATCTTTAAATGCAAGCGGGTGTTTCATAGCATTGGATATTTGCAAAACCATTTGCTCATTCCTTACCTTAAGTATTAACTTACCATCACGCATATCAATAACAGCTCTAACAGTAGTTAAAAATGGTCTACCTAGGATAAGTGACACATCAACATTCTTATCAATATCAAATATTGCAAAATCCACAGGAAATATAAATTCACCAACCTTTACCAACACATCCTCAACTATACCTTTAGGGTAAGTGATTGATCTATCAGCTAATTAAATACTCATGCATGTTGATTTCGGTTGACCTAGACTTAATTTTTTGAACATTTTGTAAGGCATAACATTAATGCTAGCCTCTAAATCAACCAGTGCTTTATTAATCTCTAAACTACCTAAAAGACAAAGGACACTAAAACTCCCTAGACCTTAAGCTTTTTAGGTAGCTTCTTTTGAATGATAGCTGAACATTCCTCGAAGAGCTAAACCATCGGCAACTCTTCAAGTTTTCTTTTATTAGAAAGTAGCTCTTAAAGAAATTTAGCATACTTTAGCATATGCGAAAGAGCTTCCATAAAAGGAATGTTAATATGCAATTATTTAAAGAGTTCAAGAAACTTACTAAATTGTTTTTCCATTTTGTCCTTCTTCAACCTTGTAAGGTATGGAATGCGTGGTTGGAACTCCTAAACCACAGGCAAAGGATTCGCTTTCTCTTTAACTTCCTCATCTTTGGCACCATCATCCTCAACTGTCAATTTCTCATTTTGCTTCTCAGGAGCCTTCAACTCTTTACCACTTCTCAATGTAATGGCCTTGAGTTGGTCTTTGGGGTTAGTTTCAGTATTGCTAGGCAAATTACCTTCAGATATTTTAGGTAGTGCTTTTGCAATTTGCCTAACCCTATTCTCCAAATTATTAATAGAAGCCTATTGATTCCTTAGAGCTGTCTTTATGGTTTGATATCTAGTCTCCAAGCTATAATGAATTTTCCCAACATTTCCTCCAAATTGCTTTTCTCCTCTTACTGAGGTTGGGATTAGAATCCATATGGAGGTCTCACATTAGACTGTTTATTTCAAGAGAAATTTGGATGATTCCTCTAACCAGGATTGTAGGTATTGCTATATGGATTATTTTGCTATCTCGATGTATTACCCACATAGTCCACTTGCTCAAGCTTGGCAAAATTGCTCCTTTTTTAACAGTCTTAACTTTGATGTCCTCCTCCACACCATTCATAGTACATGACTTAGGCAGGCTTAGCTGATAAAGCTAAGATGTCAATCTTTTTATTCATGGCTTCAAGTTGAGCTGCCAAAGCCACCATAGGATCCACTTGATGAACACCAGCATTCCTGGTTCTTCCTTGATCTTGAGTAAGTTGCCATTGATAGTTACTAATGGCCATGTCCTCTATTAAATCCCTAGCTTGCTTCAATGTTATGTTGTTAATTGAACCCCTAGTAGCTGTATTGATTGCTTGCTTACTTGCATAATTCAAACCATTGTAAAAAGTTTGAACTTGCAACTAAAGAGGTAGGCCATGGTGTGGACACTTTTTCAGCAAATCCTTGAATCTCTCTCAATTGTTATACAAAGTTTCAGAGTCATTCTGCATAAATGAAGAAATATCATTCCTTAACTTCGCTATCTTGGAAGGAGGGAAATACTTTTCAGAAAACTTTTTCGCCAAACCTTTTGAAGTAGTGAAGGCTCCCGCAGCAAATGATTTCAACCACTGCTTAGGTCAATCCTTCAGAGAAAATGGAAACAATGTCAACCTAGTTGCATCATCTGAAACTCCATTGATCTTGAATGTGTCACAAGTCTCCAAAAAATTTGCCAGATGTGCATTAGGATCTTCATTAGGAAATCCATCAAACTGACAGGATTACTGAACCATCTAGATGACATTTGGTTTGATCTCAAAATTATTGGCAACAACCATTGTGAACCCTTAATTTTGCACCTTCCAGTATGCATTTGAACCTTACAAGCACTTAGGCTCAGTGAACGAACCTTTAAAAGTAAAAAACTCTCAAAATAAAAAAATCAAAATATATTTTTTTGACATTTGAACCCTTTCAAATCATCTGGGACTGAGTAAGGAGTACAACGCAACTAGAATCATGTAAAACAGATGAGAAACGAGCAAGAACGGGCGAAAACAACAAAACGGGCAAAAACAGGCCCATTGTCGCAGAGGTCTTTGCAGCATCTACATTGAAAATCTAATTTTTACAATCCCACATTGGAAATTTGTGTTTTGTAAGCTTCAAACCTCCTCCTATATATAGAGGGCCTCTCTACCCCTTAAAATACAAACTTTTAAAGCTTGAAAAACAATAACTTCAAGCAAATTGCTTTGTATTTGCTCATTGCTTCACAAACGAATTGGGGGTTTTCTTCTTGATTCCTACTAGACTAGTTTAAGGCTTTCCACCTGCCTGTTCGTTGCAAGTCTATTGTCCAAGGTTCATGTTTACCGCCCAAGGCTAGCCGCCTCCTACAGTTTGAGGCCAGCCACCACCCACCATCTGAGGTTAGCGCCACTTGCCGTCCAAAGCCAGCCATTGCCCACCGTATGAGGTAAGCTTCTTTTCTTTTAATTTTTCTTGTCTAAATTTTCTTATCTTTTTTAGTTAGTTAATTAAATTGATTCATTTAGGTTGCTAGCTAATCAACTCGATAATCAATTAAATTAATTAATTAACTCAACCCTCTTTTAATCAATCAATCAAAACATGATAAAGTGGCTAGGCTAAACTAACCCCTTCGCAAGAAGGGAGAACTATATGGGTTTTGATTCCCATTCAAAGGGATACATAGGCATGCTTGGTTCAGGCATTGAATATAATTTAAACTAACCAACTCTCCCCCCTATCACCTTCTTCACTTACTTTTATTTTGCTTTCCTTTACTTTCATATTATGTTTAGTTTAGGGAATGTGTGACTTCCCTAGAACTCATAAGGGCTAGAGGAGGTATCCCATACGTTTGGAATTTTATTTGTAATGTTAACTTTCTTTTGGACTATTACTTGTATTTATTATTTGATATGTGGAATCAATGATCATACATATTATAAATTGTTCATGCATTTTAATTATTCATGAAATATATTTTAAGTTACTTTTATATTACTTGGTCAAACTTATTTTGTTAAAATAAACTGAAAACCTAGTCTCCAAATCCTCTTTGGTTTCAATGCTAGTGATCTTTTTCCTTTGGATAATAATTAGAGTCAAATGGGTTTTTCCTTATATTTTCCTAAATACAAATAAATTAAGGTGGCTACTCCAAGAAATAATTTTCAAACCTATCAAAGATAAGCCTGAGGTCTTCTTTGTGAGTTCTTTTCCAAATGAGCATTATGATTTCCTTTAGCAAATCGAACCAGTGCTTGGGCGAGACCTCACAGCTGGCGACTCCACTAGGGACTAACTTTCTTTTAATAAAAGGAAAAAATAAGTGGACTACTAATTGGTTTAAAAAGAGTTTGTCCTTTTGATGTGATTGTGACTTTGCATACATCACTTGCATAGGCTTTTTGCCATCTAACCTAGTTTTAGGAAAACAATGGATAGTGAGCAGCATCGAGTGGGTAACCCTCCTTTGGTCTATTCATTGATAGTGAAATCATCCACCCCTCGACGAATCCTTTGATCCTTTCAAAGGTGTAATGAGTATGCATATACTGTTGTACCCACGCGAGGGTCCTTGACTTACATGTGGTTAGGTATATCGCTACTCTAGTTTGACGGGTACCTTGTACAAGCCCTCTTACCCTTTCATGTAATGGACTTAGATCTTAGCCTTAGGTTGTATGTACCATAATTAAAACCTTACATCTTTGCATTCTTATGAAATATTTTTCTCATACGTATCATACATCCATATTGTATAATAAAACATGCATTCATCTTAAGTCTAGGTTATACCTTGAATTGAAGAAGGGTCATATACTCACTTTTATCCCAACACCTTTACTTCTAAACTTTAAACACTCTCACCTCTATCCCATTCACCTTTGCCCCTATAAACCTTAAGCCATCACCTTAAACCTTACCTTGTTACCTTAACCTTTAACCTTAAACACCTCATTGTAACATCCCTCTAAACACCTTTGCCCCCACAAACCTAAAACCATCACCCTGACTTTTAACCTTAAACACCTCACCCTAAACTCCATCCAAACACCTTCGCCGTCACAAACCTAAAATCATCACCCTAACCTTTAACCTTAAACACCTCACCTTAGCCTTACCCTAAACACCTTGCCCTAGCCTTACCCTAAACACTAAACACTTGAACCTCACACCTTAAATGTAAATCTAAACCACCTCTTACCTTTGAACCTTAAGCCATAAACCTGCAATCCTAAAACCCATATCTAACCATAAAAACCCTACTAACTAACCATAAGCCTAACCCCTTATTCAAAGCCAAACCCACTATCCTTAAGCCTAACACCTGTGACCCATCATCTTTCAAAATTAGTCTATTACACTTAAGCCCAACAACTTTGGCCCAACACACTACCTTAAATCCAATACAATTGGTTCAGTCTACTACCCGAAGCCTAAAACATTTGCCCCATCATACTTTAGGTCCAAAAAAAAAAAAATGGTTGGCTTATTACACAATAGGAAGCCTTTTCTCTTAGTATCTGTATGCCTATACCTTCATCACCTCTTCTGTTCCATACCTGCCACTTACCTTGTTGCTTTGGTTTGAAAGTACTAATGGCCTACCTGCTTGATATGGCTTCCTTGACCACATTTATGACTAGAGTCTTTAAGAAGCAAGAAGAGCATTTCCAAGCTATCTTAGCTGCTTAGCAAGCCTAATTCAAGGAAGAAATGTAATTCATCATTGAGGAAGTTCAAGCTATGATTAACTAGGCCAACCTTAACCATCCTAACCCAAACGTATTTTTGAACCATAACAATCCTAGCCTAAATTCAAGCCAAACCAATCCATATCTAAACCAAGGTGGGAAAGTTCTCTCTTATCCAAACACCATATTGGTCATGGAGAAACTTGAGGCTATGGAAAGAACCATCAAATCCCAAAAGTACCGTAATGATCTAATTGATGTGGATAGTTTAACCTTATTTCTTGATGCCAAGCTTCCTCTTAAATTCAAAATGCCTGAACTGGAGAGATTTTATGGAACTACTTACCCCAAAACTCATATGAAGATATATGTAGGGGCAATGAAACCTTTGGGAGTTAGCGATGAGCTCCTTGCTCAATTATTCTAACAATCAGTAACTGGTGTTACTAGGAAATGGTTCCTTTCACTAGACAAAAGTAAGAAAAGGATATGGGATGATATTTGCTGTGCCTTTGTTGAATAATATCATTATAATAGTGAAGTGGATGTCATTAGGCGTGACTTGGAAACTACTAAGCAGCTTCCACAAGAGTCCTTCTCCATGTTCCTTACAAGGTAGAGGGCTAAAGCTGCCCAAATGGTAAATAGACCAACCCAAGCAGTGATGAAGAACTCCAACCCAATTCAACCCCACCTTACCTCAGCCCTAAGTGGCATGACATGGAAGAGTTCAAATTCAGCTAATCTAATTTATCTAAGATTGAAATCCAAGTTTGAGTTTGAGTTTGAGTCCAAATCTCAAAGTTTGAGTGTAAATTCGAGTCTGTGTCTGTCATTTTATTTTTCGTCAATCATGTCAATTCCTTTTTGTTATCTTGTAATAAAATTTTCCATTGCAATAAAACATCCACATTTATTTATGCACTTGTCTTTTCTTGTTTTAAACATGGATGAGCTTTGAAGAAAAAAAAAGAGAAAAAATAATAATAAAACTAAAAAAAAAGAGAGAGAAGAAAAAGTAAGAATAAAAAAAAAGAGGAAAAGAGAAATGAACATCAATTAAATCTACCACAATTGAGGTGCCATCAATAATTGCTTTACTTGCTCTTAACCAAAAAAGGTCTAAAAATAGACCTCTCATCAAATAGTTGAAGCACAAAATCAAACTATACACCTCAATAAGGGGCAACAAGTTCATCAAATCTAAAATTTAAAGGTTAAAGCCTTGCAAAGTGAAGAAAAGCAACAAATCATAGTGGAATATTTTCTCTCAAATTTTATTAATCTAAGCTTGCTAAGTTGAAAACTCGAAAAGGGCGGCTTAGGCAAAAGTTAGAGTTAAAAAAAAAAAAGAGAAAACTAATCCTAGTCATCTTCCTTTGTATCATTCAAAGTTCATCAAATCATCTTTACTCAATCCATCTTGTCTCATGTCTTCAAAGTCGTCTTTCCTCACTAGAGGCTCATTCTCTAAAGTGATATTGTCTTCTATGCCCTTATCTCACAGTGGGGACATGTCTTTTTAGGTCGTCATCATCTTTTGTTAACCCATCTCGTCACTTGGCTCAAAGAGCTTAGGCACAATCTCACATTGCTAGTCTACTATGTTCCTATCTCTCATTAGGAGCATGAAACCCAAGTTATCTTTTCTCATCAGTCCTTCAACTTCTCCTTAGGGCACTTCCTTTCATCCAATCTATCATATACATTTAAGCCAATAAAGTGTCATTCTAAATGTCTCTTCAATCTTAAAATGACAAGATTAGCTTGGCTTGTTCTTTTCCATGAATCATGTTACAAATAGCAAAATCATACAACCTCCCTGACCCTTTTCAGAATTTCCAACCCACATTTGAACCATTACTAAACTTTATAATGTATAATCCCAAGCCTCATTGGAAAAATCATACCAACCTTTCAAGCTTAAACTTCATAACTCAAGCCTTGTACCATCATTTCCTTGGCAAAGGCTCATCATCCTTTAAGGGCTAAGCTGATGGGCAGAACTGAAGATCTTAAGTCTTTCAAGACTCATCATCCTTAAAGGCAGCTTTCTCTAGCACAACCAAACCAAGTCATGTCTTACAAAGCTTAAAAAAGGCTTGAACCACTCAAAGCCCAGTCATTCCATGTCTCATTGGCAAAACCTCATCATCCTTAAAAAAAAAAAAAAAACCAAGCCTCCTTGGCAAATTACATCACCCATAAAAGTCCAATTGAGTTAAAGCTTGCCAACCGTATGATGGGCAAGAAAATCAGATGCAATTATGACAAAGGGCAAATCCTTATCCATGAGCCTGCGGTATCCTTATGACCAAAGCCTAGAACACCATACTTGAGATAAAAGCAACCATCTTCCAAAGAGGTCCAAAGCACCTTTGTAGAAAAGCTCAAGCCTAGCTTTCACCATGAAGCCCAAACCAAAAGACTTCACCATGAAGCCTAAGCCCAAAAGCCTTCACCATAAAAACTACTCCTTAAAAGCCTTAACTATGGAGCCCAAGCCTAGCTTTCACCATGAAGCCCAAACCAACAAGCCTAAGCCTAGCTTTCACCATTCACAAAAGACCATAATTTCCTCTGAAGCCAAATCTGACCAAACCTTTCCCAACTAATTTCCTAGCCTGACCTGTCCTTTAAGCCAGACCTAATCGAGCCAAAGGCAGAACTTGACCAAGTCTTCCAAATAAACTCCCCAAAGGTTACAACTTAACCAAGCTAAAGTCCCAAACCTGACTAAGCCTTCCATATGAATTTCTTCGAGGACAAACCCCAAAAGTTGACCTTCACAAACTTTCCAATCTAATCATCTCCAAAAACTTGACCTTCCTAATCTAGCTCTCAAATTCAGCCTCAAACTAAAGTCAGACCTATCTAAACTGAACAACTTGATCTTTTCTAAGACCACACCTTGCTTCTTCCTAAGCCAAACTGATAGACATTAACCAACCAATCTCATACTTGACATGCCCATCTTCACCTCTAAGCTAGCCAATTAACCACAAACCAAATGACCAAACTATTTTCCTCTATCATTCTAAAGTGAGGGCACATCCCTTCCAAATGTTCACCTTTTTGAAATGAGGGTATCTTTCTCCTAAAGATCAACACTTTTATATCAGGACTGACCCTTCACAGGTTCAAGGTATCAGATCATTACATAATCATCTAGCATTTTTTACATTAAACAGGATCATGAATCAAGGCAAATTGTCAAAACTCTCAAAGAAAGACAAGATCATAATCATCATTCCTACCAGACAGGAGCACCACTTTGTCGATTCCTACTAAATAGGATCATCAACATCATTCCTGCCAGATAGGATCATTAACATTATTCTTATTAGACAGGATCATCATCATCATTCCTACTAGACAGGATCACCACTTTGTCGATTCCTACCAGACAGGATCGTCTTTTTTCCTACCAGACAGGACCATCACTTCATCAATTCCTACCAGACAAGATTGTCTTCTTTCCTATAAGATAGGATCATCACTTCATCGATTCCTACCAGATAGGACCATCACTTTGTCAATTCCTACCAGATATAATTGTCTTCTTTCCTACTAGACAGGACCATCACTTCATCGATTCCTACTAGATAGGGTCATCATCACCACCGCTTTGTCGATTCCTACTAAACAGGGTCGTCATCACTACCACTTCGTTGATTCCAACCAGACAAGGTCGTCACCACCACTTTATTTATTCCTATCAGACAGGGTCATCATCATCACCACTTCATTGATTCCTACTAGACAGGAACATCACTTTTTGCACGTACCAATTATCACATACTACTAACTGCTAGATCTTCCAAATATACCAGGGGCATCTTCCCTAAAATTCAACCACACCTCTCACCCAAATGTTTAAACTCTGACCCATACATTAATTTGATTCCTTTTACCATCTCCCATCCTCAAGTTCACTGTCATCCAAATTGTCTTTTTGACAAAAGATAATTTTGATCAGGGGGCAGCTGTGAACCCTTAATTTTGCACTTTCCAGTATGCATTTGAACCTTAGAAGCACTTAGGCTCAGTGAAAAAACCTTCAAAAGTAAAAAACTCTCAAAATAGAAAAATCAAAATATTTCTTTTTGACATTTGAACCCTTTCAAATTATCTGAGACTGAGTAATGAGTACAATGCAATTGGAATTGTGTAAAATGGATGAGAAATGAGCAAGAACAGGCAAAAATGGCAAAACGGGCAAAAACAGGCTCATTGCTCTGCAGCGCTGCACAACTCTCTATGGCAACTCCGGCGAAAATTCAATTTTTGCAATCTCACATTGAAAATTTGTGTTTTCTATGCTTAAAACCTCCTCCTATATATAGAAGGCCTCTCTACTCCTTAAAACACAAACTTCTAAAGCTTGAAAAGTAATAACTTCAAGCAAACCGCTTTGCATTTGCTTGCGTTGCAAAGCGAATTGGGGGGTTTCTTCTTGATTCTTACCTGACTAGTTTAAGGCTTTTCACCCGCCTATTCGAGGTAAGTCTATTGCCCAAGGCTTGTGTCCGCCACCTAAGGCTAGCCGCCACCTACCGTTTGAGGCCAGCTGCCACTTGCCGTCCGAGGCCAATTGCCAACCACCATCTAAGGCTATCCACCACTCACCGAGGCTAGCTGCCACCCACAATCCAAAGCCAGTCGCTGCCCGCCATCTGAGGTAAGCTTCTTTTCCTTTAATTTTTCTTGTCTAAATTTTTTTGTCTCTTTTAGTTTGTTAATTAAATTGATTCATCTAGGTTGCTAGCTAATCAACTTGGTAATCAATTAAATTAATTAATTAACTCAACCCTCTTTTAATCAATCAATCAAAATATGATAAAGTGGCTAGGCTAAACTAACCCTTTCGCAAGAAGGGAGAATTGCATGGGTTCTAATTCCCATTCCAAGGGATATGTAGGCATGCTTGGTTCAGGCATCGAATCCAATTAAAACTAACCAACTCTCCCCCCTATCACTTTTTTCACTTGCTTTTATTTTGCTTTCCTTTACTTTCATATTTGGTTTAGTTTGGGGAATGTGTGACTTCCCTAGAACCCATAAGGGCTAGAGGAGGTATCCCCTATGTTTAGGATTTTATTTGTAATGTTAACTTTCTTTTGGACTATTACTTGTATTTATTATTGGATATGCGGAATCAATGATCATACATATTATAAATTGTTCATGCATTATAATTATTCATGAAATATATTTTAAGTTACTTTTATATTACTTGGCCAAACTTATTTTGTTAAAATAAACCAAAAACCTAGTCCCCGAATCCTCTTTAGTTTTGAGGCTAGTGATCTTTTTCCTCTTGGTAATAACTGGAGTCAAACGGGTTTTTTCCTTATATTTTCCCAAATAAAAATAAATTAAGGTGGTGACTCTAAGAAAAAATTTTCAAACCTATCAAAGATAAGCCCGAGGGCTTCCTCGTGAATTCTTTCCTAAATGATCATTTCGATTCCTTTTAGCAGATCGGATCGGTGCTCAGGCGAGGCCTCACAACCGTCGGTCTCCTGATACTAGAATTAGCCCCAGTGAGAGCAGACCTAGCATAATTGTTTGAACTTCTTCTTCTTCCTCATTCTTCTCAACCACAACCATCTCTCTTTCCTTCAACCTCTTGTATAGAGTTCTCTTAATTTTAAGATCTATCTCTACCAAGTTGGATGAACTAGCTTTGGTCATATAAGAATTAAGTCACTGTGAACCCTTAATTCTGCACCTCTCAGAATTACAGACCATGCAATTAGGAAAAGAATCAATCAAGCCTTATTAATCATCATAAAATCATCCGGGACTCAGTAACAAGTATAACGCAACTAAAATCATGGAAAATGGATGAGAAACGAGCAATAGCAGGCGAAAATAGGCAGAAAGGGTGAACGAGGGCCCGTTACCACACAGCTCTGCAGCATTGCCGCAGAGCCTCTTGCGGTGCCGTATAGATCTCTGCAGCACTGCTGCAGGGGCTTCTATGGTGCTGCATAGACTTATGCAGCACCGACGGCGTGCCTCTGCTCCCATATTGGAAAATTGAGCCTTTATGCTTCATTCTTCCCCCTAAATACAGAGATGGCCTTTCTACTCTCAGGACACACAAACTTGGAGGCTTCAAAAGCTATAACTTCAAGTAAATTGCTTTGCTTCTACTCCTTGCTTTGTAAAGCACATTGGGTGGTTTCTCCTTGATTCTTGCTGCACTAGTTTAAGGCTTTCCGCCAAACCTATTTGAGGCAAGTCTCTTGCCCAAGGCTTATGTCTGTCATGTGGATAAGGTGAAGTTGTGTTTCGGTGGTCTGAGGCTTATGTCTTTTGCATGGAGAAGGTGGAATTATGATCCGGTCATCTGCTCCATCCGCCCTATGTCCCCAAGCCACGAAAGCGTAAGGTAATCTTCTTTTCCTTCTATTTGATTATTGTCCATTTTAGCTAGTTAATTAAATTGGTGCATCTAGGTTGTTAGTTAATCAACTTGATAATCAATTAAGTTAATTAATTAATTCAACTCTCTTTTAATCAATCAACCAAAACATGATAAAGTGGCTAGGCTAAACTAACCTGTTCACAAAAAGGGAGAACTGCGTAGGTTTTGATTCCTATTCAAAGGGATACATAGGCATGCTTGGTTCAGGCATCAAATCCAATTAAAATTAATCAACTATCTCCCTATCACCTCTTTCACTTATTTTTTGTGTTCATTTGCTTTATTATTAGGATTAGTATGGGGAATGTGTGACTTTCCTAGTACCCATAAGGGCTAGAGGAGGTATCCCCTACGTTTTTGGGATTTTATTTGTAATGATTAATCTTACTTTAGATTATTACTTGTATTTGTTATTGGAAGTAATGATCATACATAGTAAAAATTATTCATGCATTTTACATGTTCATGAAATATATTTTGAAGTTACTTTTATATTACTTGGCCAAACACGTTTTGTTAAACTGAAAACCTAGTTCCCGAATCCTCTTTGGTTTCGAGGCTAGTGATATTTTTCCTTTCAGTAATAATGGGAGTCAAATGGTTTTTTACTTATATTTTCCCAAAATAAAAATAAATTAAGGTGGCGACTCTAAAATGATTTTCAAAATAAGCACGAGGGCTTCTTCATGAGTTCTTTCCCAAATGAGCATTTCGATTCCCTTTAGCGGATCGGACCGGTGCTCGGGTGAGGCCTCACAGTTGGCGACTCCGCTGGGGAATATTTTCTTTTTTAAAAGGAAAACATAAAAGGACTACTAATTGGTTTAAAAAAAGTTTAGCCTTTTAATATAATTGTAACTTTGCATGCATCACTTGCATAGGCTCTTTGCCATTCAACCTAGTCCTAGGAAAACAATGGATAGTGAGTAACATCGAGTGGGTAACCCTCTTTGGGTCTATTCGCCGATAGTGAAATCATCCACCCTGCAATGAATCCTTTGATCCTTTCAAAGGTGTAACGAGTATGCACGTACTGTTGGACCCATACGAGGTTCTTTGACTCACATGTGGTTAGGTATATTGCTGCTCTAGTGTGACGGGTACCCCAAACTAAACTACCTTGTCCCTTTCATGTAATAAACTTAGAACTTGCCTTAGGTTGTATGTACCATAAAAGAAGCCTTATTGTATTCATGAAATGACTTTTCATTCATGCACACATACATTCATGCATACATTCATCATCCAAGAACCTTGAAACAAGTGGAAAGCTCACCAAGCCTATGGTTCACTAAAATACCCATCCCTAAAAATACCAATGCTAGCCCAAAGGTTTGTCATCTTGCTGTATTACCTTGGTCTTATACTCATTTTGTCTACCTTTTTCCGTATCACAAGGTACCTAAGATGGCCGAGGGAACAAGTGGATTGAAAGAAAGTGGTTTGAATGCAACCAATATTGAGGAAGAGGCCCAGTTCAACTCATTCTTGACAAATCTTCTCTTAAAGCAAGAAAGGAATTTTCAAGCTATTTTGGAAGCCCAATGAGCCTAGTTCCAAGAGTAGAGACAATCCATTTTGGAGGAGGTTCAAGCTATGATGAGTTGAGTCAGCCTTGGTTCAAATACTACACCAAACCAAACCATTCTAAGTGTGACCCAAGCTGTTGCAAATACCTCCTTTCCCCCTAATGTCCCTATTGACTTGACTGATAAAGGAAAGGCTACAATTGATGCACATCCAAATATCATCTCAACCTCTATCCCAGTTCCAGATGTTACCCCATCACTTATCACTTCCCAAATACCAAATGTCACCTATTCTACCACTCCTTCTGCTTTGAATCTTTTTCAAGGAGAGGAATCCTCTGCCCATATGAATGCCAAAACTTTGATGGAAAAATTTGAAGTCATGGAAAAGACCCTCAAGAATATTAAGAAAAATGATGACGTGATTGATGCTAGTTCCTTAGCCCTCTTTCCTAATGCCAGAACTCCATTAAAGTTCAAAATGCCAATGCTGGATAGATTCAATGGAACAACACGCCCTAAGACACACTTGAAAATGTATGTGGGGGAAATGGCTCCTTTGGGGGTTGATAATGAGCTCCTTGCCCAATTATTTCAACAATCTCTCACTAGAACTGCCATAAAATGGTTTTTAGACCTGGATATAAGTAAAAAGAGGACGTAGGATGATATCTGCAATACATTTGTGAAGCAGTATGAGTACAACATTGAAGTGGATATCACAAGGAGAGATTTGGAGACTACCAAGAAAAATCAGAAGGAATCTTTCTCCTTATTCCTTACGAGGTGGAGAGAAAAAGCAGCCTAAATGGTGAATCGACTAACTGAACAAGAGCAGGTTGACATAATTGTGAAGAACCTTTTGCCAGTATACCAAAATCATCTCCTCACACAATACCTCCCAAGCTTTAAAGCCCTTATTGCCACTACTTCCAAAATAGAAGATTTGATCCAAAGTGGCCACATCAAGGACGAGACCACCCATAATAGATACAAGAAGAGTACTCCCTACCAAGCTAATGTCACTGCCTCAAATAATAAGAGGGAAGGGGAGATATTTGCCATTTCTCATCATCAGCCATTAAGATTGGAGAGAAGGTCTTTTACTGAGTTGGGAGTTCCTCTGGTTGTGGTATACAAGAAAACTTGGCTTATCAAGGCCCTTGAACCAAGAGCTCTTCCTGACGCACTTCCTGCAAATCACAACCCTAATGAGTACTGTGAGTATCACCAAAGGGCTGCCACAAAACAGAAATGTGTCAAAATTTAAAGCATAAAATACAAGATCTTATAGATAGTGGGGACATCATACCTCCCAAACCAAGACCCAACATTTCCACCAATCCCCTCCCTAACCACCAAATTAACCTTATCACCACCACTAATCTTGAAGTTGATCCTATCTCCTTGATTCGGTCAACTTCTAAATATTATTGTGTTTTGGACTTGAGTAATCTTGTGGAAGAGATTGATGCTTTAACTAGGAGTGGTAGGATCCACCAAACACCTATCCAACAAGATAAGCAGCCACCCATCCAACCTATCCCATCCCCTGTTGAATAGATAAAAGGAAGTGCTGAACCTGATGAAGATGCTATCCTTAAGCAGCTGAAAAAGACCCAAGCCAACATATCTATCTGGAGCCTTATCCAATCATCTTATCCTCATCGCCAAGCTCTTTGCAAGGCGTTGAACCAATGCCAAGCTCCTATAGATATCACCCCTGAGACTTTAGTGGCTTCTCTCACCAACACCACAAAAGCTACCTCTATCTCTTTCAATGACCATGACTTACCCAAGGGGGAACTAAATCACAACCATGCCTTATACATAACAGTCCTTACTCAAGGGAAAATAGTTCCTATGGTATTGATAGACAATGGGTCTACTTTGAATGTTTGTCCATTAAAAGTGGCAAGTTGCTTGGGATTAGAGGCTTCAGACTTCACACTTTCTGACCAGATTGTAAGGGCATATGATAACACAAAGAGGGAGGTCCTAAGTGTGGCTACCTTGTATGTCGTCATTAGGCTTGTCACTTATCCTATTCCATTTCAAGTTATTAATGTATCAGCATGCTTTAATCTCCTCAGACGACCCTAGATACATCAAGGTAAGGCTATCCCCTCTTTGCTCCATCAAAAGCTAAAATTTCCTTATGGATCTTCTGTTGTCACTGTAAAGGGGGATATACATGGGAAAAGTGAGGTCCTAAGTTTTGTGCCAATTCTGGAGATACAACTTGAGCTACCAACTCTGCCATTATCAGGTTTTGCTAGTTCAAAGAAGTGAGCCAGTTCAAAGAATACCCTATGGCTAACCCACCATTTGGTCTCGGTTACAAACCAACCAAAGAAGATTTGGCTAAAGCAGAAAAAGAGCTAAAGAGAAGATGGCAACCCTCAAGAAAGGTAAGTCGTATGATTGGTCCATGCGCCCTTATTTCAAAATACTTAATGGATACTTTATGAAGGAGGGTGAGAATTTTCCATACTGTGGTTTTTCAGAACCTTGGGCCTGTCCTGTTACTAAGAAACTAATCCCTAGTTTTGAACTTTTCTTTGATGTCAGGCTTTCCTTAGAAGATTGTGAACCAGTTTTCATATTGGAACAAGATTAGGAGGATAATATGGAGGCTGCTCTCTTTGAGCAAATTTGCATGATAAGAGATGAAGAAGTGGCTGACCTAACCAAATTCATCCAAATAACTCAACCCAACCTGACAACTGGTATTATGAGAAGAAAGGAGATGGTGGCAAGTCCAAGTCAGAGTCTGAGCTGGAGTCTAAGTCCAAGTTTGAACCAGAGTCTGAGTTCGAGTCAAAGATTGAGTCTGAGTCATAGTCTTGTAGTTCCGATTCTTCATTTGAGTCGATAGTCGAACATTTTGGTCTTTCCTTTAATTTTGATGTAATAATGGACAACAGCTCTTTTATTTATAATAAAAAGCCCAACTTTTCTTCTTATGATCTTGTGTTTCCAATTTCCTTTCCTTTTCCTTGTCTTGAATCCAATTTGAATGAAATATTAAATGAAATAAAAAATGGCAAAGAATCAATAAGTTTTGGCACGAATGAAAAACCAAAAACCAGATTCATTGCATCATCATGTCATAATAGGGACTACTTGAGTAAAATGATCCAAGACTTCTTAGATTGCTTTGCTTGGGAACCCAAGGATATGACTGGGCTGGATCCAACTATAGCTATTTATAAAATTCCTACTTATGAGCATGTAAAGCCCATTAAACAGAAGTTGCGACGATTGAAACTAGAGTTATCTTTAAAGATCAAGGAAGAAGTCACCAAGCAATTAGGAAATGGGTTCATTGAGCCAATCACGTATCCTTCTTAGTTAGCAAATATTGTTCCAATACCGAAGAAAGATGGAAAAGTCAGGATGTGCACAGATTATTGGGATTTAAATAAAGCTTACCCCAAGGATGATTTCCCATTACCTCACATTGACTTATTGGTTGACCACATGGCCGGATATGAAGTAGTCTCCTTGACTGATTTATATGCAGGGTACAACCAAATTTGGGTCCATCCTCCTAACAAAGAAAAGACTACTTTTGTGACTGAATGGGGTACGTACTGCTACCTAGTTATGCCTTTTGGATTGAAGAATGCAGGGGCGACTTTCCAAAGGATGGCCACCACAATCTTTCATAACATGATACATAAGGATGTTGAGGTATATTTTGATGACATGGTAATTAAGTCTAGAATAGCAGAAGATCACCTGTATGCCTTAGGGTGATTTTTCTCCAGACTCCGCCAATATAATCTCAAGTTGAATCCCACCAAGTGCATATTTGGGGCATCATCCAGAGTATTTTTGGGGTATATGGTTAGTAAGAGAGGAATAGAGGTAGATCCAGCAAAATCGAAAGCTATTTTAGAGATGCCAACACCTAAGACAGAAAAGGAAATTAGAGGCTTCCTTGGACGACTACAATATATTAGCCGGTTTATAGCTCAACTAGCGGATGTCTGTGGTCCAATCTTCAAATTGTTAAAAAAGGAAGCTTCTAAGCAATGGAATGGGGATTGCCAGAAAGCTTTTGAGAAGATTAAAGAGTACTTGCTAAGCCCTCATGTATTACAACCACCTAGACCTGGAAAGCCTCTACTACTGTACCTCTTCGTCACAGAAGAAGCCATGGGGGCAATGCTCGCCCAAAATGCTACTGAATCACATAAAGAAAATGCCATTTATTACTTAAGCAAGTGCATGCTCGCTCATGAGCTCAAGTACAATCAGATTGAGAAGTTGTGCCTTGCTTTGGTATGGGTATGTCATAAGCTTCAGCATTATTAGAGTTCATATACTACCCATGTCTTGGCTGAAAAGAGTCCCTTAAAGTTTCTTATGGAAAGACCAGTTCTTGATAGTAAGATGGCAAGATGGATGACGGTTCTCGCAGCTTTTGATTTGAAGTATGTCTAGAGGAAAGCCATAAAAGAGAGTGTGATAGCAGATCAATTAGCCACAGCCCAATAGACAGCAATGGTCAGAACTAGAATTCTCTAATGAAGAAATCATGCAAATTGGGCCTGAAGTATGGAAATTATTCTTCGATGGTGTAGCTAATAGCAAAGGATATGGTGCTGGAATTGTTATAGTCACCCCTGAGGGAGAAAATCTGCCTATGGCTATCAAGCTAGCTTTTGAAGTAACGAATAATGAGGCAAAATATGAAGCTTGCATAGCTGGCTTAGAGGTTGCTGTCAATTTAAGGATTGATTACCTAGAGGTTTATGGAGATTCCAACCTGATTGTATCCTAAGCACTTGGAACATGGAAGATAAGAGAAAAGCGTTTGGTTCCTTACCATAAGCCCCTAGATGATCAGAAAACTTTCATGAATTATCTTTCCATTATTTGCTTCATGCCAAATATTAATTTGCAGATGCTCTAGCAACACTTGCATCAATGCTAGACATGAGAGATGGGGAAATATCAAACTTGTGGTGATTAAAGTGAAGCGAGAACCAAGGTACTATACTTTGTGCATGAATATTCAACTGGCTGATCAGAAACCTTGGTTTTGGGACATCTTTAACTACCTCAAGAATAGAAAGTATCCGGAAGGGGCTTCTAAATCAAAACGTCGAACTCTAAGACAGTTAGCTAGCAATTTCCTGCCAACCAAAGATGTTTTGTATAAAAGGGCATGGGATAACATACACTTGAGATGTGTGTCTGAAGAGGAAGCTCAGTAGATCATGGAATGGATACATGGAGGCGAAGAAGGACCACACATGAACGGGATTGCATTGGCTTAGAAAATTCAAATCTAGGATATTTTTGGCTCACCATGAATGAAGATTATGCAAAGTTTGTACAGAAATGTCATAAATGCTAGATTTATGCCAAATTATAGATGCAGCCTCCTATGCCATTGTAGCCTATAACTACTCCTTGGCCTTTTGCAACTTGGGGCATTGATGTCATAGGAAGAATAAACCCCAAATCATTTGCAGGTCATGAATACATCCTTGTAGCGGTTGATTACTTCACAAAATGGGTAGAAGCGGCACCTTATCGGGTACTGGATTCAAAAAGAGTGGCTCATTTCATCCAAACTAACATCCTTTATAGGTTTGGAGTACCTTTTAAGATTATTATAGATAATGGCTCTCATTTTCAGAAAGAAGTAGTTCATCTCTTGAAAAAAGAAAGGATCCAACATTACAAATCATCTCCTTACCGACCATAAACTAATAGGGCAGTTGAAGTAGCAAACAAAACCATCAAATCCCTCCTGCAAAAGATGACTGATAATCACAAGCATTGGTATCAACAATTGCCATTTGCTCTATAGGGATATAGGACTTCCATCCATACACCAATAGGAGCAACTCCTTACTCATTAGTATATGGAATGGAAGCTGTGCTACCGATTAAGGTGGAAATCAGATCAGCTAGAATCATGAGAGAAAGTCAGATTGATGAGATAGAATGGATTAAAAGTTATCATGATTAGTTGAATGCTATCGCAGAAAAGAGAAAGGATGCATTGTACTGATTATAGGGTTATCAACAAAAGTTATTCCGACATTTCAACAAGAAAGTAAGGGATAGGGGACTACAAGAAGGAAAATTGGTCTTAAAGGAAATTCGAGCCCCAGTGCACGACCTTAGAGGTAAATTCAGACCAAACTGGACTGGACCTTATGTGCTTACATGCATCCTATCAGGTGGAGGTGCCATTCTGATGGATTTGGACGGAATTGACTTCTCAAACTCTTGCAACTTGGATCAATTAAAGCGAAACTTTGTATAATGATGCATTGTAACTAGAACTACATGGACCTGATTCTCCAAAATAATAGTATGCAATAGAAATAAATTATGTAAGGAGATACGTAGGTAGCGCTCATTGGGTACGGTCTAAATCATTAATAAATTTTCTTTTGTGCCAAATTTTGTTGTTTCAATGCAAAAAAAATGATAATGATAATAATAATAATAAAAAAAAGATGATGTTTTATTCAGAATTGGATTTAAGACAAAACTAAGAGTCTTATTCACTAAAACAAGAAATCAAAAAATTCCACCTAAAACCCTAAATAATAGATCTCCTAATCATCAGTAGTCCCCTCCACAGAAGCGTCACTTTCTATCTCTTTAAGTAAAGTCACCCTTCTTATCTTCTCTGATGACCAAGTTGTAGTAATCCACCATAAAGTGTAAGCCTCTGTCTTGTCAAAGCAATGAGATGGAAGAACAACATGAAAACCATGGGCCCATCCATTGGTAATAGCCCTAGCCATAGTGGGAGAGATGAAGGTAGATTCAAAGATAGCTCCGTCTGGAGGCACTCCTTGTGCATGACCCATCTGGCGCATCACCTTTGTTCCTTGGTAAAATGTCACCATATGCAGACCCGGCAAATAAACCATCCTATAGTCGTAACTCATAGTCATAAACTTCTTAATCTTATACCAAGGACAAAGCCACAAAAATTCTTGGGGGTCGAGTTCAAACAATCATTCAGTCCATTCCTTTTCAGATTTAAACTTCCTCACTATGGTGTGAGACCGATACAATGAAGTTGAGTAGTCCTTTTTAGAAGAAAGGGCAACCACCTTCAGATGATCCCTTAGCCAGATCTGTGCAAGAACATAGCTAAGTAAGAAAGGAAAAGGGAAAGAGAAAAGAAAAGGAGGAGGAAAAGCATACCTGCATAATGATTGGACTCACAGACCAAGGCCCATTAACTTTGTAAGCTCGATCTAAAATAAGGATTGTCTCTACTAAAATGATCCCAACTATAGAGCGACCTTTGGCCATCTGAAAAATCAATTCGGTTACCTTAATGTCTCCCCAACCAATTGAACCTATAAAGAGATATCCGGCAGTTAGACAAAAAGCCAAAGCATTCATTTGACGATCCTGCCATTCCTTATCCTCAAAACCTCAAGGATTATAGAACTCAGTAATTACAGTAGTCAGGTCCACCCAATCATTCACGACCATAGGGCTAAGAGCAGTATCCAATCCCAAGAGCCTCAGAAATGAATTAAAGTACCCCACTCTTAGTACGGGGGCAGCCAAGTCAGCCTCAGGATTAGACCCTAGTAACACATTGAATTCTTCAAAGGTAGGGCACATCTCATCCATGCCAGCCCCAAATCTAAAAACATGCGCTTCAAGATCCCAAAATTTTAGACAAGCTCTTAAAAAGTCCCAATCTAATCGAACCCCCTTTAAGGTTGGCATGGCACTAATACCAAAAGTCCCATAGTTAATGCGTTCAACTTGCTCAAGGTTTTTGGTCTATAAATGCATTAAATGGCTAAAATAGGGCTCTATAAGTGAAAGGAAAAGGGAAACTAGAGGAAAAAATGAGAGAAAAGTAAAGAGAAGAAAGCAGGAAAAGTGCTATAAAAGCTGACCTGTAGTTATGGGGATTTCTAAACCATAAGAGGGGTATATAAAGGAGAAAATTGAAGATTTTCACTGAGATTTCCACAGAAGGATGTGGGCTTCCTCAGGTATTTTTGCAGCATTGCCGCAAACACCTTTGTGGTGCCGCAAGCCTCTTTGCGACACCACACAGGGCAGCCAGTTGCTGCACCCCTGTCGCAAGCTACCACGACCCTTCCTTTGCACAGATCATGAAGTATTTGAGGGGAATATGATGAAAAAGTGGGGGAGAGAGCAAAGAGGAAAGATGGTGTAGCCCTATCTGTGGGGCCTTGCCAAAGTACCGGTCCTATCCGCCGAGGGATTGAAATGCTCTTCGGGAGAAACTCCACGATTGGAACTCGCTGTGAGTTCAAAAAATTGATTTTTGTATTTTGAAGGTTGAAAAGTGAGTCACCACTTTAATTTATTTATTTTAATTGGGAAAATTAAAGAAAACCCAACATGATTAACTCCAAAATAATTTGATTTATCCCAATGGAAAAGTGCACCAATCCACGAGTGACCAAGGAGGGCTCGGGGATCAGGTTTTGGTAATTACACAATTTAAGAAAATGTTATTTTCTTTAGTTTGGCTTGAAATGCAAAATAACTCTTGAAAATGGATTTTTGTGTATGCATGAACAAGAATATAATGATGAATGAGACAGATATATATATATGAGGTGATGGAATGACAATAATAAATAAATAGGAAAGATAAATCCTACTTAATTATTACAATATCAAAACAAATGAAATAAAGGGGATCTTTCCTCTAGCCCTTATGGGTACTAGGAAAAGCACACATTCCCCAAAATAAACTGAAAATAAAATCACAAAATAAAGGATTAATGTGAATAAATCAAAATAAAAAAAAGAAAACAATATTAATAAAAAGATTTTTAGAGTTGATGCCCTTCAGAATGGCAGCCTACGTATCCTATTGAATAGGAATCAAACCCCACGCTGTTCTCCCTTCTTGCAAAGGAGGGGTTTTAGAAATGTGTTGATTTGCTTATTAACTTAATTTTGATTCTTAAATTAATAAGTTTTAGATCTTTTCAGTTTTAGACCTAAAGAGAATTCTAGATCTGAATTTAGAATTTTAAAATAAGAAAGGGATTATACCTTTGCTTTTCTTGGTTTTCGAACGAATGGAACTAGTTTGGCTCCGGATCTCAACTCCACCTTGAATTCAAAGGAAGCTTGGAATCTGGATCTCGAAGCAGCAACTGTGTGAGTATAAGAACAAAAAATATGCATGAATTGCTTTGAAATGCTCTAAAATGCTTTAGAATCTATTAGGAATTATTGGAATTCGTGCCAAATGAGGCTGGAGGAGGCTGCTATTTATAGAGCTGGTAGAAGAGGTACCGACGGTACGGACGGCGGCATCGGCGTGGCACCGGCGGCAGGCGCGGCACGGCTGACACGCCGGCCGTCTGGCAGCATGATTTCCATGCCGCACCGGCGGTATGGTCATTTCCCGGCGGCACGGCATGCATGCCGCCTCCTGGGTGGCACGAAAATCGTGCCTCTCTGCGCCACTCCTGGGCAGGACCGCCGTATGCGTAGTGCCCTATTCTCAGTAGGTGTCAAACTACAGTCGAATTAGGAGGTGCAAATTTGAGGGTTCACAGCTGCCTCCTCATCAGAATTATCTTTAAGCAAAAGGCGATTCTGATGACAGTGAACCCTGAGAAAAGATGCCATGTCAGACTTTGGGCTTGTGCTCTTGTAACATCAGATTTTTGGCTTATATATTCTTTTGCCATATCAGATTCTAGACTATACCATGTCAGATTCTGGGTTATACCATGTCAGACTCTGGGCTTGTGATATCTTCTTGTGCTTATCATGCATGAGGACAATCATGCTTTATGCAAACTGAATCTCATAAAAAAGGACAAACTTGGTATGAACCTTTTGGGAGAGGGCCCATAGGATAAATGAGGTTTTGCCAATGGCTATTGGTTTGACCATGGCGTTGGATGTGAAAATGGTCATGGTGATCTTCAATTAAGGCTATATGTCTAGCCTAATTGTTGGAGGTAAAGATGATTTGGTGAATTTTAATCACGGCTATCTGTTTTGCCTAGACTTTGAAAGATTTGGAGATTTGATCCACCTAGGGAATTCAAATTGGTTTAGCAAGGCCATATGTTCGGCCCAACTATTGGGGAGATTATGATCCAAGTTATCTGTTTGGGAAGATTGGGATCAAAGCTATCTGTTTGTACTTAATGGTTGGAAGGATTGAGGTCAAAGCTATCTGTTCGGCTTTAGTGGTTGGGAGAGTTGGGATCAAAGCTATCTGTTTGGCCTTGATGTCAGGAGGAATAGGATCAAAGCTATCTGTTTGGCTTTGATGTTAGAAAAGTAGGGATCAAAGTTATCTGTTCGACTTTGGTGTTAGAAGGATTGGGATCAAAGCTATCTGTTCGGCTTTGGTATTAGAAAGATTAGGATCAAAGCTATCTGTTCTGCTTTGTTGTCAAATTTAGAGAAGGTTATGTCTCTGAAAGATGGCGGGTGTAGGAATGTCAACATGGGTGGCTCGACTCGGTTTGCCCATTGAAAGTTATGGTTGAGGATTAGTCCTTATAGGGAAAGGTCTTGGCTAAGGAGGGAAGGTCTGGTGAAGGAAATCCATTTGAAAGGCTTAATTCTGATTTTGCCTTAAAGGAGATCATAGGCTTTACAAATGAAGGCCTTTTGGGAGTGGGCTTCATAGTGAAGGCTTTTGGATCTAAGCTTCATGGCGAAGGCTTTTTAGGAGTGGGCATCATGGGGAAGGCTTTTGGATTTAAGCTTTATGGCGAAGGCTTTTTAGGAGTGGGCTTTATGGGGAAGGCTTTTTTTGGATTTAAGCTTCATGGTGAAGGCTTTTTGGGAGGAGGGAAGGTATGGTGAAGGAAATCCATTTGAAAGGCTTAATTCTGATTTTGCCTTAAAGGAGATCATAGGCTTAACAAATGAAGGCCTTTTTTGGGAGATATGCCTCGACTTCTAGTTTTGCCAAGGAAACTAAATTTAAGGATGATAAGCCCTGATAGACTTGGGAATTTTGGTTCTACTCATTTTGAGATTATGCCAAGGAATGGGTGGCATGTGGTATGATTTGCCAATGGGGCTTGGGATGGAACAATATGATTTCATAAAGTTCGAGAATGGTTTTGAAGGTAGGTTGAAACTTCTGAAAAGAATCATGGAGGTTGTATGATTTTGCTTTTTGTAGCATGAATAATGGAAAAGAACAAATCAAGCTTTTCTTGTTGTTTGAGATTGAAGAGACTCTTAGAGTGACACTTAATTATAGATTGCACTAGTTGACACAAAGAGCCCTTAGGAATGGCTAGAGGGTTAGTGGAAGGAAACAAATTGGGGATCATGCTTCCAAGTGAGACATAAGGATGTGATAGACTGGAGATATGTATGAGGGATTGTGCCTTAGCTTTTTAAGCTAGGCGACGAAATGGATTGACAACAGATGATGACTTAGGAAGACATGCCCCCATTGTAGGATAAGGGCATAGAAGATTGTATATCCTTATAGAATAAACCTCTGGTTAGGAAGGATGACTCTAGAGATATGAGATGAGACAAAATGATTTGAAAACTTCAGACATAAGGGAAAATGACTTGGATGAGCTTTCTCTCTCTCTTTCTCTTTTTCTCATCTCTAACTTTTGCCTAAGCTGCCTTATTTGAGTTTTCAACTTAGCAAGCTTGCATTTAGGAGAAAACATTCCACCATGATTTGGGCTGCTGCTTTGAGGGGCCCTGGTCTTTGAATTCTAGATTTGACAAAGGTTTTTTCTGAACTTGTTGACCTTGTTGAGGTGCATTATTTGATTACCTAATGTGCAATAGGTAATTCCATTTGATTGCTTCAACTATTTGACCTTCTTTGATTAGGTGCAATTGTTGATGGCACCTCAAATTCTTGCATGTGCTAATTGTGGTGCATTTTACTATTTGTTCATTTCTCTCACTTTCTTTCTCTTTTTTTTTTTTTTGGGTAAGCTCATCCATGTCAGAATGAAAAGAAAATGTATGTGCATTACCATAAAGGAAACTTTATTGCAAGATGATAAAAGAAACCGCTATGGTCGACGAGAATAAAGAAAAATAAGACGACAGATTCTGACTCAGATTTGGACTCAGACTTAGACTCAGGTTTAGACTTGGAATTCAATCTCAGATAGGTCAGATTAGCTGAACTTGAACTACTCCATGACATGCCTTTTGGGGCTGAGGTAAGGTGGAGTTGAGTTAGGACTAGATTCCTCATCACTGTTCAGGTTGGTGGTGGGGAATTCAGCGTGAAATGATTGACTTTGGATGCAATCTTCAACTTTTGATGCAATTGCAACCAAAGATTTGAAGGTGGGTAGGTATTGTGTTAACAAATGGGCTTTGTAGGCAAGAAGTAGATTCTTGACAATGATATCTACTTGTTCTTGATCGGTTGGCCTGTTTACCATTTGAGCAGCTTTAGCCCTCCACCTTATAAGGAACATGGAGAAGGACTCATCTGGAAGTTGCTTTGTGGTTTCTAAGTCCCTTCTTGTAATGTCTACTTCAGTATTGTAGTGGTATTGTTCGACAAATGCCTTGCAAATGTCCTCCCAAGTCTGTTTTTGGGTATCATCTAAGTTAATGAACCATCTTAGGGCAGGATCAGTAAGAGTTTGATGAAAGAGTTGAGCAAGGAGCTCATTGTTGATACCAAAGGGATGCATTGCCCCCACATACATCTTTAAATGGATCTTAGGGCAAGTAGTACCATCAAATTTGTCCAAATTTGGCATCTTGAACTTTGGTGGAACTCTTGCATTGGGAAATAAGCTCAAGGAGCCTGTATCAACCAGGTTCTCTTTCTTCTTCAGATTCTTCAGCAGCTTTTCCATGTGCTTCACTTTTTCCATGAAGGCTTTGATTTCAGGGTTGACTTCCTTCCTTTGGAAAGGATCCGCAAGTCAGAAAGTGAGAGTAGGGGTGAAATTTGGTGGTTGAACTATCATGGGTTGATAGAGTGAGTCATTTTTGAGGAATTCAGGTGATGAAATAGGTAGTGGTGGAATGATGTCGGTGTTTGTAGGTTCTTTGTCTTTGGATTCAACTTTGGAAGTGGATCCATAAACAGGATAAAAGGCGGGTTTTGGTTAAGCTTTGAATGGTTTTGGGTCCATTGGGTTTGGAGCCAGGGAGGCCTGTTCCAGCATGGTACAGATATCCTCTATGATAGCCTTCCTTTGGGCTTTGAGCATGTCTTGGAAAAGGGCTTCTTGCCTTTTCATCATAGTTTCCTGGTGTTTAGAAAGTTTAGCAAAAAGCTCATCAAAGATTTCATCAGCTCTGGTAGCAGTGACTTCATCTCCGACAACAGACATTTTGTCAACCTTTGAAAAGGAAAAGGAACTGGGTTAGTATCCAGCTTTGGAAAAAAGGGTTATAGGAGGTGTGACAAACCAAAAGATTTTAGGTTTAACGACAGTGGATGACAGTGTCTTGTGGTTAGGTTGACTGTGTATGGGTAAAGATGAGGGTAAAGGTGTATGATGTTAGCTAGGTATGTATTTAGCTAAGGAAGCTAGGTCAGATTCTAACTTTGAGTGGCTAAGTCAGAATTTAGCTTTAAGTGGCTAGGTCAGAATTTAGCTTGTGGTGGCTAGGTCAGATTTTAGCTTGGGGTGGCTAGATCAGAATTTAGCTTTGAGTGGCTAAATCAGAATTTAGCCTTGGGTGATTAGGATTGTGGTTTATGAATGGTTTACCATGGACTTAAGGATAGAGTGACCATGGGTTTTGCGATTGGGTATGAATGTACCATGGATTTGGATGTTGGGTAGACCATGGGCTTGGTGATAGTTGGATAATGGGTTAGACTAGATCATGAGCTTAGATGGGCCATGGGTTTAGATAGTGATGTTAGAAATGAAACCTAGTCAGCATTTAGTTTGGGTAAGGATAAGAGTGATGCTAAGTCAGCATTTAGCTTTGGTAAGGATGGTTGTGGATAATGCTATATCAGTGTTTAGCTTGGGTAAGGACTATGAAAGATGAAAGCTAGGTTAGTATTTAGCTTGGGTAAGAGTTGTGAAAGATGAAAGCTAGGTCGAGATTTAGCTTGTATAACGGTTACAAAGAATAGAACTAGGTCAGTGTTTAGCTTGGATAAGAATTGTGGATAAAGATGAAGGTACCATAGATGGGTTTATTTTTACCATGAGTTTGACATGGGTTTGGATAGGACTGGATCATGGGTTTAGGTGAACCATGTGTTTTGGGCTTTGACCATGGGTTTAGGTGGACCATGGGCTTTGTGTGTTGACCATTAGGTGGACCGTGGGCTTTAGGTTTTGACCATGGGTTCAGATGGACCATGGGCTTTGGGCTTTGACCATGGGTTTAGGTGGACCATGGGCTTTGTGTGTTGACCATGGGTTTAGGTGGACCATGGGTTTTGGGTTTTGACCATGGGTTTAGGTGGACCATGGGCTTTGGGTTTTGACCATGGGTTTAGGTGGACCATGGGCAACCTGCTCATCCGAAATGACTCCCACATCATAAGTATAAATGTCGATCTATCCTCAAAGCCAAGAATGGGGGACATGTGGATCACCTCAGGGAGGGTCAACGCTCAATAAGTCAACCATAGCCTCTGATGAGATAGAAGTCTAAGTGGGATAAAGCTCTAAGGCTCGCGGTTGAAATGGCAGACTAGCTAACATTGTCAAGTCTAAAGGGGTCACAGTCATTTCCCCATATGGAAAGTGAAAAGTATCTATGGTATGCCACCACCTCTCTGTCAATGCTCGCAGCAAAGCAATATTACCCTCTCGGGTATAATCCAAGGACAGAAATCCTAACAATCCAGACAGTTCAATCAACCCTTGGACTCGGGGATGAGTCTCCAGGTAATTAGAGACGGCAGATAAATTTGATCTATTGCCTCTCAATCTAATGGTGGTAGTCTTTGTAAAAAAAAAAAAAAAACTTTATTTTACATGCATATATTTTCTATGAACTAACATTGTAACAGGAAAGAAGGGTAAAATAGTAAATACCTCTATGTCACTGGTACGAGACACATAGTGCTTCGGTTCCTGCAACAAGTCCGCCGGGTTGGGATCATATCTTGGTACTTGATAGCTCCTGGTATAGCAGCTACTAGAAGGAGAAGCCATTTTAGAGAGAAGTCAGAGAGAATGGTTTTTTAGAGAGAGAAGCAAAACTTGACAAATAAGAAAAGTTGCAAAAAGTGAAAGGTGGCACGCCTTTATATAGTACCTTATGCATAGTAACTTTTTCACACGGGAATATAGTAGCGAACCCGTTTCAAGTCAGAATTCAAAATAGCAAGTTTCTATATGATTGCACTAGTCTCCTCGAAGCATCTGACCACTGTTACTCAAGATTCAAAATACAAAAGATTTTTGTAATTATATATAGACATTTTGTGCCTACTAGACAGGGTGATAAATTATCAATCCTACCAAAAAGGATGATTGTACCTACTAAAAAGGACCAATACTTTGCTATTCCTACCAGACAGGAATATTACTCTCAGATCCTACCAGATAGGATTATCATTATCTTTCCTACTAGATAGGAATTACCACTTTCAAATATACTGGGGGCATCTACTTTGCTTCCAAATACACTGGGGGCATCCTCTTCGCTTCCAAATATACCAGGGGCATCCACTTCGCTTCCAAATATACCGGGGGCATCCTTTTCACTTCACACTTATCAGAATTTCCTACTGCTTCCAATATATCAGGGACATCCTATTTGCTTCCAAATATACTGGGAGCATCTACTTCATTCTAAAGTTCACACTCATCAGAACTGCCTACCAGACAGAGCAATCCGAATGAGGGGGGCAACTGTGAATCCTTAATTCTGCATCTCTTAGAATTATAGACCATTCAGTCAGGAAAAGAATCAATCAAGCCTTAATAATCATTATTAAATCATCTGAGACTTAGTAACGAGTATAATGCAACTAAAAACATGGAAAACGACTGAGAAACAAGCAAGAACGGGCGAAAATAGGCAGAATGGGTGAAGGAGGGCTCGTTGCTGCACAATGCCATAGAGTCTCTTGCAGTGTCACATAGCTCTTTGTGGCACTACTGTAGAGGCTTCTATAGTGCCACATAGGCTTATGCGACACTGATGGAGTGCCTCTGCTCCCATATTGGAAAATTGAGTCTTTATGCTTCATTCTTCCCCCTATATATTGAGGTGGCCTCTCTACTCCCAGGACACACAAACTTAGAGGCTTCAAAAGCTGTGACTTTAAGTAAATTGCTTTGCTTCTACTCCTTGCTTTGCAAAGCACGTTGGGTGGTTTCTCCTTGATTCCTACTTGACTAGTTTAAAGCTTTCCACCAAGCTTGTTCGAGGTAAGTCTCTTGCCCAAGCTCATGTCTGTCATGTGGATAGGGTGAAGTTGCATTCTGGTGGTCTGAGGCTCGTGTCTTTTGCATGGAGAAGGTGGAATTGTGATCCGGTCATCTGCTCCATCCACCCTATGTCCCCAAGCCATGAAAGCATAAGATAATCTTCTTTTCCTTTCTATTTGATTATTGTCTATTTTAGCTAGTTAATTAAATTGGTGCATCTAGGTTGTTAGTTAATCAACTTGGTAATCAATTAAGTTAATTAATTAATTCAACCCTCTTTTAATCAATCAATCAAAACATGATAAAGTGGCTAGGCTAAACTAACCTGTTCGCAAAAAGGGAGAACTGCGTGGGTTCTGATTCCTATTCAAAGGGGTACATAGGCATGCTTGGTTCAGGCATCAAATCTAATTAAAATTAATCAACTATCCCCCTATCACCTTCTTCACTTATTTTTTGTGTTCATTTGCTTTATTATTAGGATTAGTCTGGGGAATGTGTGACTTTTCTAGTACCCATAAGGGCTAGAGGAGGTATCCCCTACATTTTTGGGATTTTATTTGTAACGATTAATCTTACTTTGGATTATTACTTATATTTGTTATTAGAAATAATGATCATACATATTATAAATTGTTCATGCGTTTTACTTATTCATGAAATATATTTTAAAGTTACTTTTATATTACTTGGCCAAACACGTTTTGTTAAACTGAAAACCTAGTCCCCGAATCCTCTTTGGTTTCGAGGCTAGTGATCTTTTTCCTTTGGGTAATAATCAGAGTCAAATGGGTTTTTTCCTTATATTTTCCCAAAATAAAAATAAATTAAGGTGGCGACTCTAAAATGATTTTTAAAATAAGCTCAAGGGATTCTTCGTGAGTTCTTTCCCAAATGAGCATTTCGATTTCCTTTAGCGGATTGGACCGATGCTTGGGCGAGGCCTCACGGTCACCTAAAATATAAAAGGCCAAGAACAATTTTTAAAAACAAAAATTAAAGAACTAAATCAATAGTCTTTATTATTTTACTAATATTATGTAATAGTTTCCTCAACAACAGTGCCAAAAACTTAATGTCAGCTTTATAATTCCACTAGGTTAAATAAACCTTAAGTCTATTGTACCTTAATTACAGGCAAGTGTACCTATTGTTCAGGTAGTATAGCACAAAAGAGGTCGATCCCATAGGGAAATTATATAAGTATTAGCTTAAATGTTAACTATTGTCCAGTGAATCAAATTCCAAGGAAAACTAAAACTAAACTAAATTAAAAATTAAATTATATTAACTAAATGTAGTAAATTAACAAAGTCAATTGAAAAGAATCAATGAATAGATTATCTAGATAGAAACTCCCCCTAGCTTCTCATGTATTTCATAAAATGCAGAATCAATCAAATCAAATAATGAATCAAGTTGGCAATCCTAAAAGTAGAATTAAACCTTTCTCAGGTGAATTAATCCCCTTTTTCCTAAGCAAATTAAATAGAATATCTTCTTATTCAATGGGTTAGGCAAAGCATTAAGATCAAAGGGATTTTGTAAACCTATCTATAGTGCTCTAAGCAATCCCCAACATTCCTGAGTGATCATATCAAATCAAAGGTATCTCTACTCTTTGATAAGAAATTACATATCAAATCAACAAGCTAGCAATTGTCAATCAGATTTTATCAATATAAATCATGAATATAACTCAATCTAAGAATGATTCGATTGAAAACACAATCATTCAATCCATACAATCAAAACTAGGTTCATCCCATCTAGATAAAAGGAGTTTAGTTCATGATAAATTAGAAGAATAATGAACAAGATAGAAAAGAATGATAAATAAAATATTCTATAGAAAAGTTCTTAAAAATCTTCTCTTTGATCTTGAATCACACACTTTAACTCCACTCGAATCTTGTTCTTCCCTCTTGATTTTGGCTATTAACTCTTCCTTTCTTCTTAAAAAGTTCTCCCAAAGTAAAACTTTTTGAAAAGATTAGACTCCTATTAGATTTCTCTTTGAATTGTCTTTTCAAGGTGTAATTTTTTCTCTATACGGTCTGGTGCAGGCCCATGTACTTGGGTGTGTAGGCGTCTGTCTCTTTACGAAAATCAGCTGCTTAACATGAGCTGTAACACACCCAAGTACATAGGCAGAATAGGTTAACATGCCCTGATACATGCTTGTGCTCTTGGGCGTGTTGTTTGCTATATCTTTAAGTCCTTGCCCAAAATTCACCGAATTCATTCCTTAGCTTTGCAATTTCTAAACAAATTGATTTGTGGCTTCCAAATAAGCTAAACACTCAGAATGCTCTGATAAACCACTTAACAAACAAATTGAACTCAATTTTATGATAAAACAAAGTAATAACAAGGGATAAAATATAGTTAAATATGCACTTATCAATGATCAATAAATTTTTGACAAGGGAAAAGTTACAAGATAAAGAGCAAAAGTTATAATGGTTCAAAGATAAATCCAAGAGGAGTTCATCAAAGTGGTTGGTACACTAAACCAATCACTTATCTACTAAGATTAGTCAAGATAGCATTAGGAAGAATGGGAAGATTCATGCACAACAAGTGCTATTTAATAAAGGTGTGCCATCTTCTGTTGGTTGAGCTGTGTGATTGGAGTTTGCAATCATCTCTTTGACTAACCCATATGCAAATTATAACCAAACAAATTGGGTGTTGTCCACTGATCATAGAGAGAGTCCGAGATTGCATTACACTATCTTAAGAGATTTCAGTGGACTAAGGACAAAAGGCTTTCAATGCAAGTGCAACTCTTTAGGGAGGTATGAGCATTAAATAAATCCAAAATCCCCAAGCTGTGAACCCTTAATTTTACACCTCATTATTCGGCCACAGCTTGATACCTACTAAGTTTAGTGTGCTACGCAGAGCCAACACGGCAGTCCCGCTAGCCAGTTAGCTGGTAGGGGTCAAGGGGGCAACGCCCCTTGCGGGGTGCTAGGGGCAGCGTCCCCAGAGCTAAAAATAGACCTGCAGTCACTTTAGCATGAGAATACTTAATTTTTCAAATACTAGTACTTTTTCTACCCTGACCGAACCTTTTATATCAGACAGTATTTTTTCAAAACTAACTGAATTTTCTCCCTAACTGACTGCTCAAATATTCTAAAATTAATTCTGAACCTATTGACATTGACCGATTAATATTTTGAGCTCTAGAACTCCCAAAAATTGATCCGGAAGTCTAAAAATCTGGCCGAGCAAAAGAAGCAAAATTTATGCTGGCGTGCCTATTAAGGCACCGACAGCGTCGGCATTGGCCTGAGAGGCACAGTCGCCCCCACTGGCGGCGCGCCATCCAACAGGCCGATGATGCCACCAGGGCCCCACAGCCCACGCCTACATTTTTCAAAATACCCCCTCCATCCTGTTTTTTGGCCCTTTTTAGCCCTATCCTTTTGGTCTTTTCACTTTTCTACTTCCCAAACTACCCTTACTCACTTTTCTTATAAATAACCCCCTTCATCGTTCATTCTAACACATCTCTTGAATTAGTATTGATGGTTATCTACTAATTCCTCTCTTCTTCTCCCTCCAACCACTCTCTAATTAATTAATTAATCTTTTTTATTAATTAATTATCTCACCCTAACCAAGTTAATTAATCTTTTTAATTAACTAAAACTCTTTTTTTTTTAAATTAAATTAATTAATTAATCTTTTTAATTAATTAATTAATCACTTTTTTCTAAAATCAAATTAATCATTTTTCTTAATCCACCTTTCATCCAAATTAATTAATTAATCACTTTTTTTGCAAAATCAAATTAGTCCTTTTTCTTAATCCACTTTTCATCCAAATTAATTAATTAATCTTTTTAATTAATTAATCCTTCTATCCTTTTCATCATATTAATTAGTTAATTAATCTTTTTAATTAATTAATTAATCTCCCAATCAATCCAATCACCCGGTCTCAATGAAACGGAACTTCGGTTCGGTAAAAACCTTCACCTACCAAAAGTCAAAGTATCAACCTTTTCGTCTCAAACCCAAATCAAATCAATCAATCTGATCAACCCTTAAACCCCTCCACTTAATCATGGAATGAACTACATGGATTTTGATCCCCATTCAATGGGGTACGTAGGCACGTTTGGAATCTAAATCCAAACCTCAAATTCAAATCTCTATCAATCTCTTTTCCCTTTTTTAATTAATTTATGAATGTTTTATTTTCACCGTGCATTTATGTTATGCCAAATTCATGCATTTTCTTTAATATCATTTTATAAATGTCATTCATGAAATCCAATTTTCAAAGTCAAGTTAAACTTAAGAGCCAATTTTAGATTATTTAAAATAAAAAACCTAGTCTCCCAACTCAACTTGGTTTGAAGGCTAGTGATTTTTATTCTTGGGCAAATTAATTTAAAAATTAATGAATTAGAGTCAATTTGGGTTTTTTCCTTAATATTTTCCCAACTAAATAAAATTAAGGTGGCGAATCCTAAAAATCATTTTTCAAAATCAACCAAATCCGAACCCGAGGGTTCCATCATGAGTCTAAACCCGAATGAGCATCCTAGTTCCCTCTAGTAGACTGGGACGGTGCTTGGGCGAGGCCTCACACAAGCAGATATAGAATACATCTTAGTGACAAATAAAATGGTTAGGAGCAACCTTATATCACCCTTTATCCTAACTAACATCCTTTATTTTTGGTACAGCCTTTGAAATCATCACGGTCAATGGATCCTGCTCTCAAAAGGAAACATTAAGGTATGGGTTCTTTCAAGCCCACTTAGCAAAAAGTATCTAAAGATCATTAATAGTTCAAACTTCCATCCTTAATTTAGTTAGGAGCAACTCTTTAATCATTAATAGATGAAAATAGAACTAATGTAATAATTGAGATGAAGATCTTTCTAGTTAGGGACAAATAAGTATTATGATTAACTAAACATATAAAGAATCGATTACAAAAAAAAAAAAAAAAAAAAAAAGAAAGAGAGAGAAGAATGATAGAACTCTAACTTTGAGTTCAAAGCTTAAGAAATATTGGACTGTTCCATAGATGTTCAAATGAATTGTACCTGGCAAAAGTATCATCTTAAATTTAAATAGACTTCTAACCTAAACTGAGAAATAGCTCTTTGTTTCAATGGTAACCAAGAACTATGTAGACCTAACCCTCATAAGAAAGGATAAGTAAAAGGACAGCAAAAGTGGAGGTACATAAGTAGCCCTATTTCCATATGATCCAAATATAAAGTTCCCTTTTATACTAATATCGCTCTGCACTTCACTAAAAAAAGAAAAAAAGAGCTTACTAAGTTGAAAACTTGAAAAGGTGGCTTATGCAAAAATTAAAGTAAGCTCGTCAAGTAAAAAACCCAAAGGGTAGCTTAGGCAAAAGTTAGAGCTAATAATGATAAAGGTTCACTAAGTTGAGAACCTAAAAGGAAGACTACCCAAAGGATAGAGCAAGACAACTCAAGTAGAAAGTAGTACTATGTTTTATTCATATTGGATTTGGTATCTGGTTAATCCTTTATTATACACTTTATTCGTCAGTTTATGTCTAAGAAAAGCTAGCATTTCTACCCTTCCTTGAATTCATATTTGCAAAGTTTTTAAGTCATCAAGTCAAGTTGGTTTCACCATTCATTAAGGAAATGTCTAAGTCATCATCCAATGTTTGTCAAGCTCATCCTTATAGGCTTTACCTCTTGAGTCTTTTTCTGCCATCATCCTTTAATGTCATTAGGAGTTTAGTCCGTGTGTCTAACCTATTAAGTTTGATCTATATGGTGGCACCCCATTTTCATGGCCATTTTATTGAACACAAATTGATAAAATGTCATCAATATTAAAAGGCGCTAGATCTATGGCTGAAACCCTAATTAGATATGTCTCCTAGAGCCTATCATCTCTAACTCTTGGCAAAATTAACTCAAATTGTTCAAGCTAAAGCGTTTTTGGCAAATCACACCATCCCTCCAAGCCCAAACCTCCTTGGCAAGTCATACCATCTTATTAAATCCAGGTCTCTTTGACAGAGTCTCATCCTAAGTCTTTCAAGACTTATCATCCTTGAAGCCTAGTTTTCTTGACAAGACTAAAGTCGAGTCAAGTCTCCCAAGGCCTATCATCCTTAAGCTGATTAAAGTGCTAAAGCCAATCAAAGCCCATCCTATGCCTCTTTGGCATCTCATTATCCTTGGAAAGACTAAGCCTCCTTGGCAAAATACACAATCCTTAAGGTCCAAGTCTCTCAAGACCTGCAAACCATTCTCAATTTAATCTTGTTAAATTGATGCATCTATGTCAAAGGGCAAAACCCTACATATGAGCCTGTAGTCTCCTTATGACCAAATCCTTTAGCACTATACTTAAGTTAAAGGTAACCATCTTCTAAAGAGGTCCAGATCACTGTTATAGAAAGCCCAAACTAATAAACTATACTCAAAATTCAAAATCCTTTTAGCAAGCCTTCACTATAAAGCCTAGATCCATGAAGCCCTTCATCTCTGAAGCTTTCACCTTGAAAAAGTCTTTACCATGAAATCCAAATCTAGAAGCCTTTCATCATGAAGCCCATATCAAAAAGCCTTCATCTAAGAAACCCATTTCAAACTCTAAGCAAAACTTGACTAAGCCTAATATCCTCTAAAGCTAAAATTCGACTAAGCCTTATCTTTTTCAAAGCTAAAAAATTGATTGAGCCTTCCAACCAAACCTTCTCCAAGGCCTAACTTGACCTAGCCCTTTAAATGACTTTCTTTAAGGCAAATCAGACTTAGCCTTTTAACTTAACCTCCTCTTAAGGCACAGTCTAGCATTCCAGCATCAAACCCAATTTAGCTTTCCTGCCTGATTTAACCTAGCCCTAAGGCAAAACCTAAATGAGCCTTTCAGATAACTACCCAAGGGCTAAAACCTAACCAAGCCAACTTCATCTCCTTAAAGGCTAGACTTGACCAAGCTTTCTCCATGAATTTCTTTGAGTATAAGCCTAATAAACTAACCTTCCCAAGGCTAGACCTAACCTAACCTTCCAACCTAACCATCTCCAAGGACTTAATTTCCTAACTTGACTTCCTATAAGGACCAAACTTTCCAGTCTGATCTTGAAACCAAACCTTCTTTGTGGCCAGACCTACTTAAGTCTCCCAAGTTGACTAGCTTGACTTTTTCTAAAGGTGACATTTATCCTAGCTTTCTTAAATGATTGCATCCATGGCTGAACTGATAGCCTTTGACTGACCCTTCAACCAACCTTGTACTTGACCTAAACCGAGTGTGACCTCATCATCTCCAAATTTTGACCAAATAACTGAACCACTTTCATTCATCTTTCTAAAAATGGGGGCACCTTCGTCCCAAGTTGACCCTTCATAAGGCTTAAGACATAATTTTTGTATAGTTAGATGTTTTTCACATTGAGTAGGTTGCACATTAGAGCTCCTGAATCAAGAAAGATCAAGACTAGGATTAATAAGAATTACTACAGTAAGACAGGTCATCAATCCAAATTTCTAAATCAAGATTGTGACCATTAATATTTCCAATATCATACCTTACTAGGATAGCCTTAGGATCATTGACCATCCTAGGACAACCTTAGGATCATTAACCTAGCATAGGGTTAGATTTCTCTTTCAAAGTCAAACCATCCTAAGATTATTAATCTAGCATAGGATTAGGGTTTTTTTTTTTTTTTTTTCAAAATTAGATTGTCCTAGGATAGTCTTAAGATAATCCACCCATAAATGTCGAGGACAGATCACCTAGACATCCCTGTAGTTTCTTTTTCCATCTCTTTTTTTCAAAATCGTAAGATTCCACCCATGAATGGCTAGTAACAATCATCTAGATATCTATGTGATTCATTCTTTCACCCCTTTTATCAAAATCCATAACCTCCACTTATAAATGTCTAGAAATAGACAACTAGACATCCCTGTAGTTCTTATTTCTGACCTTTTATTAAATCCATCTTTTCACCCATAAATGACTAGCAATGATGGCCTAGGCATCCTTGTGGTTCCTATTTTTGCTTCTTTTATTCAAATCCATCGACTTCACCCATATATGTCTAGCAATAGTCACCTAGGCATCATTATGATATGTTCTCCCACCTCTTTTATCCAAGTCAAACACATCTTCCACTTATGAATGTTTATAAGCGATCACCTAAATATCCATATGGTTCCTTGTACCATCCTTTGTTGCCTTGGGTTCACTATCATCAAAATCTCTTACAAACCATGCAATTCTGATGAGGGGCAGTTTTGAATTCATAATTTTGCACCCCCATAATGTATCCATAACTTGACACCTGTTAAGATTAGTATGCTACATTAAGCTAATGGCCTACAGTTGCCGCAGACCAGCCTGTAGAACCATAGGCTAGGCCTACGATTAATATAGGTACTACATGTGGCAGTAGTATTGAGAACTGACGTTTTTGGTATTTTTCACTCAAATCCCACATCACAACTTCTTAAACTCTTTTTCCAGCCTTTCCCTTATATATAGGGACATCCCTATTCAGTTTTCTCACCTTTTGACACTTAGACTTACTGGATTAATCCCAATCTTAAAGCAAGCAATCTTTCTAGCTAGTTCTGTAAAAGAATGAACTCTTTAGTTTAAAGTTTTTCTTTTCTTTTCTTTTTATTTTTATATTTACTTTGCTTTTGCTCCTTGCTCCATAAAGTAATAATTTTAAGGCTTTTCACGCTGTTTAAGGTAATTTTCCTCAATCCTGATCCAGAGGTAAGTTTCTTGCCATCTGAAGCAACCTACCGCTTGCTACCTAAAGCAAGTCTGCCGATGACTAAAACGAGTATCATTCATATAAAAGTCGCGTAAGAGCAAAATAAGTCTCTTTTCCTCTCTCCTTTCTTTTCATTTATTTATTTCTTTAATATTCCCTCCTTAGGTTCTCTTCTCCCTTTGGACTCCTCACCTAATTCTTTTCTCCTCTATTTTTAATTAATTCACTCATGTTAATTAATTAGAATATGAATTAATTAATTCAACTTAGTAATCAATTAAAATTAATCTAATCAATTAACTTAGTCAATCAAAACATGATAAAGTGGCTAGACTAAATAAACCCCTTCACAAGGAGGGAGAACTATGTGGGTTCTGATTCCTATTCAAAGGGATGCATAGGCATGCTTGATTCAAGTAGTGATTTTAATTAAAATAAACCAACTTCTCCCTTATCACCTTCTTCACTTAGTTAGGGTTTCATTTATCTTTTTTTTTTTTTTTTGGTTTTAGGATTGGTTTGGGGAATGTGTCACTTTTCTATAACCTATAAGGGCTAGAGGAGGTATCCCTTAATTTGGGTTTTCATTGTAAACTTATTTTTCTTTCTCTTTTATTTATGATTTGCTTATTTTTATGGAATGAATGGATGATACAATCATGCATCATATAACCTTTACATGCATAATTCATGAAATAAATTATAAGTCACAATTAAGTTAATTTCCCAACTAATTAAATTAAAACCAAAAACCTAGTTCGCAAATCCTCTTTGGCTTCGAGGCTAGTGATCTTTTCCTTTAGGATAAAATTGGAGTCAACTTGGGTTTTTTTCTTAATCTTTCTTCCAATTAGATAAAATTAAAGTGGTGACTCTAAAATATATTTTCAAAATCAACCTATTTGAGTACTAGGGCTCCAACATGAGTTCAAACCCTAATGAGCATTTTGATTCTTTCTTAGCAAATCAAACTAGTCTTCAGGCAAGGCCTCACAATTAGTGATTCCACTGGAGACCATCTTTTTTCTTAAAAGAAAACAAGTGGACTAATTTTTGGTTTTAAAATTTGGCACTTTTATTGCAAAAATAGCTTTCACACATCACTTGCCCTTTGGTACTTGGTTACTGCTGAAAAACCTTTGGTGCAATTATGGCAGTCAAACAAAAGAAGACGGGATGAGAGCTAGCCCCAAATTTGAAAGTGGCCTTGCTGTTGCTGTAGGGCCAACTTATAGTATTGTAGGGCCAGCATGTAGTTGACACAAATGGAACCTATAATGCCACAGGAGATCTTTGTAGAATTGCAGGGCTCTTCTATGGTAATGGCTTTAAATTTTGAGAATCCTACTTCAAAATTCATGCTATTTGACCCATAGACCCTTCCACTATTTATTCAAAGCCCAACTTAGTTTTTCCTCACTTTGACTTACTTGATCAACCTATGATCTCCAAGTAAGTCCTAGAAGTTCTTTTTTGCTTATTTTATAAAAGAACAAGCCTCTAGTTCCAAAGTTTTCTTTATTTTATTTTTGTTTTATTCTTTGTTTGCTTTGCATTGCTTCTTACTTTGTAAGAAGTTTGCTCAAGTTGTTGTTCAAGATCTAAATTCTGCCTCAAACCAAGAGAAACTAGAATTAATATCCGATAAATAACTCTATCCTTTCATCCCCAAGCTGCGCACATGTAAGATAAGCATCAATATCTTTACTTTTCCATTTCGTTTATTTTTTATTTTCATTTTCTTTCCATGGGATTCTATTTTAATTTTAATTTTTCCTCCTTAGGATTCTCTCCTTCCCTTTGGGCTCCTTGCCTAATTCTTTCTCTTCTACTCCCCACTCTTTAATTAATTAATTGAGTAAAATTGATTCACTTATGGTAGTTAATTAAAATCTAAACTAATTAATTCAACTTGGTAATCAATTAAAATTAGTTAATTAATAAATCAATCCTTTCTTTAAATCCAATCATCCAAAATATGACAAAATTGTCGTGCCCCAAACCCGAGAGCACGTGACCGGCACTAGGACACGGGAAATGCACATGGCTACCAGTACCCGTGGTAAGCCTAATCATAACACACCACAGAAAGCCCAAAACTAAAAAGGGCTATGGGCCCAAATAAGTTAAGCAGATCCAAAAGAATCACAACATAAGATAAATTTCCTTGGGCCAACAACTCATTTATTTCATAAATGTAGTAAATTACAAAAGGGTTCTGCTTAACAATAGATTTCAACTCTTTAAGTACATAACTGAATATTAACAATGTACAAGTACAGAGTATAATATTGCGGAGTTCTAGAGCTATATTTACAATTATATATATATTACATATAATCTTACTACTCAATATTACAAATTACTGCCGAAGAGAAGTTGGCAGTTTACTCAATTACAACTTCTTCACAAGCTCATTCCCTAACCTGAAAACAACGAAATAAACAGGAATGAGCGTTCGACTCAGTGAATGATACTAGCTAATATATTAAACTGGTATCCTACAAATGGACTCTAATGAACATGTTATATACTATGTCACAGAAATAGACAAGTCACACAATCAAGTAAGGATGGGATATGGTCCACAGTACCACACTAATACTCAATAAAGGGAGCCGATCCCCTATACTGGTTCTCTGAATCCAATAATCCATCTCTTATGTCCAATGGGTCTGGCCAGCACTGGTTTGTACCAGGTGGCCCTAACTCGACTGATAGCGGCCCTGGCGATGAGCAGGCCCGGCCAGCATACACCAGTCATAACTCATCTTCTCAATACATCATAATCCCAATCATAACCATAATCATAACAAATCATAATATCATATCAAAAGTTCCTAGGTGGTACTGCATCCTCCCAACCTCCATCCGTCAACCACAATCACAATACAATACAAAATATAGAATATTGAGTTATCATTCATAGTCAAATGTTACATGTTTATATATGCAGTAGTAGTGTATAATATACATATATATACACACAGAAATGCAGATGTAAATGAAAACAGGATAATACATTAGTGAGTATTACTCATCTAGCTGACAACATTTTTGACTAGCTTCCCACGGAAGAGCAGCCTTGGAACCAGGAAGACGCCAGACGCTGACACCTCACAACAACGGACATTGTTAGGATAAGAACCACACTTAACTGGACATAATTTAAAAATTACTGAGATTCTGATCGAGGTCTCGACAGAACCGTACTGAACCCAATGACAGACTTAACAACCTAACAAGCACTCTAAAAACTCCTAAACATAAAATAACTTATTTAATAACTAAAACACAAGGATTTTGGGTTAATCTTCACAAATTTTGATCATATGGATGTCGAGAATCGCGTCGAAATGTCGAAACAGAACTGCTGCACTACCCCACGCGCCGCTACTGCTAATGGCGGATTTGGGGAAGCTGCACACTAGCAGGTTCACCTTGATGCCAGGATCACGAAAATGGTCACCACTCGCCGTTACTCGCCCTTCAGCCGTCGAAAAATGCCTCAAAAGGTTCAGTTTTGCATTTTTTGATCTCCTCCTCCGGTGATCCTCAGGGGGTAAGGTACGCACTAAATTGACACTCTCATCCTCAGGAGTTGAATGACACTAAAATCGCCGGATTCCGCCATCGAAATTGGCCGAAAACTTCAATTAAAGTCTCGGTGGCCGGCGGTCCTTCTCTCCTCGAGTACGCCGCTGTGCGCCGCCCGATCTGGGTGCTGCCACCTCCCTCGAGGTCGCCGGACAACCCTCTACCCAGCGGTGGTGGCGGTGCTCGCCACAGCCTGCCATAACTCCACCCAGTAACTCTTTCTCTCTCTCGATCTCTTCCTCTCTCTCTCCTCCTTCCTCTTTTCCTTCCCCATTTCTGCTTCTTCCCCAAACGGCCTCGTTTCCTTCACTGGCCAATCACCTCCTTCCTTTTTCTTCTTCTTTTAATTTCTACTTAAAACACTTAAAACATAGTTATATATATATATACACTAAACCTTATAATAGTAATAATAATAACAAATAATAATAATAATAACAATATTAACTCACAATTATATATATAATGATAATAAGAATAATTTATAATTTACATACTAATAATACAATTAATAAACTTATGCACAATAATAATAATTATAATTATAATAATTTACAACCTATACTCATATATATATACAATAATACTATTAACAATAATAATAGTAATTATAATGGAAATCCAAACTTCCGACAAAAATACTATAATTAAACTTATAATATTAATTAATACCTTTATTAATACTCAAATATCAAAATATAATTTCTCCAAAAACCCATATTAACATTTTTCATAATAATATACATATTACTTCCTTTAATTGAATATACATATAATACTTAAATAAAATTACCATTAATAATACATATTCAAATAGTATGCATATTTATAATTTAGTAAAATATAACTCCAATTCTTACTTTAATAAGAAAAATAATAAAATAATACGTTTCCGTACCAAAAATAGAATTTTACAAATAAATGGAAATGCAGGGTATTTCAATTCTTCCCCCCTTAAGAAAATTCGTCCTCGAATTTTCAAACACAACTCTTACAATTACTTCTCCATCACACTTCCACTGTGCACTCTGATACACAATCAAACCCATAGGTAAGGTAACATAACATATCAACTTCAACAAGACATAAAATTATATAACTAAACCTCCAACAAAATTATTCAAATACCAATATCTAATCTATTAAACCTTACAGCAAATAGCTAATCATTCTTTATTCCTATATCCTAGTATAATCACAGCTAACACTAACACAACCCTTGATTTCACATTCAATCAATCATAACCTTAAACATATCTTATTTTTAAGTCCTTATCAATACTAAAGCTAATATTAATGCCTAACTTATCATTCCCATTTATTACTTATTATATTAGCCATATGAGAATCCAACAGATAAATCTAATTACTAACACTCTTAATATTTTATAATTCATTTTGAGACTACTAATTATTACTTAATCTCTCATAACCTCGATAAATATTCTCATGTTTAATATCTCACCAAAATTATAACTTCTATTATATTTGATCATGAACAATAAGTGCAATAATAATTCCCTTAATTACTTCACCAATTAAAACATATCCATACTTAATAATTTGCTTTCCACTTTTACGTGCTTTAACTAATTTCCTCAATATATATATATATAAACTTTATTTCATCAATGTGAAATTAGCACATATGCATACACACTAATTGATATACAAAATCCGTAATTTTACCATTTATTTCAACATCCCTTATATTAACAGTCATCAAGAAATTCCGTTAACTCTAAACATATTTTATACCATAAGCAGTATACCAACCGGTAATTCACAATTTATTCTAGACTTATTCTCTTTCTATAAAATACTTTGATATCATAGCTTAGACAGCTATTGCCTCACAACCCTATACACTTAACCCATAACATTATCTTATTTTGAAATTTTCGCTAACATCTCATTATATTTCATATTTCTAATCCTTTCATTTATCCACATCAAAATAATGAATTCACTACTATTATTAATACTCAATAAAATCTCCACGCAGGTTTTATGTCTTTCTTAATCTATGCCACTCTATTTTGATCTCAACTTAAACATAAATACTTCATGAATATGTTCAAATAATAACTCTACTTATGGCATACTAAAATTCTTTTCCTTAATGAAAATCAATACTTAATCTTTAATTATTCCTCCAACACAGCATAAAATCTAATACCTCAAAATATTATCTCATTCCGAGAACTTAAATCCACTTCAGGTATATCCAAAATTGTTTAAATTTGTAAAACTATTTAAAATCATTCGTAGTAATTAAAATATTTTCACTTTTATTTTAGAACTCAAGGTACTGTGTCCATGGATGCTACACAATATGCAATCTTAATGCAATGATCCATGAAGGACATGATGTATGAATAATGACTAATAACTTTATAATGCATGACTCAACGGATGTAGATAGACAGACACACTGGACACGAGTACAGAGTCCTAAAATAATAAATTCTCAAAACTGGTGTTAAAATCATACTTTAAAATCAATTATCATCTTTAAATTTATTTAAAAACATTCCATTTCTAAATCATTTAAAATTTTGAACAAAATCATTTATACCCTTTTCTGGATTAAGTTCTTGGGAATTCTTAGATTCAATTTCTTATATTTCTTAAATTCTAAACTAAAACCATATCACAATCTTTGTTCTATTTCATTAGAATAGTCCAACTTAATAAACCTTATAATCATCCAATTAATTTCACTTAAATCTATGAACTCCTAAATCATCACAGTCATTAAGAATTATGCAAACTATACCAATACTTAACTATTCTTATATATTATATTAAACATAACTTTATACAGAAAAAAGGGTACATCACCTAGAGTTACACAAATAACTGAAGCAGTGTCTCTAGTCCCGTTACCTGCCTCAATAAACCTCCACACATCAAAACTAAGAAGAAAAAGAAAATTATTCCATCACAACAAGGAAAAGAAAGAAAATATACATATACAGATCCAGGACCTTGCAAACCTGGCAAGTCTCATACAATAACTACCACTGACATCCACAACAAATTTCTTAACCTATTACTTCTTGATAGGCTAATGCGAGGGAGACAAATTCATAACATCATCTTCATTATCATCATCATACTGGTTGAAGAAGCTGTCTCATCAAATTCAGTAGAGTCTGAAGAAGGCTCCATAAGGTGAGTCCAAATATGATTGGTGGGGTCAAACTTATCATCATTAGGCATTATGGGCTAAGGGCCATCTCTCCGGTACAACTCCTTAAGACAATTCTGATCCCAATCATCTAGAGCATTATTAATCTCGCAACAGTACTCAGGAGAAAAATCCCACTATGGAGCATCGGGTTCACTAGGGGGCCATATTTCACGCAAAGGAGCATTGTTTTTCTCGCACATAAAGTGCTGAAAGGCGGTAATCTCATCGGAATAATCAAAGACATCCTTATAAAATGAAAAATAACAGGACTTATAAATAAGAACTTGAGGATTCACTACCAAATGGCTGCCTGAAAGATCACTCACAGCAGTATAAGGACGATGAAAACTAGCATAGTTCGAACAGTGGGACCATCTGTCCAAAAAGACTTACCCAAACACATGATATGAAATCTCATCCACTGGTCCAAAGGGTTAAACCAATGCAGAAAAGTAACCAAATGCGGGTTAGCTGCATTGTTGCCATCCAAACATTGGATATATTGCAGAAAATGAAAAGGTTGAATTTCTATAGCAATATGATAGAGATGAAGGAAATACCACAGAAAGCAAAGGAATTCTTTAGGCCATATCCAAAATGAATCCACTGTCATATCTATGAAAGCATATGACCTAAGAAAAGGATAGTCAGGGTGGATAGTTAGTTCCTTCACAAACCAAGAGCCATACTTTCGAATGAGACAGGTTTGATACTTAAAGATCTGCTCAGAGGCTAAATTCTTAAGGGCTCTTTCAGAAATATTGCTTCGGATCTCTGGGGGAAGGCCTTGGTAAAGAAAAGGATTAGGTCCAGAGGAAGAGGAAGATGAAGAAGATGCCATAAAATTAAGCTGATATTTAAAAAGGGTAACTAGTGGGTCAAGATAAAATTTTCAAAAGAGGAAGAAAGTTAGAACTAGATGGTGAATTGCCTAATGCCTGCATCTCCAATAAATACTAAACTCAGTTTCCTTACCGACAAAACTACAGTAAACTTTCCTTGAAAATTGGTTTAGCTAATAACAAAGTCTTGTATGGATATAACTGATGAGACTAGTCAAATAACTACAGTCCTCAACTCTATCTAAGGTGACAAATGTTCAGCTACATGTGACTGGAATTAATCAAATCACTTCACGGAACAAACAAAAATAAAGCAAGCTAGAGCTTATCTTATCTTTTAGGTAATAGAGTACTTCCCGTACAAAAATTTTTTAACAAGGAAAATCTCCATACCTGATACTCTAATAATCAAGAAAAACAAAGATATCACTGACATGACCATATCTCTTATACTTCCTAACTGATAATTAATAATTGTATTAACTCTTAACAGATAAGCATTAAGCTCACTTATAAGGAAAATCTCATCGTTACACCACGTTAACGCTGAATTAGAAACAAGAGAAACTAAAAAAAAAGACGATTAGAAATCCTATACTTCGCATGTTACAGAAACAAGGACCTACAACACTGAATATAGTAAAGGTCACAAGATCTCTGCTCTGATACCACTTTTGTCATGCCCCAAACCCGAGGGCACGTGACCGGCACTAGGACACGGGAAATGCACGTGGCTACTAGTGCCCGTAGTAAGCCTAATCACAACACACCACAGAAAGCCCAAAACTGAAAAGGCCTATAGGCCCAAATAAGTTAAGTAGATCCAAAAGAATCACAACATAAGATAAATTTCCTTGGGCCAACAACTCGTTTATTTCATAAATGTAGTAAATTACAAAAGGATTCTGCTTAACAATAGATTTCAACTCTTTAAGTACATAACTGAATATTAACAATGTAAAAGTACAAAGTATAACATTGCGGAGTTCTAGAGCTATATTTACAATTATACATATATTACATAAAATCTTACTACTCAATATTACAAATTACTGCCGAAGGGAAATTGGCAGTTTACTCAATTACAACTTCTTCACAAGCTCATTCTCTGATCTGAAAATAATGAAATGAATAGGAATGAGCGTTCGACTCAGTGAATGATACCAGCTAATTGTGAACCCTCAAAAATGCACCTCCAGTGGATCGTCTTTCAATTACGAATCCACAGAATCAAGCAAAGCTCGAATCCGAGCTGAAACGGGCCCGAAACGGACAGAAACAGATCGAGCCGCACGAGTGGTGCCAAGAGGCGGCACGCAAGACGTTCCACCGTGAAATTACCATGCCGCCGGTGCGGCATGGAAATTGTGCCGCCCAGGTGGTGGCACTCGTGCCGTGCCGCCAAGAAATTACCATGCCGCACCGACATGCTACCAGAATGGCGGCACATCTGGAGTGCCGCCCAGAATGGCCGGCGTGTCAGCCGTGCCGCCGGTGCGGCGACGATGCTGCCGTCTGTACCGCCGGCACCTCCTCTGTCAGCTCTATAAATAACAGCCTCCTCCAGCCTCATTGGGGCACAGTTTCACACGATTTCCAACAATTCCTAACAGATTCTAAAGCATTTTAGAGCATTTCAAAGCAATTCAGGCATATTTTTGTTCTTATACTCACACAGTTGCTGCTTCTAGATCCAGATTCCAAGCTTCCTTTGAATTCAATGTGGAGTTGAGATCCAGAGCAAGACTCGTTCCATTCGTCAGAAAACTAAGAAAAGCAAAGGTATAATCCCCTTCTTATTTTAAAATTCTAAATTCAGATCTAGAATTCTCTTTAGGTCTAAAACTGAAAAGATCTAAAACTTATTAATTTAAGAATCAGAATTAAGTTAATAAGCAAATCAACACATTTCTAAAACCCCTCCTTCGCAAGAAGGGAGAACTGCGTGAGGTTTGATTCCTATTCAATAGGATACGCAGGCTGCCATTCTGAAAGGCATCAACTCCAAAAATCTTTTTATTAATATTATTTTCCTTTTTATTTTGATTTATTCATATTTTACTTGTGATTTTATTTTGGCTTATTTTGGGGAATGTGTGCTTTTCCTAGTACCCATAAGGGCTAGAGTAAAGATCCCCTTTGTTTCATTTATTTTGATATTGTAATAATTAAGTAGGATTTATCTGTCCTATTTATTTATTATTGTCATTCCATCACATCATATATATACATATATGTTCATTCATCATTATATTTTTTGTTCATGCATACATAAAAATTCAATTTTAAGAGTTATTTTGCATTTCAAGCCAAACTAAAGAAAATAACATTTTCTTAACTGTGTAATTACCAAAACCTGATCCCCGAGCCCTCCTTGGTCACTCGTGGATTGGTGCATTTTTCCATTCGGATAAAATCAAATTTTGGAGTCAATCAATTTGGGGTTTTCTTTAATTTTCCCAACTAAAATAAGTAAATTAAAGTGGCGACTCACTCTTCAACTGTCAAAATGCACGAATCAATTTTCTGAACTCACAGCGAGTTCCAATCGTGGAGTTTCTCCTGAAGAGCATTTCGATCCCTCGGCGGATCGGACTGGTGCTCAGGCGAGGCCTCACAGTTGGCGACTCCACTGGGGACATAAAATATTTTTCAAATAAAAGATAAAGCGGATTACTTTTGGTATAATACCAAAGTTTGGCTTTAAAAGCAAAATAACTCTTTCATGCATCACTATATCGGACTCCTTGTCCACAAGACCCTAGTTTCCTAGGAAAACAAAGGATAGAAAGTAACATCGAGTGGGCAACCTTCCTTAGGTCTGCTTGCCGATAGTGAAATCATCCAGCCCACGACGTATCCTCTAATCCTTTTAGAGGTGTAACGAGTATGCACGTACCATTCGACCCACGCGAGGCTCCTTGTCTCACATGTGGTTAGGTATATCGCATCTCTAGTGTGATGGGTTCCTTTCAAAACCACCTTAATCCTTTCATGTAATAACTCATAGAACCATTCCTTTAGGGTTGTATGTACCATAATACTGAAACTTGGTATGTCATTATCATGAAACCCCTTTTTTTTTTTCCATTCATGGATACATGCATGCATGCATAAAACCTTACAAAGTTAGAGAGTCTTAATTCCACTCAAACACTGCTAGTCCCAAAAACCCATGTCAACCCATTCCATGATGTTAATTCCATACCAAAGCTAGAAACTGACCCAGCTTTATTTTTCTTTATCCTAAAGGTTGAAAAAATGTCTGTTGCTAGAGAAGAGACCACTACTACCAGGGCTGATGAGATCTTTGATGAACTGTTTTCCAAACTTTCTGAGCATCAAGAAATCATCATGAAAAGGCAGGAGGCCCTTTTCCAAGACATGCTGAGGGCCCAAAGGAGGGCAATCATGGAGGATGTCCGAACCATGCTGGAATAGACCTCTCTGGCCCAAAACCCCACTGAGCCAAAATCATTCAAGATGGACCCAAAACCCACCTGTTATCCTGTCTATGGATCTACTTCCAGAGTCGAATCCAAAGACAAAGAAATGGCAAACACTGATGCCATCCCACCACTACCAATCCCATCACCCGAGTTCCTCAAGAATAACTCACCAAACATCACTTCTACCTCCACCTCCCAACCCGCGGATCCTTTCCAAAGGAAGGAGGTTGACCCTGAGATAAAAGCCTGCATGGACAAGATGGAACGCATGGAAAAGATGCTGTTAGGGATGAAGAAAAAGGAGGATTTGATTGATACAGAATCCTTAAGCTTGTTCCCTGATGCAAGGGTTCCTCCCAGATTCAGGATGCCTGAATTTGATAAATTTGATGGGACTACCTGCCCCAAGACCCACCTCAAAGTTTATGTGGGAGCTATGCAGCCATTGGGTGTAGATAATCAACTTCTAGCCCAATTATTCCAACAATCACTAACCGGGCTAGCTGTGAAGTGGTTTGTGGATTTGGATGTCACCAAGAAGCAGACCTGGGAAGACATTTGCAATATTTTTGTTTCACAGTATCATTACAACATCGAGGTCGATGTAACTAGAAGAGATCTCGAGACCACAAAGCAGAATGCTAAGGAATCCTTCTCCTCATTCCTTACGAGGTGGAGGAAGAAGGCTTCTCAAATGGTAAACCGACCTCCTGAAAATGAGCAAATTGACATCATTGTCAAGAACCTTTTGCCAATTTACCAGGAAAGGCTACAGACTCAGTACCTGCCTTCCTTCAAAGCCCTAATTGCCACTGCTTCAAAAATTGAAGATTTGATACAAAGTGGTCATATCAGAGAAGACACTCCATCAGGGTCAAGATATAAGAAGCCCGCTCATCAGGGTAATGTTACTTCCTCAACAAATCAGAAAGGGGGGGGAAGTTAATACTATGACCATCAAGAAGCCTATCCGCATTGAAAGGAGGCAGTTTTCTGATCTTGGGGGTGTACCCATGAGTATCATCCTAAAGAAGCTACTTGAGGGAAATATGGTAAAACTTCTGGAGCCAAAACTAGTCCCCAATCCACTTTCCAAAAACTACAACCCACATGAGAGGTGTGATTACCATCAGGGACCTGGGCACAAAACAGATGTGTGCAAGGCCCTTTGACACAGAATTTAGGACCTTATTGACTCCAATGACCTGATTCCCCCAAAAGCCCAACCAAACATCAACACCAACCCCTTGCCTAACCACACAGTAAATGTCATAAATGATCATGAGGGAGTTGACCCTATCTCCTTGATAGAGCTAAATCCCAGCTATTGCTGTGTCCTAGACCTCTCTAACTTAGTTGAGGAAATCGATGCCATCACCAGAAGTGGCAGAGTTATCCAGAACCAACCAACCCCAAACACACAACCTACCCAACCCGTTTCTATACCAACCGATAAATTAAAAGGGATTCTTGAACCAGACGAAGATCCCATTCTTAAACAACTCAAGAAGACACAAGCCAACATTTCAATTTAGAGTTTGATCCAATCTTCATACCCTCACCGCCAAGCTCTTTGCAAGGCGCTGAATCAGTGCCAAACTCCAATTGACATCACACCGGAAAACCTTGTGGCTTCTATTACCTCTGCTGCAAAAGGGGTATCTATTACTTTTGGAGAAATTGACATTCCAGAAGGAGATCCTAACCACAACAATGCCCTATACATCACAATGGTTACACATGGAAAGACTGTGCCTATGGTTCTCATTAATAATGGTTCAGCTCTTAACGTGTGTCCTCTGAAAGTGGCAAGCTGCTTAGGATTGGAGGTTACTGATTTTACCCCTTCAGATCAGATTGTAAGGGCGTATGATAACACCAAGAGGGAGGTCCTTGGAGTAGCCATAATTGATGTAACCATTGGGCCAACATCTTTCACCATACCATTCCAAGTGATCGATGTACCTTCTTGCTTCAACTTATTACTGGGGAGGCCCTGGATCCACTAAGCAAAGGCTATCCCTTCTTCCCTACACCAGAAGGTCAAGTTCCTTTTCAAAAATGGGATCGTGACTGTAAAAGGAGACATGCATGGAAGACCAGACATTCCAAGCTTTGTTCCTATTCTTGAAATTCAGCCTGAGCTATCCTCCTATCCACTTTCAGGCTTCTCCTTCATACAATACATTGAGGGTGAAGAGGGTATGGGAAGAAGCCAACAGGGCTTGCAGTCCTTCCTAGATTATCCTATGGCAACACCACCATTTGGGCTAGGGTACAAGCCCACTGATGAGGATATGGAAGAGATGGAGAACCGGGCCAAAGACAGAATAGCTGCCCTTAAAAGAGGCTTGAGATAGAAGATTATGAACCAATCTACATGCTCAGTCGAGATTGGGAAGAGAACATGGAGGCTAGTTTCTTTGATGAAGTATCCGTGCTCACTGTTGAGGAGGAGAAAACTAACCTATCCACCTTAATCCAGCCCACCGAGACCGAGCTACAAAATTGGTCCTTTGAGGAGAGCCCCTTCTATCCATCTGAACCAGAACCAGAGTCTGAACCAGAATCCATACCTGAGTCAGAGTCCCAGTCTGAGATAGATTCATCTTCTGAATCTGAGTCTATTTCTTCTGTTGATGATGTATTTGACCTTAAGGGTCTCATTTTTTCTTTTGATGTAAACTGGGACATATCCCCATTTGAAATCAATAAAAATCAAACTCTTTTCTTTTATGACTCTGTGTCTCCATTTTTCTTTGATGTTCCAACTTTTAAATCTGACTTAAATGAGACAACAAATAAAAATGAAATAAATGAAATGAAAGATGACACAATTAAAGAGCCCGTCAATGTTGGCACTCATGACATATAAAAAATTACATACATTGCATCTACATGCATAGACAGGGATCATATCGAAAGTATGATCAGAGACTTTCAAGACTGTTTTGCATGGCAACCGAAAGACATGACAGGGTTGGATCCAAGCATCGCAGTCCACAAAATCCCAGTTTATCCAGGTGCTAAGCCCGTCAAACAGAAGTTGAGAAGACTTAAGATAGAATGGTCTATTCCAATCAAAGAAGAAATTGCCAAGCTACTGGATCACAATTTCATCGAGCCCATCAACTATCCATCCTGGCTGGCCAACATTGTGCCAGTTCCTAAGAAAGATGGCAAAGTCAGAATGTGTGGATTACAGGGATCTGAATAAAGCCTATCCTAAGGATGATTTTCCCTTACCTCACATTGATTTGTTGGTAGACCGCATGGCAGGTTCCAAATTGGTTTCCTTAACCGATCTGGCTGCGGGGTATAATCAAATCATGGTTCATCCTCCTGACAAAGAGAAGACAACTTTCATTACCAAATGGGGCACCTATTGCTACCGGGTTATGCCATTTGGGCTTAAAAATGCTGGAGCAACCTAGCAGAGGATGGAAACTACGATTTTCCATGACATGATGCATAAAGAAATTGAGGTTTATATGGATGACATGGTAATCAAAGGCACCACTGTTGAAAGCCATTCAGAAGCATTAAGGCGATTCTTCCTTAGACTTCGCCAATACAATCTCAAACTCAATCCTGCCAAATGTGTCTTTGGAGCCTCATCTGGAGTTTTCCTGGGTCACATGGTCAGCAAAAAGGGTATAGAAGTGGACCCTACTAAGTCAAAGGCAATTCTGGAAATGCCACCTCTAGAAACAGAAAAGGAGATCAGAGGTTTTCTTGGATGACTGCAATACATCAGTCAATTCATCAATCAATTGGTTGATGTATGTGGTCCCATCTTCAAGCTACTCAGAAAAGGAGCCTCCAAGCAGTGGAATGATGACTGCTAAAGAGCCTTTGACCAGATCAAACAGTATTTACTAAACCCACCAGTGCTTCAGTCGCCAAGGTTTGGAAAGCCATTGTTGCTTTATTTATCAGTAACCGATGAAGCAATGGGGGCAATGCTTGCCCAAAATGCTCCAGACTCTAGCAAGGAGAATGCAATCTATTACCTGAGCAAGAGGATGCTATCTCATGAGCTCAAGTATAGTTTTACAGAAAAGTTGTGCCTTGCTTTGGTATGGGTCTGCCACAAGCTGCAACACTACCTTTGCTCCTTTACAACTCATGTTCTTGCTGATAAGAGCCCTTTGAAATTCCTTATGGAAAAGCCGATTCTTGACAGTAAGATGGCAAGGTAGATGGCTTTGTTAGCTGCATATGATCTGAAATATGTGCAGCGAAAAGCAGTAAAAGGTAGCATAGTGGCTGATCAGTTAGCTGCAGCTCCAGTGGATGATCATTGGGTTGAACCTGAATTCCCCGATGAAGACATCCTGACAATTGACAACGAAGTTTGGAAGCTTTACTTTGATGGGGCGTCCAACAACAAAGGATATGGTGCCGGTATTGTATTCATCACACCAAATGGGGAAAACTTACCCATTACAATCAAGTTGAACTTTGAAGTGACAAATAATGAAGCAGAGTATGAGGCATGCATCTGCAGTCTTGAAGCAGCAATAAGGCTCAGGATCAAATGCCTCGAGATTTATGGGGATTCGAATATGATAGTCTCCCAAGCCTTAGGAAAATGGAAGATTAGAGAAGAGCGCTTGGTTCCTTACCATAAGCATTTAAATGAACTAGCAGCTAGTTTTCATGAACTGTCTTTCCATTATCTACCATGGACAAAGAACAGATTTGCTGATGCCTTGGCAACACTCGCTTCAATGCTTAATATAAGTGACGGCTTCATAATCAGACTAGTTACCATTGAAGTTAAACACGAGTCAAGCTGTGTAGCTCATTGTCTGAATGTATAAGCAGCTGATAACAAGCCATGGTTTTGGGATATTTTCAACTACATCAAGAATGGTCTCTATCCTGAAGGAGCCTCTAAGACAGAAAAGAGGACCTTAAGACAGTTGTCCAAGAGTTTCATTCCAAATGGGGAAATACTCTACAAGCAGACATGGGATAACATCCATCTGAGATGTGTCACTGTCCAACAGATCATGGAACAGATGCATGGTGGTAATGAAGGCCCACACATGAATGGAATTGCTCTAGCTCGCAAGATCATGAATCAGGGTTATTTTTGGCTTACCATGAATCAGGATTGCGCGAGGTATGTTCAGAGATGCCATAAGTGCCAGATCTATGCAAAACTTCAGAAGAAACCTCCTGTACCTCTATCTCCTATCACCACGCCTTGGCCATTTGCAACTTGGGGCCTTGACGTCATCGGCAAAATAAGCCCAAAATCTTCCGGCAAACACAAGTTCATTCTGGTGGCCATTGACTATTTCTCTAAATGGGTTGAGGCTGCGCCTTACCAGGTTTTGGACTCCAAATGAGTAGCCCAATTTATCCATACTAACATCTTTTGTAGGTACGGAGTCCCTTTTGAGATCATTACTGATAATGGATCTCACTTTCAAAAGGAGGTTGCTCTGTTATTAAAGAAGGAGAAAATTCAACACCACAAGTCTTCTCCATACAGACCTTAGACAAATGGCGCAGTTGAAGCCGTAAACAAGACTCTAAAGAGTATACTGCAAAAGATGGCTGACAACCATAAGGATTGGCACCTGTATTTGCCATATGCCTTATTGGGATATAGAACAACAGTGCGTACTCCAACCGGTGCCACACCTTACTCTTTGGTGTATGGGATGGAGGCCGTCCTACCAATCGAGGTAGAAATCAGGTCAGCTCGCATTTTGAGGGAGAGCCAGTTGGACGAAGTGGAATGGGCAAAAGGTTACCATAACCAACTTCTAGCCATCGATGAAAAGAGAATGGATGCCTTATATCAAATGCAAGGTTATCAATAGAAACTGGCTCGGCATTTTGATAAGAGAGTTAGAGACAGAGGATTGCAAGAGGGTCACCTTGTTTTGAAAGAAATAAGGGCACCCATTCATGATCCAAGAGGAAAATTCAGACCTAACTGGAGTGGTCCGTTTCTGATCAAAAAGATCTTATCCGGAGGGGCGGCAATCCTGACAGACTTGGATGGCATAGAATTTGCTAGTCCGTGCAACCTGGATCAACTCAAGAGATACTTTACATAAAGCATCCTTGTAACTCATGCATAGCATTTGCAAATCATGATCAGCATTCATTTCCTCAAAATCAGAACTACGTGGACCTGATTCTCCATAAAGAGGAAAAAAAGAAATAAAAATCATAAATCATTGTAAGGAGATACGTAGGCAGCCCATGCGGGTTCGGTCCAATTCCTTAATAACATTTTTCATTTTTCACGATCAATCGGCTCTTAATTGTGTCATTGAGAAAAATAAAACGAAAAGCTTGCTAAGTTGAAAACCCGAAAGGGCGGCTTAGGCAAAAATTAGAGCAATAAAAAAAAAAGAAAAAAAATGATGATGTCTTATTTTATCTCATTTAAAACTTTGGAACATTTAAAAGAAAATACAGACATGGTCAAAAAAATTTGTCCCAAGCTAAAACAATAATCATGTTTCTTCTTCTATCTCCTCAAGAATAGCAGCTCTTTTAGCCTTTTCTGATTTCCAAGAGTTGGCTATCCACCAATCAATATACTGTGTGGATTTACCGCCTTGGTCAGCAGGGCGAATAGCATGAAAACCTCTTACCCATCCATTTCTTACAGCTCGGGCAACAGTCTCGGTAATCAGAACAGACTCAAACAAAGCGCCATCCGCACGCCCTGACTGTGTCCTATTTGGCGCATAACTCTAGTAGCCTAGTAAAAGGTCACCATCATCAATCCCAGCAAATAGACCATTTTATAGCCAAAACTCATGGTCATGAATCTTCTGATTTTATACCATTCACACCTCCACAGCAGGTCGTCAGAGTCCAGCTCCATCAACCATTTTGTCCATTCTTTCTCAGAATCCTGCTTTATCACAATGGTCCGAGTTCTATACCATGAAGCAGAATAGTCCACTTTCGTGGGAGGTCCAACTATCCGGAGATGGTCTCTCAGCCAAATCTGAAAAGTGCAGAAGAGATAAGCATAAACACAAAAAGTAGTTGATTTGAAATACAAAAGTCAGAATTCAACTAACCTGAAGGATAATAGGGCTAATTGACCACAGCCCATCAGAAATATAAGACCTGTCTAAACTCATGATGGTCTCAACTAGCACTATAGTTGCAATAGATCTCCCCTCTTCCATTTACAGAATCAGCTCAGTAACTCTGGCATCACCCCAGCAGGATCAGTTGCAAAGCCTGAATGGCCGGCCATAATGCTTGAAGGTCCGACCCTAGGACCCATACTGCCAACCGGAATAGTACCGCTGGCCCGTGAAAAACTCCCAACTCTGGAGGGAGGACCTCCGAAAGATGCTGAACTTGACCTCCTATGAGACGACTCTCACATTCTATCCAAGGGAGGTGTCCCACGCATCAAGGATGTCTCTCAGAAGTCGTCATAATCTACGTCTGGCAAAAAAAAATCTAGACAAGAAGCTCCATTAACCCACTCATCCTCTCCCAAGATAGCCAGCCCAAATCTCATATCTATCGAAGGTGGCAGTGGCACAACTCTGTCTCCTGTAACCTATGCCCTTACCCTCTCCCCCAAATAGAACATCCTCAGAGACTCACAGCGGAGTAAGAGTCAACAAGAGGCCAAGGCTATGCTAGGCCTAATCCGATCAGGGATCCACTCTAGAAATATGATAAATGGAGACCATCTCACCTGCAAACAGATTGCAATATGCAGTAATAGGAGATGAAATAGTAAGAGACATATTAAGATCAACGGAGAAATACCTGGTTTTCAATTGAATATACATATAATACTTAAATAAAATTACCATTAATAATACATATTCAAATAGTATGCATATTTATAATTTAGTAAAATATAACTCCAATTCTTACTTTAATAAGAAAAATAATAAAATAATACGTTTCCGTACCAAAAATAGAATTTTATAAATAAATGAAAATTCAGGGTATTTCAAAAATGACTAGACTAAACTAACCCTTTTCACAAGAAGGAAGAACTGCATGATTTCTTATTCTCATTCAAAGGTATACGTAGACATGCTTGTTTCAAGCATCGAATCTAAATAAAACAAATCAACTTCCTCCCTCATCACTTTTTTTTTTTTTTTAATTTGGGTTAATTTAATTTAATTTTATGTTTCCTTTAATTTTGTTATTTGCTTTTACTAGGTTTTAGTTTGGGATTTTATGTTTCCTTTAATTTTGTTATGTGCTTTTATTAGGTTTTAGTTTGGGGAATGTATGACTTTCCTAGAACCTAGAAGGGCTAGAGGAAGTATCTCCTAATTTGGATTTTTACTGTAAACTTAAATTTCCTTTTCCTTTCCTCTTATTTTCTTATGGATGGATGAGTGGATGGAAGATCATCCATATTATAACTATTTGTGCATTTTAGAAATTGTTCATCAAATCAATCTTTTAACTATTTTGTATTAAACTTGCCAAATTAATTTTCTTAAATAAACTAAACACCTAGTCCCTAAATCCTCTTTGATAATTAAGGACTAATGCACTTTTTCATTGGGATAATAATGGAGTCACTTAATTTTTTTCTTAATTTTTTTTAAATAAAATAAAATTAAGGTGGCGACTCAAAATCTTTTTTTTTTTCAAAATCAAATTATTTGAGCCCGAGGGCTCTAATATGAGTTCTTTCCTAAATGAGTATTTCGTCCCCTTTAGCATATCAGACCAATGCTCGGGCGAGCTCACAGTTGGCGACTCCATTAGGGACCACCTTCTTTTTAAAAGAAAACAAGTGAACTAATAATTAGTTTAAAACTAAAGTTTGGCACTTTTAATGCAAAAATATCTTTCATGCATCACTTGCATAGGCTCTTTGCCTTCAAACCTAGTTCTAGGAAAATAATAGATAGTAAGTAGTATCAAATGGGTAACTATCCTTAGGTCTACTCACCGATAGTGAAATCATTCACTCGACAATGAATCCTTTGATCCTTTCAAAAGTGTAATGGGTAAGCACATTCTATTGGACCTATGGGAGACTCCTTGACTGATATATGGTTAGGTATATGGCTTTTTTAACATGATAGGTACCCAAACCAAGCCACCTTGACCTTTCACTTAGACCTTAGGCTGTATACATCCTGAATGAAGCCTCTCTACATACCCATGAAATGAAATTTCATTCATGTATTCATGCATACCTACACAAGAAAAAAAATCTTGAACACGATGAAGAACCCATTTTCCAAAAATGCTAGCCTAAATCCAAAACTTATTTATCACCATCCAAATGTCTATGATTTCCTTGAGTCATGATTCCTTTCTTCCACTTTGAGCCAAACATGTGGAAGGTACCTAAGATGTGGAATCCAAAACTTATCTATCACTTTGTCACATCCCAACTTTTGAGACATGACAGTCCTAGAACATGGGGAGACATAAGGTCACTCACGCTTATAGAACCCACTTATACTTATACAAATACTGCCTAGGATCGTACTAAAACCTCTTACATTAACTTAAATAGACCTTTTTTTTTCTTAGAAAACCTTAAGTTGCGGAAGCATAGTTAAAAATATACTGTAAACATAATCCATAAAGAAATAATATTTAGAATCCAATTAAAACCTCGAAGGATAACATTTCAAAATAAACATCCAAAAATAAATATTCCGGGAGCGTCTAAAGATAACTCTTCATAACATATTAAACTAATTATCTTGGACAAGGAATCTTCAAGCAAAGTAGGATGTTTGAGCCATTGCTTTGCCTCTTCATACTACACACTTGGAACTACACAAAGAAAAAAGGGTGAGATAGATGATCTCAATGAGTAAACAATATGGCACATATGATAACACATATCCCCATTATTTTTAAAAGGAAACCCATAGCTTATAACACATAGTTCATGTTTTACAATCCATGACTCAAGGTTTACAATTTAACAAGGTTTGCAAAAATCACACTTATAACACATAACATATAAAGTGAGGACTACTACCATAATCACTCAAACACATAGAGTGAAGGCTATTGCCATAATCACTCGAACACATAGCTGTTGATTACTCGCATCAGTATGAGGATCATATAGTCGATGATTACTCGCATCAGTACAAGGATCACGTAGCCGATGATTACTCGTATCGATACGAGGATCACATAGTCGATGATTACTTGCATTGGTACGAGGATTACATAGCCAATGATTACTAACATCGGTATGAGGATCACATAGATGATGATTACTAGCATCATGAGGATCACATAGTCGATTATTACTTGCATTGGTACGAGGATCACATAGCTGATGATTACTCACATTGGTATGAGGATTTCTTCATAAAGGGTTAAAGGTACCATAGCTAGAGCTAATGGTGATCACATATAACAATAACATTTAAGGCAACAATAACATGTATCACAATAACAATAGCAATTTAACTTTTGAACAAAAGATACAATGATAGTGTAGTTCTAGAAAGAATGTAAGTTAGGGCAATAATCATAAAGGTATTATTATTGGATAATTAAAAATGGTTTTGGACCAATTGTCCTTTGGCAACCCAAGCTTAACAAAGAAATCATAGAGTTTCATTTTAGAAGTAGAGAAGATCTTGGGTTTCAAGAATATCAAGGTACACATATCATGATAACTTGTACTTGTAACAATAGCATAATGTTTACTCACACTTGTAACATGAACATAGTGTTTACTCACCTGGTGGTTCCTTTGCTCCTAATACTCGTTGCCCTTGAACCTCTAAAACTCTTCAAGCTCTAATATAATATTTAATTCAATACTTAGTATTTATTTAATCATAATGCTATCCTATCCCATAACTACCTCATGGACATATAACATTTACATACACTTAGAGTTGCACATATAGGTGCACTTATCACTTGCACATAACATATTGACTTTAAAAGTCTTGTACACTTAGCCCTTATAGGCCTATATGAAAACACATTATAATTCATATCAATACCTTTCTAAGGTCAACACAATATCATTATCTTAATATCAACTCACTTTAACAATCATCTTAGTATACTTAACACTTCCATATATGTCAACTTAACAAATAACCTTTCAAATGTCAAGCTTATCTCTTATGACTAATTCATTCAATCAATCTCTTCATCAATTCAAAATCATTAATTCATTATCAAGTCATTGTATAATCTACTTCCATTTTATCTAATCACATTCACATATTAATCACAACTTAAGGTTAAGATGCCTTAAGTATACCAAATTGCCTCTAGCCTTGTCTAGAGTCATTTCTTTAACCAACATCCAATTTAACTATTTATCATTCATGCATACATATCAATAATCAACAAAATACATCCCATAAAAATTATAGACATTGGGATAAGAATCCCAATGTAGGCCGAATGCTCCATTAAAGGGAAAAACTGAATTTTCTTACTTTTTGTACTTTCCATCTATTACAGTAATATGTAGAAATATAGTTTGAACCAAGATTTTTCATGTAATCAAAACAAAAATCATTTTAGAATATTAATCCATAGGAATTGGTACATATATAAATCCATATGCATGAAAATTTTCCAACTTTAGATGTTAGGGTGAAAATAAACCTTTCTTGTTTCTAGTACTTTTCGATCGTTATAACAATATGTAAACATGTGGTTTAAACAATTATTTTTCATTCAATCACATCAAATATCAGTTTAGAACATCAATGCACACAAATTGGCAGCCATTGATGCTTTTTGTGCATGAAAATTCCAAGTTTAGGGTTTAGAGTGAAAATCATGAGTTTTCTAGCTTTTCACGCTCTCTGTTCATTACAGTAATATGTAAACATATGATTTAAATCATTATTTTTCATCCAAATAAAATAAACATCAGTTTAGAACTCCATCATACACAAATCAGCAGCCACATGTATATATAACCATAGAATTTTCCAAATTTCAAGTTCTAGAATGAAAGCCTTGAATTTCCTTATTTTCTAAAACTTTTCGATCATTATAGTAATATGCAAAAATATGATTTAATTAAATATTTTTCATCTAAACACATCAAAAATTAGTTTAGAATAGAAGCATGTAAAAATTGTCCCCCTGGTAGTGTTTATGCATGAAAATTTTAATTTTGACTCGTAGGAATCACTTTTGGAGAAATCGCGTAGAGAGGTTGGTGCTTTCGGTAGAAAAATTAATTTTTTTCTCAAGAAATCACCTAGCCCAAATTTTATCAGTAAAAATTAGTAAATATTCAGTTCAAAATAATTTTTCCAAGATTATTTTCATAAAAATCAAATAGCAAATTGAAAGGAAAAGAAAAACTTACGAAACGGTCGTGAAATCGCAAGTTTGAAAGGATTTTTATGAATTTTAGTAGAGAGAAATATTTTGAGAGAATTTTTCTGTCAAAATAATGAAATAATAGAATAGTGGCTATTGGAATGAAGGCTGGCTGAAATTTAGGTTAAATATTAGGGTTTTGGGTGAAATTTCTAAGATTACCCTTAATGAGCTAGGTTAGGAGTGTTTTAGTGTAATGGGCTTTTGGGTATTTGGGCTTTTTTAATTAATTTAGGGTTAATTATAGGTAATTAAAAAATAAAATATTTTTCTTATTATTTTCTATAAAATTTCCCCAAAACATTTATTTAAAAATATTTTAAAAATACTCATAAAATTAATTTATGCTTTAAAATTGTCTTTTTGCATAAAAATTCATTTTATGCAAAATAAATTATTTTATGCTAATGCACTTCATGTAAATCATTAATTTCACAATAATAACTCATATTATGCATATTGAAATTAATTTAACATGCCACATACACATCAATCATATAACACATAAATTCTCATAAAAGCACACATTTAGTCTTAATAATTTTATGTCAAGCAAATTGGTCATGAAAACTCCTAGGGTGATTGTGGGTTGTTACACACTTATCCTTTCTATTTCATATGGAAAGTACCTAAGATGGCTAAAGGAGTAAATGATCTAAATATGAATGACCTAAATGCAGTTGATCTAGAATAAGAAGCTTAATTGATTACATTCTTAACTAATCTTCTCTTATAGTAAGAAAGGAATTTCCAAATAGCTTTGGCAAGTCAATAAGCCTAGTTCTAGGAATAGAGATAGTCTATCCTTGAGGAGGTCCAAGCTATGATCGACTAAGCCACTATCAACCCAACTATGACCTCACAAACTTTGAACTTCAAACAAACCACTCCCGACCTAACTTAAGTTCATGCAAGCACTATTTATTCCTTTAAAGCAACCATTGACTTGATTGATAAAGGAAAAGCTATAGCTGATGCTCCTTACATTCCAAATATCACCCCATCACCTATACTAATTACAAACATCACCCTGCAATCCATGCAAACCTTAAATGTAACTATAGTTTGCTACTTTTGCTCTTGCGAATCCTTTTCAAGGGAAGGAAGCTCCTTCTCACCCAGACCTTTAAAAATTCATGGAAAAATTTTAAGCCATAGAAAGAACCTTAAGAATATCAAAAGGCATGACGATATGATAGATGTCAGTTCCTTAACCTTGTTTCCCTATTCTAGGTTGCCACCTAAATTCAAAATGCCAAGTTTTGACAAGTTTAATGGAATCACTTACCCTAAGACTCACCTAAGAATGTATGGGGTATAATGAATCCTTTATGAGTGGATAATGAGCTCAATGCCCAATTATTCCAACAATTTTTAACTAGAGTAGCAATGAGGTGGTTCATTGACTTAGAGACAAATCAAAAAAGGACTTGGGATGACATTTGCAATGCATTTGTCAAGCAATATTATTACAATATGGATGTAGATATCATAAGAAGAGATTTAGAAACTACCAAGCAGCTCCCTAAAGAGTCCTTCCCACATTCCTTATAACGTGGAGGATTAAGGCTGCTCAAATGGTAAACCACCCCACTGAGTAAGAATAGATTGATATCATTATCAAAAATCTTCTCTTGATTTACCAAAATCATCTCTTTACCTAGTATCGTCTTAATTTTAAAGCCTTTATTTCTATTGCATCAAAAATAGAAGACTGATCTAAAGTGGGCATATTCAAAAGAGTCCTCTAAGTTAAGGTACAAAAAAAGCACTGTTTACTAGTCTAATGTTACCTCTTCAACAAATGAAAAAAGGGGAAGGTATGAGCCATTTCTTATCACCAGCCAATGAGACTGGAAAGAAGAAGCTTCACTATCTTGGGAGTCCTATTAGTAGTATTATACAAGAAGGCTTTGGATGAAGCCTCTAGAGCTTAGGGCACCTCTTGATCCCTACCCAAAAATTATAATCCTAATGAATATTGTGAGTATTATTAAGTAGTTGGGCATAAAATTGAGGCATGCAAAGCTCTAAAACATAAAATATAGGACATGATTGATAGTGGTGATATCATCCCTCATAAACCCAAGCCCAACATCTCTACCAATTGTCTCCCAAATCACAAATTAGCCTCACCATCACTTTTGACCTTGAAGTTGATCCTATCTCTTTGATTCGATTAGCTTTTGATTAGTATTATGTCCTAGTTCTGAGCAACCTTGGGAGGAGATTGATGCCAAAACTAAAAGTGGCAGAATCTACCAAATACTTGTTTCCCAAAATATATACCCATCCAACCCATTCCACCCATTTCTGAAAAATAAAAGGGAGCCTTAAACTAAACAAGGATCCTATGCTTAAGCAGCTAAAAAATTCTTAAGCCAACATATCTATCTGGAGCCTTATATAATCATTATATCCTCATCACTAAGCTCTTTTCAAGGCATTGAATCAATGCTAAGCTTTGATAGATATCACCACCAAAACTTTGGTAGCTTTACTCACTAATACAACAAGAGCTGCTACCATCTCTTTAAATGATTATGACCTTCCTAAAGGGAATTGAACTATAATCCTGCTTTATATATAATGTTCATAACCCATGGAAAAACTATCCCAATGGTGTTAATTAATAGAGGGTCAGCTTTGAATGTGTGCCCACATAAGTTAGTTAGTTTTTTGGGATTGGAGGCCTTAGGCTTTGCACCTTCTAATCATATTATGAGGCCTATGATAATACAAAGAGGGAGGTGTTAAGGGTGACTACCCTAGATGTTATTATTAGGCCCATAACTTTCCTCATTATGTTCCAGGTCATTTATGTACTAGCATGCTTTAATATCCTCATTAGAAGGCCTTAGATACATCAAGCCAATGTTAGCCCCTCATCCTTTCACCAGGAACATAAGTTCCATTATAGAACTTCCATTGTTACTATAAAATGGGATATGCATAGGAGAAGTGAGGTCCCAAGCCCTATACAGTGTTAGAAATTCAACTTGAGCTAACCTCCATGCCTTTGTTTGGTTTCTCCTTTGAGACAGTGTAGTTCATTGAAGTAGAAGGAGGTAAAGAATTCATCCCTTTTGATTTTGATCCATATGGAAATGTTGATGTGGCTAATATATTGAAAAAATGAATGATTTCCTAGATTAGGTCTAGGCAAAGTGTGAGGCATCACCTGAGCATCAGTCTAATCCACTAAGGGGGATCAAAATGCTCATTCGAGTTTGGACTCATAGTTGGAGCCCTTGAGCTTGGATGGGTTGATTTTGAAAATAATTTGGGAGTCACCACTTTAAGTTTATTTATTTAGGAAAATATTAAAGAAAAACCCCAAATGGACTCCAATTCATTAGTCTTTAATTAATTTACCCAAGGATAAAATTACTAGTCTTTGAAATCAAAGAAAATTTTTAGGGACTAGGTTTTTAGTTTTAAATAATCTAAATTTAGCTTTTAATTTGGGTTAAAAATTGGTTTATGAATGATAATTATTAGATAATAATTAAAATGCATGATCATGGCATAATTATGAATGCATGGAGAAAATTAAAAAGAAAAAATAAAATAAACATCCATAAGCTAAAGAGAGTGTTCCCTCTAGTCCTTATGGATTATAGGGGAACCACATAATCACTCCTTAACTCTAAAATAATTAAATGATTAATTACATTAATTCAATAATTGGATGCCTTCTTTAATCCTTATGGGTTCTAGGAAGACTACAAATTTCCTTATAAAAATAATTATATTGAAAAACAAGAGGGGGAGGGATTAATTTAGATTTGGATTGAAATTCTAAATGTACCTACATACCCCATTGAACGGGGTCAAAACCCATGTAGTTTACTCCATGACTAAGTTGAGGAATTTAGAAATTAATTGGATTAATTAATTTGGGGTTTGTGAAGCCTTGCCTGAGCACTGGTCCAATTCACTGAAAAGAATCGAAATGCTCATTGGGAGAAATATCACGATGGGAACTCGCTATGAGTTCAGAAAATTGTATTTTGTAAATTGTTATTTGCAAAAGGAGTCGCCACTTTAATTTTGTTTATTTTAGTTGGGAAAATTAAAGGAAAAATCCAATTAAAGAAGCGCTGAATGGGAGGTAACCCATTGATGGTCTATTTTAGTTTTTATTTTTATTTTCTTTTTGTTTTTATTTTACTTTGAATGGATCTTATTTTGGTTGTAGTTCAATTTTTCTCTATGCAGAAACATTGATCATGGTACATTCTCACTAGAAGGAGCACCAACACAATTCATATGGTACATCATTCAAGGCAGTTACTGCTCTCTTTTACTTTTTCTTTTTTCTTGTTTATAACACATTGGGGACAATGTGTTACTTAAGTGTAGGGGAGAGGTATATTATTGTGCCCTATCTTTTATGAATCTTGCATTTAAGCGAATTGAGTTATAGCAATAGTTTGATTTGAAATTAAATCTCTCTAGTGATAAATTGGTCTAATTTTGCTATGACAATGACTTGTTGCAGTGTGGATTGAATGTGGTGGTCATGATTAGGAAATTAAATTTTTGCAAATTTTTTTGCCTGAAATTTGAAACTTTAGTTACACTTTTTGAGCCTATTTTATTCCACTATTACTTTTGTTCTAGTTTAGTAGAAATGCTTAATACCTTAGGTGGCTTGACTATTTTTCTTGAAATATATATATATATATATATATATATATATATATATATATATATATATATATATATATATATATATATATATATATATATATATATATATATATATATATATATATATATATATATATATATATATAAAAGATTATGCAAAGGAGCTTTGAAAATGATTATATATTATGCTATTCTCGACTCTTTAAACACAAGCGATTGAGAATATGAATAGTGCTAGTAGCCATTTGAATGTGTGATTCTAGTTGAGTAACCGGAGGCCGGCACTACAAGTGTTTGCATTTGCATAAAAAGATTAGAATGACAATTCAAACAAGTCAGGCTACTTAGTTAATTAAAAAGAAAACATGAATTGAAATGCATAATCAATGAAAAGTTGAGTGAGTAGTCAAGCACCTATGGGAAAAATCCTTATTAATTTACTTTGCTTGAACTTTTGTTTTTGTGGAATTATTTGCTCAAACATGTAACTTTAGAATTTAGGTTTCAGATTTTTGAGATTTGTTTTAGAGATTTCTTGATTTGGCTACCATGTTTGAGCCTTGCTAATTTCAAGTTGTTGTAAATCTTTTTGAATTTCTTGGACTAGAGAGGGTAGGTTTTATCTCTTACTATTGTTATGATTTAATTTGCTTGAGGACAAGCAAATACTCAAGTGTGGGGGAATTTGATAAGCACTTAATAGACTACAGTTTACCCTTTGTTTTTAATATATTTTATCCTTAAATTCAGTTTGATTTGTTTACTTAGTGCTTTTCCAGAGTACTTTTAGTTAATCTAGTGTCAAATGATGCCATGAATCAAATGTGACTCAAAATAGTGAAAGATCCAAGCCAAAATGCTAACTTTTGGAAGAACATGGGTTGCCACAGATTGAGCCACGGTTGGGATTCCAACTGTGATAAGAGCAAATTGGAAATTCATCCAATAGCCTCCTATGGGTGGAGGCACGGCTGAGGTTTCACCCATGGGAAGTTACATTCTTTAGCCCTATTGTTGGCATGGCTAGAACCCCAGCTATGGGTCCAGCCATGTGAGGTTAAAATTCAACAATATAAATCAGATCAGATAGCATTTTAAGCAGAGCCACCACAGAGCAAAAATAGAGATTTAAGAGGGTTGGCTAAGCCTTAGAGTCATGGGAAAGGTTTGAAGGCTAGAGATATTGATGATTTAATGAAATCAAAGACCAAGATCCAAGTGGATGCGGAAGATTGAAGAGAAGATTTTAAAGAGCATCTTCAAGATCTGTTTGAGATTTCTTCCTCTTTTATTTTTTGCATTTTTGTCCTTCAATTTTAATATGAATTAATTATATTTGTAATGAACCCTAGTTTTAATTGTATAGATTGAAGGATTTAAACTTTAATGAATTCATCTTTGGTTGTTTTATTTTCATGATAAATCTTATTATTCTAATTAGCAATTGCTAGCTTATTGATTGGATAGTGTTTCTATATTGGATGAGTAGAGATACCCTGATATAGATAGATCACTCATGGGAATAGAGAGTTAATTGGGTTGCTAGAGATAGACCTTCAAAACTTCTTTGGATGTTAATCTCTTAAACTTAATGCTGCTCCTATTTGATTATAGGTTGAGAAGAGATTCCCCTATAATACTTAGGAAGTTAGGGATTTAATCACTTGAGAAAGGTTTTTATCTAATTTAGTGAGAGTCCAATTCAATCCATTGTTTGATGTACATGAGAAACTAGGGGGATTTATATCTAGATTAGTTTTGCCTAGATTATTTCCATCAATATCATTTACTTGCTTTCTTTTATTAGCTTAGTTAATTTAGCTTATTTTAATTAATCTACATCTTGATCAACTAGACAATAATCGAAGTTTGCGCTAGTACTTATATACTATCCTCGTGGAGACAATACTCATATACTCACTATTTTATTACTTAATAATGACCTGTGCACTTGCAGTTTGTTAGTGTGCGTTTCGGCACATCAAGTTGTCATTCTCATGGATTTGGACGAAATTGAATTCTCCAACCTTTGCAACTTGGATCAATTAAATTGATACTTTGTATAATGATGCATTGTAACTAGAACCATGTGGATCTAATTATCCAAAATAATAAAGAAAAGTATGTAATAGAAATAAGTTATGTACGGAGATACGTAGGTAGCCCTTATTGGGCGCAGTCCAAATAATTAATAAATTTTCTTTTGTGCCAAATTTTGTTGTTTCAATGCAAAAAAAAAAAAAAAAATAATAATAATAATAAAAATAATAAAAAAATAACAAAAATAAAAAAATAAAAAATAAAAAAATGAAATGGTGTTTTATTCAAAATTGGATTTAAGATGAATCTAAGAGTCTTACTCACTAAAACAAGGAAAAATCGAAAAAAAATTCCGTATAAAGTCCTAAATAATAGATCTCCTAATTTTCAGTAGTCCCCCCTACAAAAGTGTTATCTTCTATCTCCTTAAGTAAAGTCACCCTCCTTATCTTCTCTAATGGCCAAGATGTAGCAATCCATCATAAAGTGTAAGCCTCTATCTTATCAAAGCAATGAGATAAAGAACAACATGAAAATCGTGGGCCCATCCATTAGTAATAGCCCTAGCCATAGTAGGGGTGATAAAAGCATATTCAAAGATAGCTCCGTCTAAGGGTACTCCTTGCACATGACCCATCTGGTGCATCACCCTTGTTCCTTGGTAGAATGTCACCATGTTCAAACCCAACAAATAAACCATCCTATTGCCATAACTCATAGTCATAAACTTCTTGATCTTGTACCAAGGACAAAGCCACAACAATTCTTGGGGGTCGAGCTCAAACAGCCACTCAGCCCAATCCTTTTCAGAATGGAATTTCCTCACTATTGTGCTAGACCGGTACCATAAAGAGAGTAGTCCTTTTTAGTATAAGGAGCAACCACTTGCAGATGATCCCTTAGCCAAATCTATGCAGAAACATAACTAAGTAAGAAAGGAAGGGGGAAAGAAAAAGGAAAAGGAGGAAGAAAAGCATACCTGTAGAATGATTGGACTCACAGACCAAGGCCCATCACTTTTGTAAACTTGATCCCAAATAAGGATTGTTTCTGCTAAGATAATCCAAGCAATAAAGCAACCTTTAGCCATCTAAAAAATTAGTTCGGTTATCCTAATGTCCCCCCAACCAGTTGAACCTATAAAGAGATACCTGGCAGTTAGATAAAAAGCTAAAGCATTCATCTGACAATCCTACCATTCCTTGTCTTCAAAGCCTTAAGGATCATAGAACTTTTTAATTATAGCAGTCAGGTCCACCCAATCATTCACAACCATAGGGCTAGTAGTTGCAGTGTCCAATCCCAAGAGCCTTAGAAATGAATTAAAGTACCCTACTCTTAGTGTGGGGGCAGCCAAGTCAGCTTCAGGATTAGATCCCAGTAACACACTGAATTCTTCAAAAGTAGGGCACATTTCATCCATCCCAACCCCAAATATGAAAACATGAGTCTTAGGATCCCAGAATTTTAGACAAGCCCTCAAAAAGTCCTAATCCACTCGAACCCCTCTCAAGGTTAGCATGGCATTAATCCCAAAAGTCCCTAAGTTAATGTGCTCCACTTGCTTAAGGTTTTTGGTCCATAAATGCATTAAATGCTAAAATAAGGCTCCATAAGTGAAAAGAAAAAGGGAAACTAGAGGAAAAGATGAGAGAAAAGTAAAGAGAAGAAAGTAGGAAAAGTGTTGTAAAAGTTGAATTGCAATTGTGAGGATTTCTAAGCCATAAGAGGGGTATATATAGGGCAAAATTAAAGATTTTTGCTAAGATTACCATAAAAGAGCATGTGTTTCCTCAAGTGTCTTTGTGGCACTACCACAAAGATCAATGTGGTGCTGTAAGCTGCTCTACGGTAGCCGTACAAGGCTGTGCAGCATCACACAAGACCGTCGGCTGCCGCACCCCTGCCGCACATTGCCACAAGCTACCGTAACCCTTCTTTTTCACAAATCATACAGTATTTGAGAAGAATTTGATGAAAAAAAGGGAGAGAGCAAAAGAGAAAGATGGCAGAGCCTTACCACGCATTCATTCATAGAAAAGGTGCATTTATAACATACATAAGTCAAATTCTTGCATAATCGAGTCATAACATCCATGCATCATACAAATAAAATAAAGTTTCATGTCAACATGGATACATGCATACATAATCATACATAGAGTCAACATAACATTTGCATAACAAGAGGAAACCTAATGTCAACCTCGCCTATGTCTCCTCTTCTGATCTGCATCATCTCTCTCATCACGACCACTCAAAGTAAGAGTCATAGACAATGTTGTCCTCAAGTGATGAACCATCTGATAGTTATGGCAAGGCCAATCCTCAAGGATCTACATAAGGAAAAGATGAGTAAGAAACTACATTAAGTGACAAAGAGTAAGCTAAAAAAGGGGGCAGAAGTACATACCTTGCCTACATGATCTGGAAATGGGATAAAATCTATAGGGAGTTCATGAGGTATCTCATATCAAGTTAAGCCATGATTAGGAGAAACATAATTCAAGTCCTCTCTTGCCCATAAGTAGGCAGGAAAACTCGCCTGCTCACTTGGTCCAGCCTTATTAAAAGGGGCATTTGCAGCAGACCTTGGACCACCACTCTTCCTAGCAGTAGAAGTATGAATTGATCCTGTGGCAGAAGATTTATAACTAGAATGGGCCGATCTTGGAAGAAATGGGACGCAAGGTAGTAGGCAATGCATACAAAAGCTCCTATAGTCACCCTCAAGGTCCAAGAAAGGCTCAATTGGAAGGCTTGCTACTAATGAATCCTGATCAGGGATGCACGATCCATATCGCATCTTAACAGGGGGGTCAGCTGGGATAGTCCTCTCTCCTGTAATCTGGCTACGAACTCTCTCGCTAAGGTAAAATATGGAATTAGTGCGAAAACATAAAAGGAGGCGGTGGGAAGACAAAGCCACACCAAACTCATGGCATGGAGTGATGAGTCAAAGTTTGTCAGCAAAAGGTAACCATTGAACCTGTGAAAAAAAAAAGAAGAAGAATAACAATGGGGGAAAAATAGAATATCAGAATGAGTGATGAAAATGATGTGTCAAGAAGTCAAATTCCCCAATAATGGGTAAATCCTCTAATGAGCGTAGAATGTTTAAATCAATGGTATCCCTCCATGTGTGGCAGAATAAGTAGCCTAATATCATTAGAATTAGTAAGTGGGTAGCCTGCTTATCTAAAAGGACTCCCACATTATAAGTATAAATGTCAATCTACCATCGGAGTCAAGAATGGGGGACATGTGGATCGCCTTGGGGAGGGTCAATGCCCAATATGTCAATCATAGTCTCTGATGAGATAGAGGTCCAAGCAGGATAAAGTTCTAAGACTCGAGGTCAAAATGGCAGACTAACTAACATCGTCAAGTCCAAAGGGGTCACAGTCATCTTCCCACATGGAAAGTGAAAAGTTTCTATGGTATCCCACCACCTCTCTGCCAATGCTCGCAGCAAAGGAATATTACCCTCTTGGGTATAATCCAAGGACAGAAATCCTAGCAATCCAGATGGCTTAATTAACCCTCGGACTCAGGGATGAGTCTTTAGGTAAGCAGAGAAGGCAGATAGATTTGATCTACTGCCTCTTAATCTAATGGTTGTAGTCTTTATAAAAAAAAATTATTTTACATACATATATTTTCTATGAATTAACATTGCAATAGGAAAGAAGGGCAAAATGGTAAATACCTCCATGACACTAGTATTAGACACATGGTGCTCTGATTCCTATAGCAAGTCTGCTGGGTTGGAATCATGCCTTGGTACTTGGTAGCTCCTGGTATGGCGACTACTAGAGAGGGAAGCCATTTTAGAGAGAAGTCAGAGAGAATGACTTTTAGAGAGAGAACTAAAATCTGACGAATAAGAGAAGTTGCAAAAAGTGAAGGGTGGCATGCCTTGATATAGTACCTTCTGCATAGTAATTTTTCGCGTGAGAATGCAGTAGTGAACCCATCTCAAGTCAAAATTTAGAATAGTAAGTTTCTATATGATCACAATAGTCTCCTCTAAGCATCTAACCACTATTACTCAAGATTCAACATGCAGAAGATTTTTGTAATTATAGATAGATATTCTGCTCCTACTAGATAGGGTTGATAATTTTGCTAATCCTACTAGACAGGATGATCGTACCTACCAGACAGGACCAGTGATTTGCTATTCCTACTAGACAGGAATATTACTCTTAGATCCTACCAGACAGGATTGTCATTATCTCTCCTACCAGACAGGACTAGTGATTTATTATTCCTATCAGATAGGAATATTACTCTTAGATCCTACTAGACAGGATCATCATTATCATTCTTACCAGACAGGACCAATGCTTTGCTATTCCTATCAGACAGGAATATTACTCTTAGATCCTACCAAACAGGATCATCATTATCGCTCCTACCAAACAGGACTAATACTTTGTCATTCCTACCAGATAGAAATATTACTTCTAGATCCTACCAGATAGGAACATTGCTTTTAAGATCTTACAAGACAGGATCATCATCATCAACACCATCACAACCTACCAGACAGGATTATCTTCATTTCCATTAGACAAGAACACGGCTTCTAGTTTCTACCAGATAGGAAATGATTTTTTCTTCCTAACTCTCCCAAATATACTAGAGGCATCCTCTTCATTCTAAAGTTCACACTCATCAAAACTGTCTACCAGACAGAGCAATCCTGATGAGGGGGACAATTGTGAACCTTTAATTCTGCACCTCTCAAAATTATAGATCATTCAGTCAGGAAAGGAATCAATCAAGACTCTTAAATCATAATCAAATCATCCAGGACTTAGTAATGAGTGCAACACAGTTGGAATAATGGAAAACAGATGAGAAATGAGCGAAAACAGACGAGAAATGAGCGAAAACGGGCAGAACAAGCGAATCAAAGCTGGTTGCCACGCATCTTTGTGGCATTGCTGCAGAGCCTCTTGTGGTGCCGCAAAGCTTTATGCGGCACTATCTTAGAGACCTCTATGGTGCCACAGAGACCTCTGCAGTGCCACAGAGGCTTATACTGCAATAGTGGTGTGTTTTTGCTCCCACATTGGAAATTTCAGCCTCTATGCTTCATTCTTCCCCCTATATATAGAGATGGTCTCTCTACTCTTCAACATATAGACTTGGAGGCTTAAAAAGCACTAACTACAAGTAAATTGCTTTGCTTTTGCTCCTTGCTTTGCAAAGCAAGTTGGGTGGTTTCTCCTTGATTCTTACTCAACTAGTTTAAGGCTTTTCACCTGTTTGTTCTAGGCAAGCTCATTGCCCAAGGCTCGTGTCCATTGTGTGGAGAAGGTGAAGTTGCATTCTAGTGGTCCAAGGTTTATGTCTCTTGTGTGGGGAAGGTGGAATTGTAATCCGATTAGCCGCTCCATCCGCCCTACATCCCCAAACTGCAAAAGTGTAAGGTAATCTTCTTTTCCTTTCTATTTGGTTATTGTCTTTTTTAGTTAGTTGATTAAATTAATTCATCTAAGTTGCTAGCTAATCAACTCAATAATCAATTAAATTAATTAATTAACTCAACCCTCTTTTAATCAATTAATCAAAACATGATAAAGTGACTAGGCTAAACTAACCTCTTCGCAATAAGAGAGAACTGTGTGAGTTCTGATTCCTATTCAAAGAGATACGCAAGCATGCTTGGTTCAGGCATCAAATCCAATTAAAATTAATCAACTACCCTCATATCACTTTCTTCACTTACTTTTGTGTTTGTTTCTTTGCTTTATTATCAGGATCAGTTTGTGGAATGTGTGACTCCCCTAGAACCCATAAGGGCTAGAGGAGGTATCCTATATGTTTGGAATTTTATTTGTAATGTTAATTTTATTTTGGACTATTACTTGTATTTATTATTGGAATCAATAGTCATACATATTATAAATTATCCATGCATCTTAAATTGTTCATGAAATATATGCATCTTAAATTGTTCATGAAATATATTTTAAGTTACTTTTATGTTGCTTGGCCAAACATATTTTGTTAAACTGAAAACCTAGTCCCCGAATCCTTTTTGGTTTCGAGGCTAGTGATCTTTTTCCTTTTGGGTAATGATGGAGTCAAATGGGTTTTTTCCTTATATTTTTCCAAACAAAAATAAATTAAGACGGCGACTCTAAAACGATTTTCAAAATAAGCTCGAGGGCTTCCTGGTGAGTTCTTTTCCAAATGAGCATTTTGATTCCCTTTAGTGGATCAGACCGGTGCTCGGGAGAGGCCTTACAATAGTGAATTTTCTCTAACCCCTAAATTACCCCTTAACCATATCACATATGGGCTTAGGCCATATCTTATGTGTTAAAGGTTTTCACTAAGCTTAAAATTAAGTCTTTGATTTAGTCCAAATCAATTTTCAGTTTAATCATTCTCATTTACATCGTATACAAATTAAGATTTAATTAAATAGAAACCTTCATAGATTAAACATCAGGACATGCTAGGGTCCTTGTAAATTTAATTACATGTTTAATCATTTTACCACTAATCAATTAATTAAACACTTTAATTAATTATTATGTAAACCTTTTATACTTGGAAGGTGATCACTATTGGGTGTGTGACTTTCTAGGTTCATATCTAATTAACAATAGGAATGAGAAAACATTTTTTTCTACTAATGTGAAATCCCCACTTCACACTTGGTCCTATAAGTTATAAGGGATAGCTAGTTTTCCATGTCACGACTACCTAATTATAAATGAATGTTTATAGTTGATAACTTTAAACATCACATGGACGATCAATCATAAATCACCATGCACTAGAATCCCTTCATTAAAGATCCCAATCTTGGCTAGGGTAATGGTTTATGTCAAATCCTAATGTGTCTTGATTATATGTCCTTATTTTGGTTCTAATTTTTGATTAGATTAGATTCCTACTAGAAACTCTTTTTAGTGGATCTATTTGTCTTGGCTAGGAACTTAAGTATCAAGAATAACTAGATAGCATAGGATCTAAACCTCGTTTACTCAAGGTAATGAATTCTATCTTGGCGATCACTTACCTCTATACATAACAAATTTGAACCATCACATGCCATATATCCATACATGAATAGTATGCCTATCTAAGCAGTAATAAATCCTAACTTCTTATACATGGATATAGTATCCCTCAAGTCAAAGGATTATATGCACTATTATGACCTAGATGACAAATAATTGACAAGTAGTAAAACCCTATATTATTATCATCTAACGTCATAGTTTGACTATTCATCCTATGAATATCCACATGTTTGTATTGACATCACATGTCAAGTAGCATGAGACTCACTATCTTTATAATTATCCGTATCACATATTGATTATAGAAAACAAACAAAGGTGATGGTCTTTTGGAATTAATGATGCACAGTCATTAATCCTAAGACCATGAACATATTTAAAATATTTGTACAAGAGCGATCCATCTCCCATATTCTCAACACTTAAGAATAGATCCTCTTACAAATACTTAAGGACTATAGTCAATAATATGAAACCCTTTTCACATTATGAATATATTATCATGCCATTGGGAATTAATTTCTACTATTACATAACTATTATATGGCTCTTAGCACACATATTGTTATCAGATGCAAGTAGTTCATAGGATGGGTCTGATTCAAAAGAAGATACCTAATTTAGATTTCATATATGGTTTAATGTTAAAAATGTTGATGATCCCAGTCTTAGTTCGATGATTCATCGGATTAATGATCTATCTTTTGGGAATTTAGATTGATGATCCTTCTTGATTCAAACTAATGATCCATCTTGCTTTGGGAATTTGGATTGATGATCCTTCTTAATTCAGATTGAAGATCCATCTTGCTTTGGGAATTTGGATTTATAATCCTTTTTGATTTAGATTGATGATCCATCTCGATTTAAGAGTCTGATTAATGACCTATTCTAGTGTTAAATGCATCCAACTATGCAATGATTGGGTATCTTGAACCTGTGAAGAGTTAACTTGGTATAAGAGTGCTATTTTTTGGGAGAAAGATGCCCTCATTTTAGAGGGATATAGGAAAGTGTCTTGGTCATTTAATCTTTAATTGATTAGCTAGCTTAGAGATGAAAGGGTCATATAAAGTATATAGGTAATTGGTCAATGGCTATCAATTTGGCCTATCAAGAAGTCATTTTGGGAAGTTAAGCCAGGTATGACCTTGGAATAGGTCAAGTTGGTCAGTTTGAAAGACTTAGCTAGGTTTAACTCTGGGGAAGGTTTGGTTTAAGGCTAGATTGGAAAGTTCGATCAAAGAGGTTAGGTTTATAGATATGGTTAGGTCAAAAGGTTAGGTTAGGTCAAGTTTTAGAGAAGGTCATTTGGAAGGCTAGGTTAAGTTTTGCTTTAGGACTATGTCAAAGGGATGAGGATGGGATGCTAGACTTTGTATGAGGTTAAAGTAAAAGGCTCAGTCTGTCTTAGAGGAAAAGTTAGGGTAGGAAATTAGTTTGGAAAGTTCAGTCAGGTTTTAGCTTGAAGGAGATTGTGGGTTTTATAAATGAAGGCTTTTTAGGAGTGGGCTTTATGGTGAAGATTTCTTAGTTTAGGCTTCATGGTAAAGGCTTTTAGGTTTGTGCTTCACAATGAAGGCTTCCTAGTTTGGGCTTCAAGGTGAAGGCTTAATGGTTTGGACTTTAGGATGAAGGCTTCTTCGTTTAGACTTCATAGTGAAAGCTTCTAGGTTTAGGCTTTGTAATGAAGGCTTCTAGGTTTAGGCTTTATAATGAAGGCTTCTTAGTTTAGGCCTTATGGTGAAGATAGTTAGTTAAATCCGAGGGTTCACGGCTAAGGGTTTGCCCTTTGATGCCCATTAAACATTTGGCAAGCCTTGACTCATTGTTAAAGGGATTTAGACTTTAGGGATGATATGATTTGCTAATTATAGCTTGATTCATGAAAGAAAGCAAGTCAAGCTATCTTGTTGTTTGAGATTGAAGAGACTTTTAGAACAACACTTTATTGATATGATGCAAATATGTATACCTAAACTAATCAATTAATAGTTAATTTTGTGTTTTGATGCATGAATTTTATCTTCAAAGTTGGTGCTTTTAATCTTGTTTTTAAGTGTTCTTTAAGTAATCTAGGTAACTCTCAAAGGATCAAGGGTTCTATGCATGAAAGGGAAGAAGTTTTGCAAAGACTAGCTAAGACAAGCTTGTGCCGACTCGTGCCCCATTGGTGCCGAGTCGTGACAGAAGGCTTTGCTGCCGACTCGTGCCCTTTGCTGCTGAGTCATGCCAGAAGCCACATGGTGCCAACTCATCCTAGCCTATCTCGAGTAGTTATAATGCCTTTTCATCAAAACACTTCACAAAAGGCTCCTTTTTGCAAAGGACATGATTTAGGACATCTAGAAAACTATAAATAAGAATGTTTTATAGAATTTTAAATAGGTGATATTAGCATTATTCATATATTAAGTTAGTAATTAAAAGTGTAATTCAAGTGTTCAAAAGTTAGAATAAGATTGAAGAGTCACCAAGGCATTCAAGCAAGCATTCAAGGACACTTCTTCAAAGTAAATTTCTAGAGCAAGGATTGAAGAAAATATCATCAAAGTTTCCTTTCCCTTGTCTTTTTTTATCTTTGTTCCTTGATGTTCATCTTGTCTTCTTGTCTAAACTTTGTCATTTACACTATGAATATACATTAGTTTGGTTTTTTTGAATTGCAATAAAGTATTGGTTTTAATCACTCTATTTCTTATATGCTTTGCAGAATTTAGTTTTAATTGTGTGCTTAATCAATGTTGTATGTGCTTGATAACCATGTATAACATGATAGTCAAATTATTCATAATAAAAGTTGGGATAAATTGATGGAGAAATAATTAAAATTACGTAGAGAATAGGATAAGCACTTGGAGACAAGCAAATCCACTTTAAGGGGAATTATAGTATTGGCATGAATGTTTATGGTTCTGTTCTATCTCTATGATGACATGAGAATGCTCATAGACTCTAGATCAAACACTTCTAATTGACAATGAGAGTTTCTTTTAGGAATTATAGACCATACTCTCAATCATTGCATGCATATAACACATCTTATTAAAATCAATTTTGATTTGTAATTCAATCTAATCAACACTCTTAATCGTAATATTAGTATAGTAGCATATAGTTAGTTTTAAATCTCTTATTTAATATCCTTACCCATCCATCCTAGTAACTATCCAATTAATATGAAATTTCCAAGTTTCCCAGAGTTCGACACCCTACTCATCCTATACTAATCCCTTTGGATTTGGGTCACCCATAGTAGGCTTAACAAATTTTTGGTGCCGTTGCCGGGGAACTTGTTGTAATTTTTATTAATTTAGGATAGTGAAAAGTTGTTTTAGGTTTTTGTTTTTGTTTTATAATTTTTATTTTTCATTTTAATTCTAGTTGAACATGTGACAAAGTAGAAGCTCTAACGATCTTCTATTTGATCCTGAAATTGATCAAACTTTTTATGCTTTGCGTAGGAATCAAAGACAAAGAGAAGAAGATCAACACAACTTAATTGCTGGAGAAAGATGAACATTAGGCAACTTTGCCATGCCTAACATCACAGATTGTATGGGGGGAATAATGGCTCCTTCAATTGCAAACAACAACTTTGAAATCAAACCTAGCATCATTCAAATGGTGCAAAATAATCAGTTTGGTGGTTTGCAAGGGGAGGATCCATATGCACACATCTTGACGTTCTTGAATGTATGTGCAACATTTAAAATAAATGGAGTATCGGATGATGCAATTCGATTGAGGCTGTTCCCATTTTCAGTCAAAGAAAAAGCTCAAATATGGTTGGTAAGTTTACTAAGTGAATCAATCACCACTTGGGATCAATTGAAGTAAGCATTCCTTCAAAAGTACTTCCCTCTACAAAAGACTGCAAAATTCCATAATGAGATCACCACCTTCAAGTAAAATCCAAATGAAACAATTTATACTTCTTGGGAAAAATTTAAGGAACTCCAAAGGCAATGCCCACATCATGGATTGCCCGATTGGATGATTCCTTAAATTTTTTATAACGGATTAACAAATGAGAATCGTAACATAGTTAATGTCGCATATGGAGGTAAATGGATGGATAAGACAGTAAGATAGGCTATCACTTTACTTGAAGAACTTGCATCCTAAGGATACATGGGAGATGAGACAACTATGGCAAAAGCAAAAGGGATCTTGGAACTTGACACTATTAACCTTCTAACAGCAAAGGTAAATGCACTCAAGTAAAACTCAAATTAATTCTATTGAAAATACTGATGTTGTTTGTGAACTATGTGGAGGTCCTCATCCTTATTCCCAATGTAGTTCAAATGAGGAGGTAAATTATGTCCAAGGGGGTATAACCAAAGAATGGGTATGAACTCAAACACATACAACCATCAATGGAAGAACCGTCCTAGTTTTTCTTGGTATAACCCATCCTCCCAATTAAACCCACCGGTTAACCAAAATCTCAAACTAAATAACCCACTAGGTTTTCCCATGAAGCAACCCTATAGTCCTACACCACCTAAATCTACTTTAGAGAGCCTTCTAGAGCAGTTTGTAGGAACACAAATATCCATTAATAAATAAAGTGAGGAGCAATTTAAATAAGTTAATTCCAAAATTGATTAACTTGCTACTCACAACAAGATTTTAGGAACTCAAATTGCCTAACAAGCTTCTTCCTCTAACCCTAAAGCTGTAGGTAAGTTACCTAGTCAACCAGAATTTGTTCAAAGAGAGACTTGCCAAGCAGTTACTCTAAGAAGTGGTAAGATGGTTGAAAATACTGCTAATGAGAATAAAAATGATATAGTAGGTGATGATGAAGTAAACTTAGAAAGTAACCAAGGAAGTGGGATTAAAGATAATAATAAAAATGAAAGTATCATACCACCTAAGGTTAATGATCCTAAAATAGATATTAAGACCTTGCCCTTTCCTCAAAGGTTCATAAGAAGGAACCTAGATAAGCAATTTGGCAAATTCTTAAAGTATCTTAAAGATATTACTATTACTATTCCATTCTTAGATGCTAAGGGATATGCCAGCTTGGGGTAAATTTTTAAAAGACATGGTCTCTCATAAAAGCAAACTAGAAGATTATGGTCTAGTATCTTTAGTAGAAGAATCTAAGGCCATGTTTTCTAAGTCCCCTCCTAAGCAAAAAGATCCTGGATGTTTCACTGTCCCATGCATGGTTGGAGGAAAGTATTTTGATAAAGCTTTATGTGATATTAGTGCTAGTGTAAGTTTAATGCCTTATTCTATTTATTTAAAACTTAATTTGGGTGAACTTAAGCCTACTAACATGTGTCTCTTAATGGCTAACAAGACTATTACCTATCCAATTGGCATTCTTGAGAATGTGCCAACAAAAGTAGGTAAATTTATAGTTCCTGCAGATTTTATTGTCCTAGACATGGAGAAAGACCTTGAAATTCCTATCTTGTTTAGAAGACCGTTCTTAGTAATGGTAGGTGCTATCATTGACATGAAGAAATGTAAAATCACATTTGAGTTAAACAATGAATGCATAGAATTTGATGTTCTTAAGATGATGAAATCTTCACCTATGGAAGGAGTTAGTAGGATTGACTCTATAGACTTAATTGATGAATGTACAAATGAGGTCAAATATGAATGCATGAGTCAAGAACCTATTCCCCCTTACCAAGACCAAGAAGAAGAGGTAAATATTTTAAAGACTACTTCACATCATCACTCCTTCCGACCTTTTAGATTTGAACCTCTGGAAAGAAATAATGACCTAAATTCTCCTTCAAGAGAATAAGTAAGTTTTGAACTCAAGCCTTTGCCATCAAATTTAAAATATGCATTCCTTGATTCTGAATCTAAATTCCCTTTTATTGTGAATTCATCATTGTCTTTAGAAAATACCAATCTTTTGTGCAATGTGTTGCTTAAACAAAGAAGTTCCATTGAGTACTCTTTAAATGATCCAAAAGGTATTGGCCCTAATATTTGCATGCACAGGATAATCTTAGAAGATAATGCTAAGCCTTCCATTGAAGGTCAAAGGAGACTTAATCCAACTCTCAAAGAAGTGGTAAGAAAAGAGGTCACAAAATTACTTGATAATGGCATCATATACTCAATTAGTGATAGTAAGTTGGTAAGTCCTGTTCAAATTGTCTCTAAAAAGGGTGGCTTGACAGTTATTAAAAATGAATCAAATGATTTAATCCCTACTAGGATTGTCACTAGATGGCGTATGTGTATAGACTATAGAAAATTGAATAAAGCAACTAAAAAAGATCATTTTCCACTTCCATTTCTTGACCAAGTATTAGAAAAATTAGCAAATTATTCTTATTTTTGTTATTTGGATGGTCTTAGTGGTTTTTATCAAATACCTATCTACCCCAAGACCAATCAAAAACCACTTTTACATGTCCCTATGGAACTTTTGCATTCAGATGCATGCCATTTGGTTTATGTAATGCACTTGCAACGTTTCAAAGATGCATGTTTTCTATCTTTAATGACTTGATAGATGACTGCGTTGAAGTTTTTATGGACAATTTTAGTGTTTATGGAGCTAACTTTGAAAATTGTCTAGAAAATCTCTCTAAAGTTCTTGATAGGTGTAAGAAGCATGGATTAGTACTTAATTGGGAAAAGTGTCATTTTATGGCATAAGAAGGAATAGTACTAGGGCATATGGTATCTAAAAGGGGTATTGAAGTGGATAGAACCAAGGTTGAAGTGATCACAAATTTACCGTGGCCCAAATGTGTTAAGGACATTCGAAGTTTCTTAAGACATGTCGGGTTCTATAGATGGTTTATCAAGAATTTTTCCAAAATTGCCAAGCCATTGTGTAATTTGCTTGCGAAGGAAGCTACCTTTGAGTTCGATGAAGCATGTCATAAAGCTTTTGAGACCCTAAAGAAAGCTCTTACATCTGCATCGATTCTACAGGCACCTAATTGGGAGCAACCTTTTGAAATTATGTGCGATGCTAGCCATTTCGCAGTTGGAGTGGTCCTTGGGCAAAGGAAAGAAGGTAAGCCTTATGTAATTTACTATGCAAGTATGCTACTTGATGATGCCTAAATCAACTATACAACTACGGAGAAGGAACTACTAGCCATAGTTTATGCATTTGATAAATTTAGAGCATACTTGAAAGGTCAAAAAGTAATTGTATATTCTGACCATGTTGCTCTAAAGTACCTTTTAAGTAAAAAGGATGCTAAACCTAGGCTACTAAGGTGGATTCTTATGCTCCAAGAGTTTGATTGGGAAGTAAGGGATAAGAAAGAAAGTGCAAACCTTGTGGCGGACCATCTCTTTAGACTTGATCAAGAAGGTTTGAGGAAGCTTGATGATGGAGTACCAATACATGAGACCTTCCAAGGTGAGCATTTGTTTAATGTTGTATCACAAGAAATTCCATGGTATGCTGACATTGCTAACTTTCTTGTAAGTGGGATTCTTCCTTATGGTTTAGATTATAGGCAAAGAAAGAAATTTTTGCATGATACTAAATTTTATTATTGGGAAGAACCTTTGCTTTATAAAAGATGTGCAGATGGGCTAATAAGGAGATGCATTCCTCAAGGTGAGATTCAAGATGTTTTAAAACATTGTCATTCTTTCAATGTGGGTGGACACTTTGGTGCAACAAAAATGGCTTCCAAGGTATTACAATGTGGTTTTTAGTAGCCTACTTTATTCAAAGATGGTAGAGAATTTGTCCTTACATATGATAAATGTCAAAGAATGGGTAATATATCTAGGAGAAATGAGATGCCCTTAAATGGCATTCTTGAGGTAGAACTTTTTGATGTATGGGGGATGGACTTCATGGGTCATTTCCTTAGTTCTTTAGGCTATAAATACATCTTAGTTATGGTAGACTATGTGTCTAAATGGGTTAAAGCAATACCTACTATTACTAATGATCCTAAGGTAGTCAAGAAAATGCTTAAAAAGTAATCTTTCCTTGGTTTGGTACTCCAAGAGATTTGATAAGTGATGGAGGTTCCCATTTCTATAATAATGTCATAGAAAGTCTGCTTAAAAAATATAGAGTTAATCATAAAGTAGCTACTCCTTACCATCCACAAACAAATGGACAAGTTGAGGTAAGTAATAGGGAAATTAAGTGGATTCTAGAGAAGACTGTTTCATCTTCTAGGAAAGATTGGGCATTAAGGCTAGATGATGCCTTATGGGCATATAAAACTGCTTTTAAAACTCCCATTGGCCTTACCCCATATCAATTAATCTATGGTAAATCTTGTCATTTGCCCGTTGAAGTTGAACGTAAAGCGTATTGGGCAACTAGGGCTTTGAACTTTGATATGGATAAAGTAGGTAAGAAAAGACTCTTGCAACTTAATGAACTAGAAGAATTAAGGTTAAATGCATATGAAAATGCAAAGTTATATAAAGATCGTACTAAGTTATGGCATGATAAGAATATTCTCAATAGGGATTTCCAAGAAGGTGAGCTTGTTTTACTCTATAATTCAAGGTTAAGACTATTTCCTGGAAAACTAAAATCAAGATGGTCTGGACCTTTTAAAATTATTAAAGTTCATCCATATGGAACTATAGAGATTGTTAATGACAAAGGTGAATCTTTTAAGGTAAATGGCCATCGTCTTAAACCTTACTTTGTTGGTGCACCATTAGAACAATCAAGGTCAGTAACCCTCTCTACTTAATAGTATGTTTATTTACTACATAGTATATTAATTTTAAAATTTTATGTTTGTTTATTTTAAATTTCATGTTTATTTAATTTAATGTTTAAGTTTTGATGTTTAATATTAATTTTATTTTAATACATACATATGATATATATTTAAAAAAAAATTTTTGACTGAGTTCGTGCTGAGTCATGCCCATAGGACACGACTCATGACAGAACCCACCTGTGCCAAGTTGTGCCCTATGGTGCCGACTCGTTACAATTGACAGAATTTGAAACACCCGAAAATTTGAATTTCTAAACCAATTTTTCTTTTCTTTTCATTCCCAATTCAATTGTAATTTGTTTTATTCTTATTAATGAACTAGAAGAATTAAGGTTAAATGCATATGAAAATGCAAAGTTATATAAAGATCGTACTAAGTTATGGCATGATAAGAATATTCTCAATAGGGATTTCCAAGAAGGTGAGCTTGTTTTACTCTATAATTCAAGGTTAAGACTATTTCCTGGAAAACTAAAATCAAGATGGTCTGGACCTTTTAAAATTATTAAAGTTCATCCATATGGAACTATAGAGATTGTTAATGACAAAGGTGAATCTTTTAAGGTAAATGGCCATCGTCTTAAACCTTACTTTGTTGGTGCACCATTAGAACAATCAAGGTCAGTAACCCTTTCTACTTAATAGTATGTTTATTTACTACATAGTATATTTATTTTAAAATTTTATGTTTGTTTATTTTAAATTTCATGTTTATTTAATTTAATGTTTAAGTTTTGATGTTTAATATTAATTTTATTTTAATACATACATATGATATATATTTAAAAAAAAAATTTTGACTGAGTTCGTGCTGAGTCATGCCCATAGGACACGACTCATGACAGAACCCACCTGTGCCAAGTTGTGCCCTATGGTGCCGACTCGTTACAATTGACAGAATTTGAAACACCCGAAAATTTGAATTTCTAAACCAATTTTTCTTTTCTTTTCATTCCCAATTCAATTGTAATTTGTTTTATTCTTATTTTTGGTCAAAAACTAACTTATTCAACACTCTTTTCCCAAAATAAATCAATGAAAAGTTATTTCTTTTCCAAAAAGAATCACACCTCTTCCCAAAATATATGACTTTTCACATCACTCTTACACACCTATAAAACCCTAACACTTACAACACCACTCCCCTACCCTTTCTTTTCAAATTTTGAAAACACAAATCCTAATATTTAAATAATTCTTTCTTCTATTTAAACATCATCTTCTTCATTTCATCATTCACACTACACTATATTCACTCATAGTTGCAGAATTTTTCTATTCTTCTTCTCTATTTTCTAACTATGGGCAAGACCAAAGGATCAACTTCTTCAAGGCCTCAAGAGGAGCAACAAGAAGAAGACCTTGCATCAATATATGAGTCCTCCTTTCCCATTCACTCACATGAAGAAGGAGCCAAGTTCTCTAAAATCAAATGTAGAGAAATTGTATCTTGTAAGTATTTTCCTCCCTCTTTAATTCGTGATGTTGGCATGGAGGAAGTATTCAATCAAGTTCTTACCTCTTGTGGTTTGAAAAAGCTTGTAAGTATGCAAGAACATTCCTATGGCAATCTTGTTTATGAGTTTTTTAGTACACTTGATATCAATGATACTAATTCTCAAATTCTAGAATTTAGATTGCTTGGCCAACCTTACCAATTAACTTACAATTTTATGCAAAAAGTTTTTGGTTTTAAAGGAAGTGGTGTTTGTGACGTCATTAATGATTTTAATGTTAATGACTTTTGGACATTCTTAACTGATATAGAAACCCCTTTTGAACCTAAAAAGGGGAAAGTAATGTTCATCAAGGATTTGAAATTCTGGATGTTGCATAAAGTCATTGCATGTGTTATTTTTGGTAAAACTGAAACTAATAGAGTAACTGTTCAAGAACTATTTTTGATGTGGTGTGTTCATAAATCAAAGCAAGTGTGTTGGACATATTGGATTTTTAATCAACTCCTCATGTGTGTTACATGAAAGGAGCATCCATTAACATATGGTCATATGGTTATAAGCATTGCTAAGGGATTTCATATTGATTGCTCAAACTTTCCTTATATTGTCAATACTCATATTTCACAAAGCAAGCCTTTGTAAGAGGTGAGGTTGTGGATGGAGATTTTAACCATGTTGCAGCTTACACACGATCTTGTTAGAAGGGGTTACATCACCCTATTTATAATTCAGATGAAGACTCCGATGATGATGTTCCACTGCCTAGAGACCCACCACCACTAAGAGCCCAATCAACGGTTCAACTTGCATTACCATCATCATCCTCTACAAAAAGAGAAGCAAGTGGCTCCACTCTTAGTGACCACCAACTTTTGGAGGAGATTTTGGCAAACCAAAGGAGCATGCAACGACTTACCGCTTTGGAGGCTACGAACCAAAGGATGAAGCACACACAATATAGTATGGACTATAAATTGCGTAAGTTCTTTAGCTACTCTGGGTATGAAATTCTTTCACCACCACCACCCGATGATCAATGCGGTATGTTTTTCTTCCCTTCTCCATCATCTTCACTTTTCTTCACATTGGGGACAATGTGAATTTCAAGTATGGGGGAGGGATTGAATGATGAAGTTTAAAGCTTTCTATTTACTTTTATGTTTTATTTTGTTTTGATTTTCATTTTTTGCATTTTTAATATATTTTGCATGATTGTTGTTTTGTTTAAGTTTAGTATTTTACAATTTGCATCAAGAATTTTTGTCCTTTTACTTGAGTTTCTCCATGTTATTATATCTTGATTAAGATTTCTCATTCTGTTTTCTAACTAATTTGATGATCGTTCTTGATAAATGCCCAATTGGTAAAACTCTTAAATCTTTTTCTAGTATTTGTTAAGATTTTGTCTTTTTATCTCACTCTTATTGCTTCTAAAAGATTTCTAATTATCTAGTCAATTTTCTAATTTTGCTTAATTGTTGAAATTGATATAAGTTAAGTCTTTGAATTTGCATGATTTAAGTTGCCTAAAGGAAACTATAGCCATAATACGAGTTATGCATTAGTCAATAATGGATGAGGATACTAAAAGAACTATATTTGTTTGCTAATAAAAATGCATATTGAGTAAGTTGTGTACAAATGAGTTTGCTCCTTAGTTGCATTCAATTCGAAAGATATGTATGGTATGCCTATTAAATATGTACATTGAGTAAGTCGTGCGCAAATGAGTTTGCTCCTTAGTTGCATTCGATTCAAAAGATGTACCTTATTTAATAAAAAAAAAAGAAAAAAGAAGAAGAAGAATAAGCAAACTATGTATCTAAAATTGCCATGAGACTTATTGCATTCTTGTGTGTGCTTTTTCTTGTCCCAAAGAAGGCTACTTGAATTTATTGAATTCTTAACTTAATGCATGGATACTTTGACTAGAAAAGCATGATTAGGTCCTTGACTAAATAATTGAATAACTTTGTTACCAATAGGGATGAGATAATTAGACAAAGCTCAAAATTTATGCTATAAGACTTGTCATCCTTTATCATTGTTGGGCACTAAGAACTATATCATTAAAATATTAGCCATCTACTCCTTAAATAAATTTTGAAGATTGTTTAATCAAGATTGTTTCATAGTTATCTTGGAGAAACTAAGTAATTTCTTTGTCTCTTCCCTCTTTGTTCTTGCTTGAGGGCAAGTAAGGTTTAAGTATGGGGGAATTTGATATGATGCAAATATGTATACCTAAACTAATCAATTAATAGTTAATTTTGTGTTTTGATGCATGAATTTTATCTTTAAAGTGGTGCTTTTAATCTTGTCTTTAAGTGTTCTTTAAGTAATCTAGGTAACTCTCAAAGGATCAAGGGTTCTATGCATGAAAGGGAAGAAGTTTTGCAAGGACTAGCCAAGACAAGCTTGTGCCGACTCGTGCCCCATTGGTGCCAACTCATGCCCCATTGGTGCCAACTCGTGCCCTTTAGTGTCGAGTCATACCAAAAGCCACATGGTGCTGACTCATCCTAGCTTGTCTCGAGTAGTTATAGTGCCTTTTCATCAAAATACTTCACAAAAGGTTCCTTTTTGCAAAGGACATGATTTGGGACACCTAGAAAACTATAAATAAGAATGTTTTATAGAATTTTAGATAGGTGATATGAGTATTATTCATATATTAAGTTAGTAATTAAAAGTGTAATTCAAGTGTTCAAAAGTTAGAAAAAGATTGAAGAGTCACCAAGGCATTCAAGCAAGCATTCAAGGACACTTCTTCAAAGTAAATTTATGGAGCAAGGATTAAAGAAAATATCATCAAAGTTTCCTTTCCCTTGTCTTTTTTGTCTTTGTTCCTTGATGTTCATCTTGTCTTCTTGTCTAAACTTTGTCATTTACACTATGAATATACACTAGTTTAGTTTCTTTGAATTGCAATAAAGTATTGGTTTTAATCACTCTATTTCTTATATGCTTTGCATGATTTAGTTTTAATTGTGTGCTTAATTAATGTTGTATGTGCTTGATCACCATGTATAACATGATAGTCAAATTATTCACAATGAGAGTTGGGATAAATTGATGGAGAAACAATTAAAATTACTTAGAGAATAGGATAATCACTTGGAGACAAGCAAATCCACTCTAAGGGGAATTATAGTATTGGCATGAATGTTTATGGTTCTATTATATCTCTATGATGACATGAGAATGCTCATAGACTCTAGATCAAACACTTCTAATTGACAACGAGAGTTGCTTTTAGGAATTATAGACCATACTCTCAATCATTGCATGCATATAACACATCTTATTAAAATCAATTCCGATTTGTAATTTAATCTAATCAACACTCTTAATCGTAATATTAGTATAGTAACATATAGTTAGTTTTAAATCTCTTATTTAATATCCTTGCCCATCCATCCTAGTAACTATCCAATTAATACGAAATTTCCAAGTTCCTCAGAGTTCGACACCCTACTCATCCTATACTAATCCCTTTGGATTTGGGTCACCTATAGTAGGCCTAACATCTATTGGTTTAAATGTAGATGACAAGATGGCTGAAGGGAAGTGCCTTAAGGAGTGGCTAAAGGACTAATGAGAAGAGATAACTTGGGGATCATGCCCCAAACAAAGATAGGGATATGATAGACTAGTGGCATATGATGGGAGAAATTATGCCTTAGCTCTTTGAGCTAAGTGATAGGATGGATTAACAAAATATGATGATGACCTAGGAAGACTTGCCCCCACTAAGGATAAAGGGCATAGAAGATAGTATAATTTTAGAGAATGATATAGTACAATTTTAAAGAATGAGTCTTTAGTAGGGAAGGATGATAATGAAGGCATGAAATAGATTGATTAAAGATGACTTGATAACTTTAGATGATGTGCCCTTGGATATGAAGGAAGATGACACTAAAGAACTAGGATGAGCTTTCTCTCTCCCTCTTTTTGCTTTCTTTTTCTCTCTCTCTTAGCTCTAACTTCTGCCTAAGTCACCTTTTTGGGTTTTCAACTTAGCGACCTTGAATAAATGAAATTTGGCAAAACATTCTAGCATAATTTGGATTGCTGCTTTTTCTTCACTTTGAGGGGCTCTAACCTTTGATATGTTTTCTTCAACTCGTTGCCCCTTGTTGAGGTGCACCCAACGTGTAATGGATAATTACATGGACTTGTTTTTTGTGCTTCAACAATTTAATGAAAGGTCCATTACTTGACCTTCTTTGATTAGGAGTTGGTGAAGAAATTATTAATTTGTGAGAATGGGGGTACCTCAAATTCCTATCTATGCTAATTATGGTGGATTTAGTTACCTATTCGTTAATTTCTTTTTCTTTTTTTCTTTCTTCTTTTTCTCTCTTTCTTCTTTTATTTTTCTCTCTTTTTTTCTTTCTTCCTTTTCATTTTTTTAGCTCATCCATGTTGGATTAAAAAAGAAAGACAAGTTCATAAATAATGTAAAAATGGGGATGTTTTATTATAAAGAAAATTTATTACAAGATAACAAGAAGGGACTGATATGGTAAAAAAAAGATAGACTTAGACTTATATTCGGACTCAGACTTTGAGATTTGGACTCAAACCTAGATTTAAACTTAGAATTCAACCTTAAATATGTCAGATTAGCTAGGCTTGATCTCTTCTAGGTCATTACACTCAAGGCTGAGGTAGGTTAGGGTTAAGTTGAATTCAGGTTCTTTGTCACTATTCAGGTTAGTGGTAGGGAATTTAGGTTGAAATGATGTGCTTATAATGCATTCTTCAATTCTCGATGCAGTTGTCGGCAATGCTTTGAAGACAGGTAGGTATTGGGTTAGTAAATAGGTTTGGTTGGTTGGTCTATTTATCATTTGAGTAGCTTTAGCCCTTCACCATATAAGGAACATAGAGAAAGACTCATTTGGAAGGTGCTTTATGGTTTTCAAGTCATGCCTAGTGGCATCCACTTCACTATTATTATGATATTGTCTAACAAAGGAATGACAAATATCATTCCATGTTTTCTTTTGGTTCTTATCTAGTGAAAGAAACAATCTTATGATAGCACTGGTTAGGAATTATTGAAATAACTGAGTAAAGAGTTCATTGCTAAGTCTCAAAGGTTTCATTGCCCCCACATATATCTTCATATGGGTCTTAGCTAAGTAGTTCCATCAAATCTATCTAGTTTAAGCATTTTTAATGTGGGAGGAAGCTTGGCATCACGGAATAAGGTCAAGCTATCCACATCAATTAAGTCACTCTAGTGTTTCAGGATTTGACAGCTTTCTCCACAGCTTTAAGTTTATCCATAAGCAATTTGGTGTTTGGATGGGAGAAAATTTTCCCACTTTGGTTCAGATTTTAGTCAACTTGGTTCAATTTAAGGCTAGGGTTGGTTTGGTTCAAGGTTGGGCTTAGGTTAATCTAGTTAAGGATGGCCTAGTTAACTATAGCTCAAACTTCCTTAATGATGAAATATCTTTTATTCTTTGAATGGGCTTGTTGAGTACCTAGGATAGCCTAGAAATGTTCTTCTTTCTTCTTAAAGAGGCTAGTCACAAGTGTCATAAGGGAACCTATGTCAATTGGGTTGTCTATTGGCACCTTAAAGCAAAACAAAAGAAATTTAGTAAGTGAATGGGTTGGAAGATGAAGATATGGTAAAGGTATGCAGATTGTAAGGGAAAAGGATTCTGTATGGTGTTATGGGTCAACTATTTTCAAGCTTATGGTATGATGAGCCAAGGATTTTGGGCTTAGGACTTTAAAGTTTTGGATATATCGGGCCAAATGTATAGTGTTTTAAGGTATTGGATTAGCTTTGATGGTTTTGGTTTAAGGGTGTTGTGTTGGGTTTTGGATAAAGAGTAAGATCATGGTACAGGTCTTGGTATTGATGACCTAAAGTGTCTAAGTTCTTGGATGAAAATGAAGGTTGAAGATTTTGCTGTTAGGTAGTGGGATTCAAATAAGGAGACTTAAGTTTTCAGGGTTAGATAAGGGACATTTTAATTTAAGGTTATAGGCTCAAAGTTTGACATATGAGGTTCGGGTGTTCGATATTTAGGTTAAAGGTTAAGGTGAGGTCTTTAAGATGTGTGGTTAAGGTGTTTAGGATGTAAGTAAGGGTGTTTAACGTTTAGGGGTGACAATGTTTTGATGTTTAAGGTTTAAGGGTAGGGCGAGAACATTTAAGGTTTAGGGGTAAGGCGAGAGCATTTAGAGTTTAGGGGTAAAGGTGTTCGTAGGGAGGTGATAGGTTTTATAGGGAAGATGTTTAGGTAGAGGTGAGTTTTTAGGGTTAGATAGGGAACATTGTGATTTAAGATTATAGGCTTAAAGTTTGATATATGAGGTTTGGGTGTTCAATATTTAGGTTAAAGGTTAAGGTGAGGTCTTTAAGGTGTGTGGTTAAGGTGTTTGGGATGTAGATAAGGGTGTTTAAGGTTTAGGGGTGATAGTGTTTTAATGTTTAAGGTCTAGGGGTAGGGCTTGAGCATTTATGGTTTAGGGGTAGGGCGAGAACATTTAGGGTTTAGGGGTAAAGGTGTTTATATGGAGGTGATAGGTTTAGGGGGAAGGTGTTTAGGTAAAGGTGAGAATGTTTGACCTTTCTTCAGTTCAAGGTTCGACCTAGACTTAAATGAATGCAATTTTTTTTTTGGTACACAATAGATACATGATATGCATGAGAAAAATATTTCATGAGGATGCAAATATACAAGGTACATACAACCTAAGGTTAGGATCTAGGTTCATTATATGAAAAGAGTAAAAATGGCTTGAATAGAGTACCTGTCACACTAAAGCAATAATATAATTAACCATATATGTGTCAATGAGTCTTGCATAGGTCCAACAGTATGTATTACTCATTATACTTTTGAAAGGATCAAAAGATTCATTACATGGTGGATGATTTTGCTATCAGCGAATAGACCCAATGGGTTACACACTGGATACTACTCACTATCCATTATTTTACAAAACTAGGTTTGGAGGCAAGAGCCTATGCATATGATGCATGAAATTCATTTTTGCATTAAAAGTTCCAACTTTGAATTAAACCAATTAGTAGTCTTCTTATTTCTTTTGTTAAAAAGAAGGTGCTCCCTATTGGAGTTGCCAACTATGAGGCCTCACTTGAGCACCAGTTTGATCATCTAAAAGGGATCAGAATGCTCATTTGGAAAAGAATTCACATTGGAACCCTCGAGTTTAGATTGGTTTATTTTGAAAATTAATTTAGAATCGCCACCTTAATTTTATTTTTATTTGGGAAAAAGTTAAGGAAAAACCTAATTAAATGACTTTAATTTATTTTATCCAATAGAAAAAGTGCATTAATCCTCGATTATCAAAAAGGATTTAGGGACTAGTTTTTTGGTTTATTTTAGAAAAAAAAAATAGTTTGGCAAGTTTAATACAAAATAATGTAAAATAAATTTCATGAATAATTTATAAATACATGAATGGTTATAATATGCATGAGTCATTCATTCATCCATTCAAATAATAAAAGGAAAAGAATAAAAGATAAAGATCAAATTTTATAAGAAAAATCCAAATAAGGGATACTTCCTCTAGCCCTTATAGGTTCTAAGAAAGTCACACATACCCTAAAATAAAATTTTGAAAGGAAAACATAAAAACAAATAATAAAAAAACCTAAGTAAGTTAAGAATGTGATAGGGGAAGAAGTTGTTTATTTTAATTGGATTCGTTGCTCAATTAATCAAGTATGCCTATGTATTCCTTTGAATAGGAATAAGAACATATGTAGTTCTTCCTCTTGCGAGGGTTTTTTTTTCAGTCTAACTGTAACGACCCACACCCACCCTAGGAATTTTCATGATAAATTGCTTGATTTAGAACTAATAAGGTTAAGTGTGTGCTTGTGTGAAACTTTGTGATCTAAGTGATTGATGAGTATGTGACATATTAAATTAATTTTAATATGCATAATATGTGTTGCTATTGTGAAATAAATGATTTTCATGAAGTGCATTTGCATAAAAGAATTTATTTAAAATAAAATGAATTTTCATGCATAAAACAATTTTTAAGCATAAAATAATTTTATGGGTATTTTTAAAATATTTTTAAATAAATATTTTTGAGGGAAATATTCCAAAATTAAAAAGAAAAATATTATTTTCATTTTTAAATCCTTTCAGCTGAAATTTTTAAAGAAAAAACCCAAATACCCAAAAGCCCACTACACAAAAATGCTCTTAACCTATTTCATTAAGGGTAATAGTGGAAATTCCACTCAAACCCTAATATATATTCTAATTTTTAGCCAAAAATGGGTTTCCAGAAGCCATTCCCTTATTCTTTCTATATTCTAGTAGAAAAACCTCTCAAAATAATTCTCTCTGCTGAAATATCGAAAATACTTTACCATTTCGCGATTTCAGGACCGTAATCGTAAGTTTTTATTCTCTTTCGATTTCTAAACTGTTTTCTATGAAATAAATTATGGGAAAATTATTTTGAACTGTTTGATTATTGATTTCTACAGATTCAATTCTGTTTGAATGAATTTTTGGGAGAGAAAATTTATTTTCTATCGAAAACACGATTCTTTCCATAAGATTTCTCCAAAGGTGAATTCTATAGCTTAAAATCACAATTTTATTGCATAAACATCATAAGGGGGTGGGGGAGGGGGCGGGAAATTTGTACTTGTTTGCATTATAAACTGAATTTTGATTTGTTTTGATGAAAAATATTGCATGAAATAATATTTCTGCATATTTCTGTGATGACCGAAAAGTTTCAAAAAACAAAGGAATTCAAGGTTTTTGTGTTAGGATTTGGAAATTGGAAAATTTTATTCTTTCTTGAATACATGGCTGCCAATTTGTGTGAATTGATGTTCTAATATGATATTTGTTTTGTTTAGATGAAAAATAATGACTTGAATCATGTGTCTGTTTATCGCTGAAATAAACGAAATGTGCGGAAAGCGCGGAAACTCATGACTTTTCACCTAAGCCTTTGAACTTGGAAAATTTTTTGTATAAACCTTACCTATGGCTGCCGATTCATGAAGGAATGTGTTCTAAACTGATATTTTCAATGATTGAATAAAAAATAATGATTTAAACAATCTGTTTGCATATTTCTGAAATGACCGGAAAATACCAAAAACAAGAAAACTCATGTTTTGTGCACTATAATGCAAAAGATTGAATTTTTCTATATTACTAACACCAATAGTGGTTGATTCTTATGGATTTAAGTTCTAAAATGATTTTTGTTATGTTTACATGAAAAATCTTGGTTCAAACCATGTTTTTACATATTTATGAAATAGATGGAAATCACGAAAAGAAGAAGAATTTGGTTTTCACCTTAATGATGCATTCGGCCTACATGAACAATTGTGTCCAAATGTTTATAAATTTTATGTGATGTGTCTTGGTGATTGTTGACATGTATGTATGTATAGTAGATGATGAAATTGCATGTTAGTTGAAGGTATGATCCTAGATAAGCTTAAATGCATTTTGGTATACTTAAGGTATACTAAGGTATCTTAATATTATATTGTGGCTAGAATACAAATGTCATTGGGAAATATGGAACTAGATGTTATGATGACTTGACGATGAATATATGGTTATGAGTTAATGAAGTAAAAGGGATCATAAGAGTTAAGTATGATGTTTGAAGTATTAATTGTTAAGTTGACATGTATGGAAGTGTAAAGTGAACTAAGATAATTGACAAGTGAATTGATATTGGGATAATGATAATGTGATGACCTTAAAAAGGTATTGATATGATTGCAATGTGTTTTCATGTGAGCCTATAAGGCCTAGATATGCAAGACTTTTAAGTCAACGTGACATGTGCAAGTGATGAGTACACCTATGTGTGGACTCTAAGTGTATGTGTATGCTATATGTACATGGGTAGTTATGGGATAGGAACATCATGAGTAAATAAATACTAAGTTTTAAATCAAATATTATGTTAGAGTTTGAGGAGCCTTAGAAGTGCAAAGGGGACTACGTGTACTAGGAGCAAAGGAACCCCAAGGTGAGTAAACCCTATTTTCCTGTTTCCAGTGTGAGTAAACACAATGCTTTTGTTACAAGTGTGAGTAAACATCTTATTCATGTTATAAGTGTAAATAACATTATGTTGTGTTACAAGAATGTGATATATTGATATGTGAACCTTTGTGATCTTTGAAACCTAAGTTCTTTCTATTTTAAATTTTATGGTTCTTTGTTAAGCTTGGGTTGCCAAGGGACATTTGGTCCAAAACTATTTTGTTTATCCAATGAGGACTTTTTGTGAATGACACCCTAACTTGTATTCTTTCTGGAACTACACTTTCATTGTATTATTGTTGAAAGCTAAACCACTATTGTTATTGAAATACATGTTATTATTGCCTTATGTGATATTGTTAATTGTGTTTACCAATAGCTCTAGCTATGGTACCTTTACCCTTTATGCAGAATCCTCGTGCCGATGCGGGTAATCATCGGAACCTGTGCACATGGTCTTAACCCAATGGATAGGGGTAGTGTATCCACCTCAGCTAGAAGGGGCAGTTTTAGCCATAGAGCCTGATCAGCTTCATGCTTTCTATGTAATGGGAGTTGGAATTTGGTAAAGGCCACCTCTCCTCGATGTGTTTGAGTGAATTGAGTATAGTCTTCACTGTATAAGTGTTATAAGTGTGATTTCTGCAAACTTGCTAAATTGAACCCTTGCTAAAATTGCAACCTTATTCATGAGTTATAAACCATGAACTATGTGTATAAGCTATGTGTTTCCTTTTAAAGGAATATGTGATAATGTATGTGCCTTTTTGTTTACTCATTGAGGTCATCTATCTCACCCCTTTTCCTTGTGTGGTTCCAGGTGAGCAAATGTGAGGAGGCAAGGTGATGGCTCAAGCATTCTACTTTGCTTGGGGAATTCCTTGTCCAAGTTATCAATAATACTATGTTTATGAAGTCTTGTCTTTAGATGCTCCGGGAATGTTAATTGATACTTATAGAGATTTATATTATTTTCCTTATGGATTTTATATGTAATGATTTACTTTAAGTCTTTCACAAATTATGGTATTTAACTAAATGTTTTAAATGAGTTAATGAAGAAGGTTTGGTAAGATCCTAGGCATGATTGTTATATGTTAATGGGTTCTACGGGCGTGGGTGACCTTATGTCTCTCCATGTTCTAGGACCGTCGTATCTCATAAGGTTGGGTTGTGACACTAACCTTTTATCATGTTTTGATTAATTGATTGATTGATTAATTTTAATTAATTACCAAAGTTAATTAACTCATATTTTAATCAACTATCTTAGCAAAACAAGAATTAGACAAGGAGTTCTAAAACACAAATCCCAAGGAGGGAAATAATTAAATAAATAAAGAAATAAACAAAAAGGATAAGAAAAGGGAAAGGAAACCTACCTTAGATGGTAGACAACGGCTAGCCTTAGACTAAGGGTATCAATTTGCATCAGACGATGGGAAGCTTTTGACTTGACGGTTCATAATTCCACTTTCTCTTAGTTTGAGTAAGAACTTCAGACCTCGAATGAAAAACTTGAGATCTCAGGTTGATTAAGCAAATCTAGGTGTGTTAAAATTGAGTTTGGTGGGATTAGCGCATTTAGCATCTGCAACTATATATAGCCATTATAAAATCACAAAGGGCATGTGCAGTCACCATTGGCAACCACATACAACCATTTTTGGATTGCACAAGGGTTGTGCAGTTATGTTGCTAGCTAATTCATTGATTTTGCCATTTTCACCTTATCCATTTTTTGTGATTCTAGTTACATTTTGATCGTTACTCAATCTTGGTTGATTTAAGCGTGGCTCAAGGGTCAAAAGGGTAGGTTTTGATTTTTGTGACTCCATTTTCTAGTTTTTCAATTTTAGCAAATTTGACTTTTGGAGGTCTATTTACCGAGTCTAAGTGCTTCTAATGTTTAAATGCACACTAGAGGGTATAAAATTAGGGATTCACATTAGTTAGCAAAGTGCACTTGACATGGATACTATCTTGAGGAGGTTCAAAGCCGAGTAGGGCCTGGGTGTCTTCAAGAGTAAAGACCTACCTCAAGTCATTGAACATGTTAAGGGGCCAAGTCTCAAATTAGATCCCCGAGATCATATACAAATTGAGTAATGTGCAAGTCATCTCTTTGTAAACAACGTGAAAGGTGGTGGTATCCCACCTTCTTTCCTCTAGGACCTTGATCTAACTCATGTTGGCACGATCTAATGTTTGTACACATGAGAAATCAATGAAGCTGGTAGGCTCTAGTAATGCTTTGACAATGCTCTTTGGAGGGGTGAACTTAACCACTCCCTTAGTGTCACATCCCAACCTTAGAGATATGACAGTCCTAGAACATGGGGAGACATAAGATCACCCATGCCCTTAGAACCCACTTACATATAAACAAATCATGCCTAGGATCTTACCAAACCTCTTTCATTAACTCATTTAAAATGTTTAGATGAATACCATAATTGCGGAAGACTAAGATAAATCATTACATATGAAATCCATAAGGAAAATAATATTTATCAATAAGTATCAATCAATATTCCCGGAGCATCTAATGACAATACTTCATAAAAATAGTATTATTGATAACTTGGACAAAGAATTCCCCAAGCAAAGTAGAATGCTTGAGCCATCACCTTGCCTCCTCACATTTGCTCACCTGGAACCACACAAGGAAAAAGGGGTAAGATAGATGATCTCAATGAGTAAATAAAAAGGCACATAAATTATCACATATTCCTTTGAAAAGGAAACACATAGCTTATACACTTAATTCATGACTTATAACTCATGAATCAGGTTGCAATTTAGCAAGGATTCAATTTGGCAATTTTGCAAAAATCACACTTATCACTCATAAAGAGTGAAGGCTATTGCTCTATCACTCAACCACATTGAGGAGAGGTGGCCTTATACCAAATTCCAACTCTTATCACTTATAAGGCATGAAGCTGATCAGGCTCCACGGCTAGAACCGCCCCTTCTAGCTGAGGTGGATACACTACCCCTATCCATCGGGTTAAGACTGTGTGCACAAGTTTTGATGATTACCCACATTGGCATGAGGATTCTACATAAAGGGTAAAAGGTACCATAGCTAGAGCTAATAGTAATCACAATTTACAATATCACATAAGGCAACAATAACATATATTCCAATATCAATAGTGGTTTAGCTTTCAAACAAAAGATACAATGATAGTGTAGTTCCAGAAAGAATACAAGTTAGGGTGTTAATCACAAGAAGTTCTCATTGGATAAACAAACTAGTTTTGGACCAAATGTCCTTTGGCAACCCAAGCTTGACAAAGAAATCATATAATAATATTTAAAATGGAAAGAACTTGGGTCTTAAGGATCACAAAGGCTCACATAGCATGTTTTCACACATTTGTAACATAACAATATGTTACTTGTACTTATAACATGAACATAGTGTTTACTCACACTTGAAGAATGAATATGATGCTTACTCACCTTGGGGTTCCTTTGCTCCTAGGACATGTAGTCCTTTTTGCACTTCTAAATCTCCTCAAACTCTAACATAATATTTGATTTAATACTTAGTATTTATTTACTCATGATGCTCCTATCCCATAACTGCTCATGCATATATGGCATACACATTAGACTTCACATATAGGTGTACTCATCACTTGCACATAGCACGTTGACTTTAAAAGTCTTGCATACTTAGGCCTTATAGGCTCTCATGACAACACATTATAGTTATATCAATACCTTTTTAGGGTCATCACAATATTATTACCTTAATATCAATTCACTTTAACAACTATCTTAGTTCACTTTACACTTCCATTCATGTCAACTTAACAATTAACCTTTCAAGCGTCATGCTTAACTCTTATGATCCATTTCTCTTCATTAATTCATAACTATATGTTCATCATCAAGTCATCATAACATCTATTTTCGAATTTCCCAATCACATTTGCATTCTAATCACAATATAAGGTTAAGATACCTTAAGTATACCTTAAGTATACCAAAATGCATTTAAGCTTATCTAGGATCATACCTTCAACTAACATGCAATTTTATCATTTATTATACATACATACATGTCAACAATCATCAAAACACATCACTTAAAAATTTATAACCATTGGGACAAAAATGTTTATACAGGCTGAATGCATCACCAAGGTAACAACTAGATTCTTCTTCTTTTCACACTTTTCGTCTATTTCAGAAATATGTAAAAACATGGTTTGAATCAAGATTTTTCATGTAAAAGCAACAAAAATCATCTTAGAATTTAAATTCATAAGAATCAGCCACTATTGGTGTTATTTATACACAAAAATTCAACTTTTGAATCATAGAGCATAAAACCATGAGTTTTCTTATTTTCGATATTTTCTTGTCATTTCAAAAATATGTAAACAGGTTGTTTAAACTATTATTTTTTACTCAATCATAGAAAATATCAGTTTAGAACACATCCCTACATGATTTGCAGCCATAGATAGGATTTATATAAAAAAATTCTAAGTTTAAAGGCTTAGGTGAAAAATCATGAGTTTTCGCGCTTTCCACGCTTTTCATTCATTTCAGCGATAAACAGACACATGATTCAAATCATTATTTTTCATCTAAACAAAACAAATATCTTGTTAGAGCACTTATTCATACAAATCAGCATCCATATGTCCATTCAAGAATAAAATTATCCAACTTCCAAGTTCTAACACGAAAACCTTGAACTCCTTTATTTTTCAAAATTTTTCGGTCATCACAGAAATATGCAGAAATATTATTTAATCTAATATTTTCTATCAAAACAAATCAAAAATCAGTTTAGAACACAACCATGTACAAATCAACAACCCCCCCCCCCTCCTTTATGATGTTTATGCATAAAAATTGTGATTTTAAGTTATAGAATTCACCTTTGAAGAAATCTCGTAGAAAGAATCGTGTTTTCGGTAGAAAATAGATTTTCTCTCCCAAAAACTCACCCAAACAGAATTAAATCTGTAAAATCAGTAATCAACTAGTTCAAAATAATTTTTCCATAATTTATTTCATAGAAATCAGTTTAGAAATCAAAAGAGAAGAAAAACTTACGATTACGGTCAAGAAATCGCGAAACGGAAAGGTGTTTTTCTTAATTTCGGTAGAGAGAAATATTTTGAGAGAATTTTCTGCCAAGATACAAAAAGAATACGAGAATGGCTGCTGGAACCTTGGTTTGGCCAAAATTTAGGTTATATATTAGGGTTTGGGTGAAATTTCCACTAATACCCTTAATGAACTAGGTTAAGAGGATTTTTGTGTAATGGGTTTTTGGGTATTTGGGCTTTTATTTAAATTTTTGGCTGAAATAAAATTAAAATAAAAAGAATATTTCTCTTATTAATTCTGTAACATTTCCCCCAAAAATATTATTTTAAAATATTTTAAAAATACTCATAAAATTATTTTATGCTTAAAAATTGTTTTATGCATGAAAATTCATTTTATTTAAAATAAATTCTTTTATGCAGATGGACTTCATGTAAATCATTTATTTCATAATAGCAACTCATATTATGCATATTAAAATTAATTTAATATGCCACATACTCATCAATCACTTAGATCACAACTTTTCACACAAGCACACACTTAACCTTATTAGTTATAAATCAAGCAATTTTTCACGAAAATTCCTAGGGTGGGTGTGGCTTGTTACACTTAGATTACACCATCCACCCTTATTCCTATTTGTCTTCATCTACAAAGAATTAGTGGACATGTGCACAAATATAAATGGCATGCAAAATAGCCGATCAACACAAATTTTCTAAAAGAAGAACTTAGAAAAGGGTAAATGAAAATACTGACTGCCATGCGCTCATCATACGAGAGAGGGATTAGGATTATCCCTAGGCTCCTTGCATGAACATCCTCACTAGCCACCTTAGAAGAAGTAGTGGTATAAAGAGAAGATGAAGCTTTATATGTGGATGAAGAAGCCATTGCCACGAGATACTAAACCTGAAAAGCAAGGCAAAGACAAATAGGCAAGAATGTATTATCTCTATCTTAAAAAAAAAAAAAAAAAAAGAAAAAGAAAGAAAATTTTATAGAAATGAAGATGTATTTAGTTAGGCAAATTGAAATGTTAAATTAAAAAATTTTTAAAAAAAAAAGGAGGGAAGAAAATTGAGAGCTTGCATTGGTGGGCTTTGAAAATAAAAGTGTGAGGATTTAAGAGTGCAGCAGATGCTCCAAGATGAAGAGGTATCACGGTGCTGCATAATAATTGCATAGTATTGTATAGTAAAAAGTTTTCTAAAATTACTCAATTGTGTAAAAATACATTTCCTTGCTCATTTTAATTTGGAATTCAAATTAAAGATTTTCTACATGCTCATATGATTTTTCTCTATGCATAGATATCTCATTCGCCTACCTTCTAACCAAAGATGCATTCCTTATGCCAAAAAAACTAGAAAATTAATGAACCTAAAATTCACTCCCAAAAATACCAAATCAAGCTCCAAAAATTACAAGAACAACTTCAATGCATTCAGAACCATTTTTTGCTACTAAATCTATCAAAATTTCAAATTCACACTCATCAAAATTGCCTAAAATAAACAATTATGATGAATAGCTATGAACCCTCATTTAGCACCTCCAAAATTAATTTGAACTCACCAAAATTGACTAGAATATTTTTAGTACAAACAGACAACTTTTTTTTTATCCTAACTAGATCTTTTTTACCAGACATTATTTTCCAAAAACTAACCAGCTTTTGCCAAAACTGACTGACAGATCAGCCGATAATTAATTTTGGACCCACCATCCCTGACCAGTAAATTTTTTAAACTCCAAAATCCCTGAAAATTGACTTGAAAATCTAAAAAGTGTAGAAATCATACTTACTTGGAGTCTGCTGTAGAGCCTATTTGCAGCGCTGTAAGGCTTGTTAGGGACAAAGAATGGCTTATCGGTGGTGCCGCCATAGGTCATTTTGGTGTTGCAAGACAACTCTTTCCAATGGCTATCCTCCATGTGCTGAATTACCAATTTTGCCATTGCAGCATGATTTTCAACTACTTTTTAGCCCTACCTTGTGGTCTTTTCACTTTTTAACTACCCAAAATACCCCTCCCACAATTTGCCTAAAAAAGACCTCTCCATTTCCTTCATTTTTCTTCACCCATTGAGTTAATGCTAATAGCTATCCACTTATTCACTCTCTTTCTCTCTCTCTGATTATTTTTTTTAAATTCTCTTCGAGTGTCCCCCAAATTAATTAATGTCTCTTTGATTTTAATTAATTTGGTTAATCACTTCACCTTATTTAATTAATCCTTTTAATTAATTAATCCACTCACTTAGTCAACTTAATTAATTAATTAATTAATTAATTATTGTAATTAATTAATCCATTTACCCACTCAATCAAAATAATTAGTTAATTAATTATTTTAATTAACTTATTAATTCCTCAATCAATCTAATTCTATATTCCTATTCCATTCTCTTTAAGTAGGATTCTCGTCACCCTTTTTTATAAAATGAAACTTTGATCCGACAAAACTCTCTACCTATCACACACACCCTAAAAGTGAAGGTATAACATTTTTCCTCACTCACAAAATCCAAATAAAACCAAATCAAATCAATTATCCCTAATCCCTCCAGTAATCGTGGAATGAATTATGTGGACTTTGATTCCCATTCAATCAAGCACATAGGTACATTTAGAGTCTAAATTCAAACCTCAAATCCAAATCCCATCTAACCCCATTTGCCTTTTATTTTTCTAAGTAACTATCTACGTTTGTAAGGGAATTTGTAATCTTCCTAGAACCCGTATGGGCTAAAGAAGGCATCCCACTATTTAATCAATGTAATTATATACTTTAATTATTTTGGAACAAATGAATGATTATGTGATTTCCCTAGTACTGTTAAGGGATAGAGGAAACACTTTCCTTTACTTATGGATGTTTATTTTATTTGCCTTTTAATTTTCTCCATGCATTTATAATTATGCCATGTTCATATATTTTAATTGCCATCTTATAATTGTCATCCATAAAATCTCAATTTTCAAGTCAAATTAAACTTAAGAGTCAAACATAGATTATTTAAAGTCAAAAACCTAGTTATCGAGTTCAACCTAGTTTGAAGACTAGTGATTTTAATCTTGGGTAAATTAATTGAAAGATTAACAAATTTGAAGAAAATTTGGATTTTTCCTTAATTTTCCCATTTAAAATAAATTGGGGTGGCAAATCTTGAATCCTTTTCAAAAATCAAAAATCAATTTTCTGAATAATAGACATTCCAATTGTGAGCATCGAACTTCAAATCTTAACCTTCTTACCAATCACTTGCCTTTCCTTAAGGTAACTCTTGAGCAAGGGACGAACATTCAAGCATGGTTTCACACCTCTATGTAATAAGAACTGGTAGGTACATAATGACACCTGGAATATTATAGATACTGATGAAGTACAAATACTTCAAGAAGAACAAAAGAACTATTTTCCATGGATGAGCAAACTCGAATGCCTTAATAAGAGAAGGAAAATTTCACAGCAATTCATTGAACTCTCTAAATTCTAACCAATGAGAAAGGTATATATAAAATTAATTACAACATTGATATTCATCCGATGCCCAAGTGAACAAGCATAGGTACGTGTGAACTTTCATACGATGATGAATCAACAAGATAGCTATAGAATTAACCAAGACGAAAGCATAAACTAAAGTAAATTAGGTGAAATTGGAGGATGAATTTTTTAAGAGGGTAGAATGTAATACCCTAAGTCCAGTTACCTAATAATAAACATAATTAATTTAGAAAAAGAGAATTGAAACCCTAATTTCTCTCAGAGATTGAATTTGAACCATGAAGAACTTAAACTTATTCGACTAAACCTTCATTGAATTTTTGTGAAACTTTTGATATTTGAATGTAAATAAATGTGTTCCTTAAATTATTAATATGAACATGTTTAGATATGTGGATTATTGATGGGAATATATTAACATATAGTACTAAGAGCAAAATCGGCATTTCACATATATCTGTGCATGAAATTATAATAATTTAAATGTGTAATTTGTTATGAGAACAAAAATCTTTAGAGAGAAACATTTTAATTAACTAGTGAATTTTTTTTGTATAGTTAAATAAATGGTGAGTTAGTGGAAAGTGGGTCCTATTTTCCACTAAACCAATAAAATAAGAATTTCAAATTCTTTTAAATCACTATAATTAAATTCTTCTACTGTAATTTTTTCTATTAATAAACTACCATAAATTTATTATTATTATTTCGAGATAACTTCATTTAAAAGTTGAAATCTTAACAACACTTAAAAGTTGAAATCTTAACTTTCGGATTAAAACGCAATTAACATCCACCCTCCACATCTATTTAAACTAATCTCTATGAGATCTTACTTGATGCCCCTCTCTCACTCGAGAATGTCTTAAGAAAAGGTAAGCAATTTTTAAAAGGCCATGGAACAAATTTTGGTGCTTACAATTGGAATGGTTATCGTTTGAAAAATGAATTTTTTGAAAGTGATTTTGAGAGTCGTTACCCTAATTTTATTTATTTTAAAATGAAAAAATTAAGGAAAAACCTATTTTCGTGACTCCAATTCATTAGTTTTTGGATTAACTTACCCAATGATAAAATCATTAGCCTCGAACTAGGTTAAGCTCGAGAACTAGATTTTTGGTTTTAGATAATCATGATTTGACTCTTAAGTTTAATTTGACTTAGGAAAAAAATTGATTTCATGAATGACAAATGTTAAATAACTTAAAAATGCATGAATATTGCATAATATAAATGCATGGCGTAAGAATAGGTGCAAGGTAAATTAAAAAGACATTTAAGTAAATCATCCACAAATTAAGGAAAGTGCTCTGTTTAGTCCTTATGTCCTTATGGATTCTACGAGAACCACATGGTCGCTCCTTAATTCTAAAAATAATTAACTAAATACATTAATAAAAAATGGGATGTCTTCTCTAGCCCTTATGAGTACTAGAAAGACCACATATTCCTTTACAAAAGCATAAAAATATATAATTACAATTGAAAGTAAATGAAAAATAAAATTAATTTGAAATTAGATATGAAGTTTGGATTTAAATTCCAAATGTGCCTACGTACCCCATTGAATGGGATCAAAATCCACGTAGTTCATTCCATAATTAAGTGGAGGGGTTTACATATTGATTAATTTTGATTTAGGGATTGGACGAAAAATACCTTTATTTTTGGTAGATGGGATAGACAGAGTGTTTTGCTTGACCAAAATTCTATTTTATCAGGACTAGATGGTTGGATTGATTAAGGGATTGACTAATTAATTAATGTGATGAAATGGATGGATAGATTAATTAATTAAAATGATTAATTAATTAATTAGGATGAATGGTGAATAATTTAAAAAAAGATGATTAGTTAATTAAAAGGATTAATTACCTTGAGTTAAAATGGAGTAATTAATTAATTAAAAGGATTAATTAATTAATTAAAGAGAGTTATTAGAGGGAGAAGAAAAAAGGAGCAAGTGGATAGCTATCAACAAATGCTTAAGGGGTGAAGAGAAATGGTGAAAATGGAGAGGTATTTATAGCCAAATAGATATGAAGGCATTTTGGGTAATGAAAAAGTAAAAAAGACAATGAGGAGTAAGGTTGGAAAAGATGGAAAACCAAATTGGAGAGCAAAATCAGAATTTTGGAGAATAGAAGGGGGACTACCGAGTAGTTACTAGTGCATGCCACAGCCATAGCCACAGGTAGCACCTATTGCGTCAAGCAGACACTAGTGTGCAGTCATCAATTTGCATTTTAAAAATTTACTGGTTAACATCGATAGACTTGAAATTAATTTTAGAACACTTGAGTAGTCAGTCCAAGTTGAAATTTGGCCAATTTTGAGAAAGGTGCTGTCTAATATAGAAAGTCCACTCAGGATTGGAAAAGTATCAAATCATGCTAGAAATATTCCTGTTAGCTCTAGTCAATTTAGAACTAATTTTAGAGATGTTGAAATAAAGGTTCATAGCTCCCTCTCATCAAAACTGTTTATCAATTGGATAATTTTGATGAGAATGTACTCGAGATTTTGATGGATCTAGGATGAAAAATGATTCTGGTTGTAATGAAATGACTTTGGTAATTTTTAGGAGGCTAGTGAATTTTTAGGCTCATAATTTTTTCAGTTTTTCTAATGTGAAAAATACATTTTTGCTTGGAAGATAGGGAAATGAGGTGTCTATGGATGATAAAATTTCATATAGGAATTTTTGGATTTGAATTCTGAGTTAAAATGGGGTAGGAAATGCATTTTGATGCAATTAGGTAATTATATGACACTTTTTATTATGCACAATTTTGTCCTCACCCTCACTTTTTCTCTATATAAACACACACACATACCTATTCTCTACATACATACACACACAACACTCTCCTCTCTCAAAGCTCTCTTCCTCACTTCTCAAACGGGAGGTTTTTTTTTTTTTTTTTTTTTGATAAATTTGTTTTCTCTTTTTTTACTCAATAATAATAATAATAATAATAATAATAATAATGTAACAACCCACATCTACTCTAGGAGTTTCAGTGACAAATTGTTTGGATTTAGGATTATTGTGACAAACTATGTGACTTTATGAAAATTCATGTGTGATGTGATTTATGGGTATATGGCATATTAAATTAATTTTAATATGCCTAATATGAGTTATTATTATGAAATAAATGATTTATTTGAGGTGCATTAGCATAAAATAATTTATTTTACATAAAATGAATTTTCATGCAAAAAGGCAATTTTTATGCATAAAATAATTTTGAGTATTTTAAAATAATTTTAAATAAATGTTTAGGGGAAATTTTATAGAAAATAATAAAAAAATTTATTTTTAATTATCTATAATTAGCTCTAAATTAATTAAAAAGTCCAAATACCCAAAAGCCTACTACACAAGCACTCCAACCTACCTCATTAAGGGTAATCTAGGAAATTTTACCCAAAACCCTAATATTTAACCTAAATTTTGGCCAGCCCTTCATTCTAGCAGCCAACATTCTGTTATTTTATATTTTGGTAGAAAAATTCTTTCAAAATATTTATCTCTACCGAAATTCATAAAAATCCTTTCAAATTTGCGATTTCGTGGCCGTTTCATAAGTTTTTCTTTTCCTTTCAATATACTATTCTATTTTTATGAAACTAATCTTGGGAAAATTATTTTGAACTGAATAATTACTGTTAAAATTCAGGCTAGGTGATTTTTATGAAACTAACCTAGCTGAAATAGGTGGCAATTGCAGGTGACATCATTCTAGAGCAACGCCGGCCCGACTGTGTCTAATGATCATTGCAGGTTACACATTCTCCTATAATATTAGGGATATAGCAGACCTCAATATCTTAGCAAGCTTGGTTGATCTGGATGCCTGAAGGGACTATGATTAGGGTGGTGCGGTCCTTAGCGCCATGTATTATGACATTATGTACTTGTCCGAAGAAAATGTCCTTTCTATCGGTGGTATAGTGATCATCTTGGAGGTATATTTTTGCACTTTGATTGGCAATTTTTTGGTGATTCTGACTGTTTGTTGTAAGCAGATTTGGGCATATGAGTATTTCCCTGTAACAACCCACAGCCACCCTTTCGAGATAAATTGCTTGATTTAGAACTATTAAGGTTAAGTGTGTGCTTTTGTGAAAATTAGTGATCTAAGTGATTGATGAATATGTGGCATATTAAATTAATTTTACTATACATAATATGAGTTGTAAATGTGAAATAAATGATTTACATGAAGTGCATTTGCATAAAAGAATTTATTTTAGAATAAAATGATTTTTCATGCATAAAGACAATTTTTAAGCATAAAATGATTTTATTAGTATTTTAAAATAATTTTTTTAAAATAAATATTTTGGAGAAAATATTACAGAAATAATAAGAAAAATATTCTCTTTATTTTTAATTATAATCAGCCCAAAATTTAAATAAAAAGCCCAAAAGCCCACTACACCAAAATCCTTCTAACCTAGTTCATTAAGGGTATTAGTGGAAATTTCACCCAAACCCTATTATATATTCTAAATTTCAGCCAAAATAGAGTTCCAGCAGCCATCACCTTAATTTTTCTGTATCTTGGCAGAAAAATCCTCCCAAAATATTCCTCTCTACCAAAATTAAGAAAACACCTTTCCGTTTTGCAATTTCTTGACCGTAATCGTAAGTTTTTCTTCTCTTTCAATTTCTAAACTGATTTCTATGAAATAAATTATGAGAAAATTATTTTGAACTAGTTGATTACTGATTTTTACAGATTTAATTCTGTTTGGGTGAGTTTTTGGGAGAAAAAATCTAATTTCTATCACAATTCTTTCCGTGAGATTTTTCTAAAGGTGAATTCTATAACTTAAAATCACAATTTTTATGCATAAACATCACTGCGCGGGGGGGGGGGGGGGGGGGGGGTGGGGTGGGTGGTGATTTTTTCATTGTTGTTTTCTAAACTAATTTTTGATTTGTTTTAATGGAAAATATTGGATTAAATAATATTTCTGCGATGACCGAAAAGTTTCAAAAACAAAGGAGTTCAAGGTTTTTGTGTTAAAACTTGAAAGTTGGAAAATTCTATTATTGAATTGATATATGGCTGCCAATTTGTGTGAGGAAGTACTCTAATATGATATTTGTTTTTTTTAGATGAAAAATAATGATTTAAATCATGTGTCTATTTATTGCTATAATGAACGAAAAGCGTGGAAAGCGCGAAAACGCATGATTTTTCACCTAAGCCTTTAAACTCGGGATTTTTTTGTATAAATACTATCTATGGCTGCCAAATCATATATCGATGTGTTCTAAACTGATATTTTCTATGATTGAATAAAAAGTAATGGCTTAAACAACCTGTTTACATATTTCTAAAATGACCGAAAAATACCGAAAATAAGAAAACTCATGGTTTTGTGCTCTATAATTTAAAAGTTGAATTTTTATGTATAAACAATACCAAGTGTGGTTAATTCATATGGATTAAGATTCTAAAATGATTTTTGCTGTATTTACATGAAAAATCTTGGTTTAAACTATGTTTTTACATATTTCTGAAATAGACGGAAAATGTGAAAAGAAGAAGAATTTAATTTTTACTTTGATGATGCATTCGACCTATATAAATATTTTTGTTCCAAAGTTTATAATTTTTATGAGATGCGTTTTGATGATTATTGACATGTATGTATGTATAATGAATGATAAAATTGCATGTTAGTTGAAGGTATGATCCTAGATAAGCTTAAATGCATTATGGTATACTTAAGATATCTTAACCTTATATTCTAATTAGAATGCAAATATGAGTGGGAAATATGGAACTAGATGTTATGATGACTTGATAATAAATACATGGTTTTGAGTTGATGAAGTGACAATTGAATAAAAAGGATCATAAGAGTTAAGCATGACACTTGAAAGGTTAATTGTTAAGTTGACATGTATGGAAGTGTAAAGTGTATTAAGATGATTGTTAAAGTGAAATGATATTGAGGTAATAATATTGTGATGACCTTAGAAAGGTATTGACATGATTGTAATGTGTTCTCATGTGAGCCTATAAGGTCCAAGTGTGCAAGACTTTTAAAGTCAATGTATTATGTGCAAGTGATGAGTACACCTATATGTGAACTCTAAGTGTATGTATATGCTATATGTGCATGGGTAGTTATGGGATAGGAGCATCATGAGTTAATAAATACTAAGTATTAAATTAAATATTATGTTAGAGTTTGAGGAGCTTTAGAAGAGCAAAGGCACTAAGTATACTAGGAGCAAAGAAACCCCAAGGTGAGTAAACATCGTATTCATTCTACAAGTGTGAGTAAATGCCATGTTCATGTTATAAGTGTGAACAACATTATGTTGTATTATAAGAATGTGATATATTATTATATAAGCCCTTGTGATCTTTGAAATCCAAGTTCTTTCTATTCTAAAATATTATTATATGAATTCTTTGACAAGCTTGGGTTGCCAAGGGATATTTAGTCCAAAACTATTTTGGTTATCCAATGAGAACTTCTTATGATTAACACCCCAACTTATATTTTCTGGAGCTACACTATCATTGTATCTTTTATTCAAAAGCTAAACCACTATTGTTATTGGAATACATATTAATGTGATATTGTTAATTGTGATTACCATTAGCTCTAGCTATGGTACCTTTAACCTTATGCAAAATCCTCATGCCGATGCGGGTAATCATTAGAACCTATGCACATGGTCTTAACTCAATGGATAGGGGTTGTGTATCCACCTCAGCTAGAAGGTGCGGTTTTAGCCGTGGAGCTTGATTAGCTTCATGCTTTAGAAGTGATAGGAGTTGGAATTTGGTATAAGGCCACCTCTCTTTTATAAGTTCAAGTGATAGAGCAATAGCCTTCACTCTTTATAAGTTATAAGTGTGATTTCTGTAAACTTTCCAAATTGAACCCTTGCTAAATTGCAACTTGATTCATGAATTATAAATCATGAACTTTATATATAAGCTATGTGTTTCCTTTTTAAAGGAATATGTGATATGTATGTGCCTTATCATTTACTCATTGAGATCATCTATCTCACCCCTTTTTCCTTGTGTGGTTCTAGGTAAGCAGATGTGAGGAGGCTAGGTGATGGCTCAAGCATTCTACTTCGCTTGGGGAATTCCTTGTCCAAGTTATCAATAATACTATTTTATGAAGTCTTTTCATTAGATGCTCCGAGAATAATGATTGATACTCATTTGAGATATATTATTTTCCTTATGGATTTTATGTGTAATGTTTAATTATAGACTTCCGCAATTAAAGGTATTCAACTAAATGTATTAAATAAGTTATTGTAAGAGATATGATAAGATCCTAAGCATGATTTGTTTATATGTAAGTGGGTTCTATGGGTGTGGGTGACCTTATGTCTCCCTATGTTTTAGGACCGTCATATCTCTAAGGTTGGGATGTGACAAAGGTGGTATCAGAGCCATAGTTTTTAAAAGTCTAGTTTAGGTTGGTTTTATATGGGTTACTTAAGTGTAATCTTGGAGCATAGAAATTTTCTTGTCATGTCACTTGCAGTCTATTGCTAGCATAGTTCAGTGAAAGCCTAGTAAATTTTAGTAATCCTTGTTATTGGTTTGCTTGCCTTATGATTTTTCTGACAGATGACCAAGAAGATTACAGCTACTCGAGGACTGCAACCCAGAGCACCCCGTGTGACCTGTAAGAGGACTTGGCTAGAGATGTTCAAGAAAGTTGTAACTGTGATTCGCCCCACAAAGGAGGAGACCCCTAATGAAGAAGAGGACCCTGAGGAGCACTTAGATCTTGATTGGGTTTATAGTAAGATCCTAAAATTAGAGGATAACTATTCATACTTGAAAGAGCAAAATCGACGCCTTAAGGTTGCAATTCATGCACTAAGAGAGGATATGAAGCAACTTAGGTTAGGGATTGTTGAGCATGGAAGGGATTACTCGCTAGTGAGGTCTGCATCTTCAACTAATTACCATCAAGATAGAGATCTTCTTTGCTACCGATGTGGCAGCAGTGGCCATGTCGCTCTTGATTGCTCTGGAGGTGGACACGAGAACTAGGTCGAGTAGATATGATGATTGATATAATGGCATAGCACGTTATATGATATGAATGATTTTCCTTGATTGCCTAGTTACCTAGTATGAGATGATTTCTTTCATTATTATGATATGGTGTGATATTATGAGATATATGCTACTTGATTATGATATGTGATATGTGCAAAACTATGTGATATGCGATTCATACATGATACGTGCTTAGAGATGTGATATGGTAAATGCATGATAATGTGTGCTAGTATAAGGAGGGATTAAATGGGTTAGGATAGGGGATTAGTGCTAAATTCCCTTATTATGATAGACAGAATGCCTCCCAAGAAGAAGGTTCGCACAGCTGCCCAATCTATTAGGGTTAATGATGATGTTATATTAGACACTGCATTAAATGCTGCCTCTGCACCTATACGGTCAAGAGAAAGATCCAACTTGAGGGCACCGACTATAGGCTTTAATAAGCAAGCATCTTCACAAGAAGTGCATGCCGTATGTGAAGAAATGAGAAACTTGTGCAAGGAACTGGATGAGCTATGAGCTTAAAGGCGAGAAGCACCACCAAATCAAGAAAGGAATGGAGTTACGCCACCTGCGGTAGTGACACCTGCTCGAAGAGTGAGGAAATGGCTACTTGACGAGGGGATGACCATAGTGGAGTTTAAGAAGCTGCAACCGCCTACCTTTTGTGGTGAGGAAGGAGATGACCCTCATGAATTTTTGGATGAGATGGATAAGCTAGTCCATTGTTTATCTTGCTCAGATGCTCGAGTGATCGAGTTGGTAGGACTCGAACTCAAGAAAGAAGCTTAGTATTGGTATGAGAGGAGTATTGAAGAATGACTTTATGGGGCAGACCCACCTATATGGGCAGAGTTTAAGCAAAAAGTAATGGATAAGTTCTTGCCAGAAGGAGAAAGGCAAGATAGAGCATTACAGTTAAAGCAACTGAAGCAAAGGCTAGGGATGTCCATGTCAGATTATGCTAAAGAGTTTAACCGACGTAGTCGATTCGCTGTCAACATCGTTCCTACTAAAACAAGTTGCATCAATCATTTCCTTAGGGGACTAATCACACCTTTGTTCAATTCATTGGCAGCAACAGAGTTTCCAACCTTAGCCAAGCTCGTAGACAAGGCCAAGATCATGGAGAAAAGGTACAAGGCGGAGAGAGCCAAATGAGCTAAACGAGACCATAAAGGAAGGCATAAGAACAAAAGTCATAAGGGACAGCATGGAAATGGAGGAGAACCAAAGAAGGAATTTTCATCATCTGGACCATGGAATAATCAAACTAAGCAAGAATTTCCCACTTGTGGCAAATGTGGAAAGAAGCATCTTAGAATTTGCCAAAGAGATACTTGTGCTTGCCTTAAGTGTGGGCAACTAGGGCAGTTCATAAAGGATTGCCCTCAGATGAGGAGTTAAAGGAATGGGACCAGTGTACGACCATAATCTAAGCCATTCCAAACTCAAGGACAAGGAGTCAAGGACAAAGGACCAGTAGTAGGGAATGCACCGACAATAGAGAATAAGAGCAAAGGTCAAGTCTTCGCTTTAAATCCATAAGAGGCTCGCGATTCGCACACAGCCATCATAGGTATCATCCCCATCCAAAGTTCTAGCGCAAAATGTTTAATTAATTCTAGTGCTACCCATTCTTTTATGTCGCCTTGTTTTGCTAAGTACCTGGACATAAATAAGGAATTGGTGAGTGAACTGTTAGTAATATCAACTCCTTTAGGGGAAGTGATGGAAGTAAGGTATGAGTATAAGGGCTATGAGGTAAACATTAATGGACAAACACTTCCAATAGTATTGCTAGAATTAGATGTACTAGAATTTGATGTGATATTAGGGATGGACTGGTTGTATGAGCATAGAGCTCATATCGACTGTAGAAAGAAACTTGTCGTGTTTTGAACTAGAGATGGGAAGGAGTTTATGTACCAAGGAGATAGGAATGAGAATCCTCTGAACTTGATATTGGCCTTAGGAGCGAGATGGATGTTAAGGAAAGGATGCCAAGCATACCTAGTCCATATAATCGACACTGACAAGGAAGCTACCATTCGAGATGAGAATATTCTAGTGGTGGACGAGTTCATGGATGTCTTTCCAAAAGATTTACCTAGATTACCCCCTGATCGTGAGATTGAGTTCAACATTGAACTGCTACCTGGTACGCAACTGATATCGATACCGCCGTATCGTATGGCACCAATGGAGCTGAAGGAGTTAAAGACGTAATTGCATGATCTACTTAATAAGGGCTTCATTCGACCAAGCAGTTTGCCATGGGGAGCTCCAATGTTGTTCGTGAAGAAGAAAGATGGCTTGTTCTGAATGTGCATTGACTATTGCTAACTTAACAAGGTCACTATGAAGAATAAATACCCATTGCTAAGGATCGATGATCTTTTTGATCAATTACAAGGAGCTGGTCACTTCTCCAAAATCAACTTAAGGTCTGGCTATCATCAACTAAAGATCCGAGGAGAAGATATCTGTAAGACTGCCTTTCATACTAGATGTGGACACTACAAGTTCACGGTTTTGCCATTTAGTTTGATGAATGCTCTTGCTACTTTTATGGACTTAATGAATTGAGTATTCAAGCCATTCTTTGATAAATTTGTGATCGTATTCATTGACGACATCTTGATTTACTCAAAGAATAAAGAAGAACATGAAGAACATCTGAGGATCATGCTTCAAACATTGCATGAGCACCAAATCTACACTAAGTTATCCAAGTACGAATTTTGGATAGAGTCTATCAACTTTCTTGGACATGTAGTAAGGAAGGGATTCAAGTTGATCCTAAGAAAGTTGAAGCAGTAGCAAATTGGCCAAGGCCCACAACAGTTTCAGAAGTACAAAGTTTCTTGGGCATGGCTGGATATTATCATAGATTCATACAAGACTTTTCTAAGATAGCAGCCCTATTGACCAAGTTGACTAAAAAGCAAGTTAAGTTCAATTGGGAAGAGTCCTATGAGCAGAGTTTCCAGAAGCTTAAGAAGTGTTTGATATCGGCTCCAGTTTTGACGTTACCAGAAGGAGAAGGAGGGTTAACTGTCTACTACAATGCCTTGAGAGTAGGACTTGAGTGTGTTTTGATGCAAAATGGTAAATTCATTGCCTATGCATCATGACAACTAAAGAGACATGAAGTGAATTACCCTACTCACGATTTGGAATTAGCTGCAATAGTGTTCACTCTAAAGATCTGGAGACATTAATGTATGGGACGAAGTGTGAGATCTACACGAATCATAAGAGTCTTCAGTACATCTTGAGCCAAAGAGACCTCAACTTGAGACAAAGGAGATGGATTGAACTATTGAAGGATTATGACTATCAGATTCTCTATCATCCCAGGAAGGCAAATGTAGTGGCAGATGCCTTGAGTCGAAAGTCAATAGGAAGCTTAGCTCATGTGGATGTGAGAAAGTGGTCGATCGTGAAAGGACTAAAAAAATTGTTTAATCAAGGATTGAAAGTGGAGATTAGAGGATCGAGAGTTTTATTGGCTCATTTTCAAGTAAGGCCTAAGTTAATGGAAGAAATAAGGGATTCACAAGATAGGGACCCACACATGATGAAGTTGAAGGATGAGATGAGAAAAGGAAAGAACTCTAAGTTTGAGGTGGTCAATGGAATTTTAAAGTGCAAGAATAAAGTATGCACGCCTGATGTGGATGGATTAAAGGAAAGGATATTAAAGGAGGCACATCAGACACCTTATTGTGCTCATCCTGGAACTACTAAGATGTACCATGATGTGAAAGCTAACTATTGGTGGTGTGGATTGAAGAAAGATGTGGCTAAGTTTGTAGCATCTTGCCTAACTTGCCAGCAAGTCAAGTATGAACATCAACAACCCTTAGGATTGCTACAAGAGATTTAACTACCTGAATGGAAGTGGGAACCAATCACTATGGACTTCATTGTTGGCTTGCCTAGAACCTTTAAAGGACATGATTCTATATGGGTCATAGTGGATAGATTGACAAAGTCTACACATTTTTTAGGAGTTAAGACCACATATTTTGCAGCTCAGTATGCACAGTTGTATATAGATGAGATCGTGAAACTACATAGAGTGCCAATTTCTATCATCTCAGATCGAGGAACTCAATTCACCTCAAGATTCTGGCAGAAGTTGCAAGAAGCATTAGGAACACAACTAGATTTCATTACGGTGTTTCACCCTCAAACGGATAGCCAGTCTGAAAGAATAATTCAGACACTCAAGGATATGCTAAGGATGTGTGTCTTGGACTTTGGTGGTAGCTGGGATAAGTATTTACCCTTGATTGAATTTGCCTACAACAATATCTATCATTCATCCATCACTATGGCGCCATACGAAGCATTGTATGGGAGAAGATGTCGTTCACCGATTTGTTGGATTAAACCTAGAGACAAACATGTAGAAATGCCCGAATTACTTTAGGAGACTACCAAAAAAGTACCATTAATTCAAGATCGACTGAAGATGGCTTTCAGTAGACAAAAGAGTTATGCGGACCCTAAGCAAAAAGAAATCCAATTCGTCGTGTGAGATCACGTGTTCTTAAAGGTCTCTCCAATGAAAGGAGTTATGAGATTTGGGAAGAAAGGGAAATTATCACCTCGTTTCATTGGTCCTTTTAAAATCTTAGATAAGGTTGGAGAGGTGTCTTATAGACTTGCACTACCTCCAACTTTGGCGCATATGCACCCAGTGTTCCACATCTCAATGCTAAGGAAATATGTGCTAGATCCATCTCACGTTCTTGTAACTCCAAACATTACGTTGGATGAACAATTATCATATGAGGAGTCACCAATAGCTGTAGTGGATCAACAAGTAAGGAAGTTAAAAAATAAGGAGATACCCATGATTAAGGTTCAATGGCGAAATCATGGGATAGATGAGTGCACTTGGAAAGCAGAGGAAGAAATGCGACAAAAGCACCCTCAGCTTTTCAAGATGCAACTAAGTAAGGATTTAAATTCGAGGATGAATTTCTTTTAAAGGGAGGGGGGGGGGGAGAAGGTAACAACCCACACCCACCCTAGGAATTTCGTGATAAATTGCTTGATTTAGAATTACTAAGGTTAAGTGTGTGCTTTTGTGAAAATTAGTGATCTAAGTGATTGATGAATATGTGGCATATTAAATTAATTTTAATATGCATAATATGAGTTGCTAATTTTGAAATAAATGATTTACATAAAGTGCATTTACATAAAATAATTTATTTAGAATAAAATGAATTTTCATGCATAAAGACAATTTTTAAGCATAAAATGATTTTATGAATATTTTAAAATAATTTTTTTAAAATAAATATTTTGAGGGAAATATTACAAAAATAATAAGAAAAATATTCTCTTTATTTTTAATTATAATTACCCAAAATTTAAATAAAAAGCCCAAATACCCAAAAGTCCACTACACTAAAATCCTCCTAACCTAGTTCGTTAAGGGTATTAGTGGAAATTTCACCCAAACCCTATTATATATTCTAAATTTCGGCCAGAATAGAGTTCCAGCAGCCATCACCTTAATTTTTTCATATCTTGGCAGAAAAATGCTCTGAAAATATTCCTCTCTATCGAAATTAAGAAAACACATTTCCATTTCGCGATTTCTTGAACGTAATCATAAGTTTTTATTCTCTTTCAATTTCTTAACTGATTTCTATGAAATAAATTATGGAAAAATTATTTTGAACTAGTTAATTACTGATTTTTATAGATTTAATTCTGTTTGGGTGAGTTTTTGGGAGAGAAAATCTATTTTCAACTGAAAACACAATTCTTTCACGAGATTTCTCCAAAGGTGAATTCTATAACTTAAAATCACAATTTTTATGCATAAACATCACTAGGGAGGTGATTCATACATTGTTGTTTTCTAAACTAATCTTTGATTTGTTTTGATGGAAAATATTGGATTAAATAATATTTCTGCATATTTATGTGATGACCGAAAAGTTTCAGAAAACAAAAGAGTTCAAGGTTTTTTTGTTAGAACTTGGAAGTTGGAAAATTCTACTATTGAATTGATATAAGGCTGCCAATTTGTGTGAGGAAGTACTCTAATATGATATTTGTTTTATTTAGATGAAAAAAAATGATTTGAATCATGTGTCTGTTTATTGCTGTAATGAACGAAAAGCGCAAAAAGCGCGAAAATGCATGTTTTTCACCTAAGCATTTAAACTTGGAATTTTTTTGTATAAATACTATCTATGGCTGCCGAATCATGTATGGATGTGTTCTAAACTGATATTTTCTATGACTGAATGAAAAATAATGGTTTAAACAACCTATTTACATATTTCTAAAATGACCAGAAAATACCAAAAACAAGAAAACTCATGGTTTTGTACTCTATAATTCAAAAGTTGAATTTTTATGTATAAACAACACCGAGTGTGGCCGATTCATATGAATTAAAATTCTAAAATGATTTTTGTTGTATTTACATGAAAAATCTTGGTTCAAACCATGTTTTTGCATATTTCTGAAATAGACGGAAAGTGTGAAAAGAAGAAGAATTTAGCTTTTACTTTGGTGATGCATTCGGCCTATATAAATATTTTTGTTCCAAAGTTTATAATTTTTATGAGATGTGTTTTGATGATTATTGACATGTATGTATGTATAATGAATGATAAAATTGCGTGTTAGTTGAATGTATGATCCTAGATAAGCTTAAATGCATTATGGTATACTTAAGGTATCTTAACCTTATATTGTGATTAGAATACAAATATGATTAGGAAATATGAAACTAGATGTTATGATGACTTGATAATAAATACATGGTTTTGAGCTGATGAAGTGACAATTAAATAAAAAGGATCATAAGAGTTAAGTAGACACTTGAAAGGTTAATTGTTAAGTTGACATGTATGGAAGTGTAAAGTGTATTAAGATGATTGTTAAAGTGAAATGATATTGAGGTAATAATATTGTGATGACCTTAGAAAGGTATTGACATGATTGTAATGTGTTCTCATGTGAGCCTATAAGGCCTAAGTGTGCAAGACTTTTAAAGTCAATGTATTATGTGCAAGTGATGAGTACACCTATATGTGAACTCTAAGTGTATATATATGTTATATGTGCATGGGTAGTTATGGGATAGGAGCATCATGAGTTAATAAATACTAAGTATTAAATTAAATATTATATTAGAGTTTGAGGAGCTTTAGAAGGGCAAAGGGACTACATATACTAGGAGCAAAGGAACCTCAAGTTGAGTAAACATCATATTCATTCTACAAGTGTGAGTAAATGCCATGTTCATCTTATAAGTGTGAACAAAATTATGTTGTGTTATAAGCATGTGATATATTGTTGTGTAAGCCCTTATGATCTTTGAAACCCAAGTTCTTTCTATTCTAAAATATTATTATATGAATTCTTTAACAAGCTTAGGTTGCTAAGGGACATTCGGTCCAAAACTATTTTGGTTATCCAATGAGAACTTCTTATGATTAACACCCCAACTTATATTTTTTGGAACTACACTATCATTGTATCTTTTGTTCGAAAGCTAAACCACTATTGTTATTGTTGCCTTATGTGATATTGTTACTTGTGATTATCATTAGCTCTAGCTATGGTATCTTTAACCCTTATGCAAAATCCTCATGCTGATAATGGTAATCATCAGAACCTGTGCACACGGTCTTAACCCAATGGATAAGGGTTGTGTATCCACCTCAGCTATAAGGGGTGGTTCTAACAGTGGAGCCTGATCAGCTTCATGCTTTATAAGTGATAGGAGTTGGAATTTGGTATAAGGCCACCTCTCCTTTATAAGTTTGAGTGATAGAGCAATAGCCTTCACTCTTTATAAGTTATATGTGTGATTTCTGCAAACTTACCAAATTGAACCCTTACTAAATTGCAACTTGATTCATGAATTATAAATCATGAATTTATGTATAAGTTATGTGTTTCCTTTTCAAAGGAATATGTGATATGTATGTGCCTTATCATTTATTCATTGAGATCATCTATCTCACCCCTTTCTCCTTCTATGGTTCCAGGTGAGCAAATGTGAAGAGGCAAGGTGATGGCTCAAGCATTCTACTTCGCTTAGAGAATTCCTTGTCCAAGTTATCAATAATACTATTTTATGAAGTCTTTTCATTAGATGCTCTGGGAATATTGATTAATACTCATTTGAGATATATTATTTTCCTTATGGCTTTTATGTGTAATGTTTAATTATAGACTTCTGCAATTAAAGGTATTCAACTAAATGTATTAAATGAGTTATTGTAAGAGATTTGGTAAGATCCTAGGCATGATTTGTTCATATGTAAGTGGGTTCTATGGGCGTGGGTGACCTTATGTCTCCCCATGTTCTAGGACCGTCATATCTCTAAGGTTGGGATGTGACATTCCCTTTTCTAGCTCCCATTATTAAGTAGAGGATGGAGGATTTCCTTACTAGAAAAAGATGGTTGAAGTCAAATTGGGGCCCTGATTTAGACAATCATAGTGCTTTGATAATCCGAGCCTTCTTTAACCATTTGATAGAGACAGAGGTATTTCACTTTTTACTTTGCCCCTCAAATCTTTTATTACTTTAGCTATTTTAGTTACTGCTTATTATGACAAATCTCGAGACCTTTTCGACAGCTATGGCGCATCTGTCTAGATAGTGTGACTTTTACAGAGCATATCTCTCATAAACAACTCTTGTTGTGGTCATCCTATAATCTCCTATATATCTCATAAATGACTCTTGTTGCGATCATCCTATAATCTCCTATTCTATCTGGGTGAGAAAGTTCACTTCTAGATCATTTCTTGATGCATCCCCAATTCCCCACTAGTGTACATGAGGTACAGGTTAGTGACTTAGGCCTGCCCTAGTGTCACATCTTAATTTCGAAGATATGACGGTCCTAGAACATGGGGAGACATAAAGTCACCCATGCCCACAGAACCCACTCATACATATAAAAGCATAGCCTAGGATCACACCAAACCTCATGCATGAACTTAATAAAACCATTTATAAGAAAAACCTTAAGTTACGGAAGAATAGTTAACATATATTTTTTAATATAATCCATAAGAAAAGAAATACTTAAGACTCTAAAGGAGTTATCAAATGAAAAATATTTCAAACAAAACTCCCAAAATAAGAACTCTGGAGCATCTAGATACTCATCATAACTTAGTATAGTAATAAACTTTAATAAGGAAATTTTCCAAGTGGAGTAGGTTGCTTGAGCAATCACCTTGCCTCTTTATATTACTCACCTGAAACCACACAAGGAAAGATGGTTGAGTAGATGATCTCAATGAGTAAACAATAAAACTTGAAAATAACATATATCCCTTTATAAGGGTTCAAGATTCATAAATCATGGTTTGCAATGAGTAAGGTTCATAGAAATCAACTTATAACTTATAAAACTTGTAAAGATTGATGGCTATTAACTCAATCACTCAAGGGAGAGGTGGCCTTATACCAAATTCCATCTCCCAACTTGTAACTTGTAAAGAGTCGTGAAACTGATCAGGCTTTATGACTAGAACTACCCCATCCAGCTGAGGTGGATACACAACCCTTATTCATAGGGTTAAGATCATGTGCATAGGAACTGATGATTACCTGCATCAGTATGAGGATTTCTGCACAAAGTGTTCATAAATACCATAGCTAGAGCTAATGGCAATTATTTATAACAATAGCATTTAAGAACGCAATCACATGTAACATAATAGCAATAGCAGTTTTACTTGTTGAACAAAAGATAAATAATAGTGTAGTTCTAGAAAGAAAGTAAGGTAAGGCAACAATTCACAAAGGTTCTTTATTGTAATTGAATAAACAAAAATGGTTTTAGACTAATCATCCTTTGGTAACCCAAGCTTACAAAGAAATCATTTAGTCATAATTAAAAATAGAAAAGAACTTGGGTTTCAAGATATCAAACGTTCACATAACATGATAACTTATACTTATAACTTGAACATAATGTTTACTCACCTTGTGGTTCCTTTGCTCCTAGTACTTATAGGCCTTTTGGACTCCTACTACTCCTCAAGCTTTAACATAATATTTAATTCAATACTTAATATTTTCTTAATATCATGCTATCCTATCCCGTAGCTATCCCATGCATATACAACATTCACATAATTTGGAGTTGCACTTAAAAGTCCATTCATCACTTGTACATAACATGTTGACTTTCAAAGTTTTGCACACTTGGCCTTTATAGGCCCACATGAAATCACATATTAACTCATACCAAGACTCTTCTAAAGTTAAACACAATATATCATGATCTTAATATCAATTCAATTTAGCATTCAATTTAACACACTTAACACTTTCCATATATGTCAACTTAATAAATGACCTTTCAAGAGTCATGTTTATCTCTTATGACCAATTCATTCAATCAATCTCATCATCCATTTAAGATCATTAATTCATTATTAACTCATCATAAAACCTATTTGCCATATCACTTAATCATATACACATATTACTCACAACATAGAAATAGAGTTAGGAAACCCTAGATATACCTAATTGCCTCTAGACTTGTCTAAAGTTATTCCTCCAACCAACATGCAATTTGATCATTTATTATTCATGTGTATATGTCAAAAATCATTGAAATTATTATTCATGCATACATGTCAACAATCATTGAAATATATCACATAAAAATTATAGACATTGGGATTGAATTCCCAAAGTAGGCCGAATTACACAATTAAGTAAAAATATGAATTTTCTTCCTTTTTGCACTTTCTGTTCACTACAATACTTTGCAAATGCATGATTTAAACCACTATTTTTCATATAATAAAAAAAAATCATTTTAGAATATGAATCCCTATGAATTGGCAGCCATAAATGTTCATATGCATGAAATTTTTCAACTTTAGGTTTTAGGAAGAAAACCATGAATCTTTCTTATTTCTAGTACTTTTCGGTCATTACAGTAATATGTAAACACATTATTTAAACCATTATTTTTAATCCAAACATAATAAAAAGAATCCAAATATACACAAATCGATAGCCTGATGTGGGCAAATTATTATACCCTAGCCCTTATGACTAAATATAGGATGAGCAAGGGATCGAACACTGGGAAAAATGATGGATTTATTATTAACCGAACAAATAATAAGATGAATAGGCAAAGAATAATTAGAGTTTGAGTAACTAATTAACTACTATTTTAACTACAAATCTCTAAATTCTAAATAATTCAAAGTTATTAAACCGGTTAGAATTACAAATTAAATTTAAATCAATGAAATTCTAATATGTATATAAGATTATGAATGAGTTGATTGGAGAATTAACCTGAAATCTTTAAAAGCTTATCTCTAAGTCAATTAAAGGTATTTTTGAATAGACTTACATACACTCTCATGTCAATGTAAATGTAAACAAAAACCATGAAGTTTAATATTAATTCTTTTTACCCCTTTAGAAGTAGATTCTAATTAATCTTTTAACTTAAGTGACATCAGTTACTTTTCCATTAAGAATTCCAATTCTCATTGCAAATTCTTAACTAACATATTACATATGGTGATCAAGCATATATAACAACTATTAAGAACTTAATTGAAGCCAAATCAATCATTCATTAACAAGATATTAAAATGAAGTTCATAGACTAAATTTGCATTGCAATTCTAACCACAAGTACTTTAGCCTTGATGCATTGTTAGATAAAAAAGAAGATTAAACATTCAATCATCAAAGAAATAAAATAGATTAAGTAAAGAAAAAGTTATAGAAATCTTTTACTAGCCCTTCTTAAGATTAGAAGCCTTGATACAAGAATAGTTTCCCAAAGTGTTGTACTTGAAAGTGCTAAAATTTGTAAGATCTCTCTTTTTCTTCTTAATACACTACTCTCTACTTGTCTTTTGATTTTTCTAGATTTTCTGCATGTCTTTTATAGAAGAAACTTCCACTATTTAAAGACCTTGAATAGTTAAAAGTCATAACATTTCATAAAGGAATGCAATACTTTATGAAAGGTCACCTAGTAACTGTTTTAGAAACTTTGAGGACATTTTGGACAATTTAGATGGAAAAATTAGACTTTGAGGTCTTTATGAAAGTTGTAAGCCTTTTTATCAGCTTTCCATAGCCTCTTGAATCATTTCAATCTGAGTTGTGTAGAGGAAGTTATGACTGAAACATTGCAGACTATTTGTGAAGGATCCTGTCTTTTGGTGTGTGCCGACTCAGCACCAACTCATCCTCCACTCAATAACTCAGCACAGTAGCCATTGGTGCCGACTCGGCACCAATTGAGTTGAAGGGTGCTGACTGGGCACCAGTATTTTTCAAACTTTGCTTTCTCTTTTTATACTTGGCTCTTCTAGGAACCTCCAATTCTTCCCTTAACCTATTAAAACTTTATAAAATACTCTCAAAACCATCAGGTTAAGGAGAAATCTTTGAGAAAATGTTAGTAGAATAAATATTAAGGAAATACACACAAAAAGCATTAAAATATACTAAACATATACCTAAAAAGCAACTAAAATGCACTTGAAATAATCACTAAATCCACACCATTTTATATCACATCAAACTCCCCTGCACTTAGAGTTTGCTTGTCCTCAAGCAATTTTATAAATTGAAAGGAAAAATATAATCATAAAGATTACTCCTTCTTATTCAAATGTTAAAGCACTAATAAGGGTCATCACTCCTTAAAGAAAAGAAACAAAGAAAAAGAGTTTTATAAAACAACTCCACAGGCCTACAAGAAAAATGTTTGACACAACTAATATAAGCAATAAGGTGATTGTTTGTCAAAGATTATAAAAAGATTTTATCAAGTTCATTCAATTGATTACCCAAAACTCAAGTCAAAAGGGAATTATTCAAACAATTGAGGAAAAAGGAAAGCATACATACCCATAATCAATCTCAAGGCATTTTTGGAAAATTTGTCTCTCTTTTCTTTTCTTTCTCTTTTTTCTTTTTTTTTTTTAAATGACAAAAGTGAATATTTCCAAATGAACATATTTAAGGAGCATACTCAAACATGCACGACTTACTCATTCACTTCCACCATGTATGGATATTATTTCATATATAAATTCCTTTCCGAACTAATACAATTGAGGAGCAAACATAAATGTACATGACTTACTCGGAACCTATATATCATTTTATCTTATTTTTATTTTTATTTTTATTTATTCTTCATTCTTTATTGACTAATCATAGGTATGTATTAACTTTAATTTCCTCTAAACTAAAAAATAAAATCCCTTAAAATTTAAGCAAGCATTCATTAGTCCAAATTAATTAAATCTTCTCAAGATATAAATAAAGACAAACAAATCACCCTCAAGCCTATACAAGAAGTTCATGTATTTAACTAAGGCAAGGGAAGTTGATCATAAATCAATTCTTAAATGTTTCTAACCCTTAATGTTATAATGAACCAAACTAGAACTATATCATATAAAATTAGAAGGAATTCTTAAAAAAAATTTCAAGATATTTTGAGGTGATGCATCATAGCATAGATCATGAACACTAAATCCTATAAACTTATAAAATAGGGAAAATAAAAAAAACTAAACAAGATATAACCTCCCCCACACTTTGAGTACACATTGCCCCCAATATGTCCCAAAAAGAAGAAAACACAGAAAAATAGGCAACATATATTAAAGAAAAATAGGGAAAGGTTAGAAATGCTTATCTTTCAATCCACTTATGGTGAAGGGGGTGGAGAATCAAATTGATATCCACTGCTAGCAAAAAATTGATCCATCTTGTAAGCTAGTCTTTGTTGTTGCCTCTCCATTTGTTGTTGCCTAGCATCCATGCGTCCCAATTGTGTATTCATAGCTTGTTAATTTTGAAGGATTTGTTGCCAAATAGCTATGTCGGGGGACACATGAGAACTTCCTCCACCAATAGGAGCAGTAGTAGATGTACCACCAATATTAATACCTTGTTCATCACTTTGATCTTCACCTTGATCTTCATGTTCACCCTCTTTGCTACTCTCTTATGAGTCAAAGGACCACTTTTATTATTAGCACATTCAAGTAACTTATTAAAATCCAATAAGTCCAACAAATTTGCTTTTTCATGCTAATACACCACATCAAATAAATTTCTTAGATAGAGACTCTATTTCCTTCCGACTTACCAAACACAAGACATGTAAGAATTTTATGCAAAAGCCATAATTTATGATCTTTAATGAACATGGCATGGTCTTTCTTAGGATCAAATTGAGGTAAATCAGTTAATTCATTCCAATATTCACTAGCATGCCAATCACGAGGGATTTCACAAACTCCATCCTTAGAAAAACCAAACACTTTTTTCATGAAATTATAAGTCAATTGATATGGGTTTCCTAGCATACGAAAGTCTAACACATGAGGATCATTATCATTCAATTTCAAAGTGCAGTAAAATTCTTGTGTTAGTTGCACATAAGTGTCCTTTTCTAAAGAAATCAAAGTTTTAAGACCTATTTGTTTAAGAAATTTCTGCAGAATTTCATCAAAACCCATTTTACTAACAACATCAAGAGGAAGAAACCTAGAACCAACAACATTTCTTTTAAGACATTTTTCATACCTTTGTCCTTCCCATTTTTGAAAAATTGGAAATGGTACTCTATATTGTGGTGCAATATCCAGAACTTCTTCCTCCTCTTGTGCAACTTCCTTTCCCCTTGAAGATGAGGATGGATTTGTTTTTGATCTACCCATCTTGTAAAGCAATTTTTGAAAGGTAAAGGGAATGGGTTTTGGTTAAGAAAGAGGGAAGAAAACTAAAGTTTGGAGAAGATGAGAAGTGAGAGAGAGAAACGTGAGAGAGAGGGAGATGAAGAAAAAGTTAAATAAAAATAGAAAGAAAAAGAAAAGAAAAGAATGCAGAATTTTAACAAAAGAAAAATTAACTATAAAGAGATGAAGTTGTGTAGTCTCTTCATGTCCCTTCCCAAGAGACACTAAGGAATATGTGCTCTTTCATAGTGATGTTTGATTTTGAAAAACAACAAAATTGAAGTCAAATGGTCCAGCAATTGAAAAGATGCAAAATCTGAATTTTTGGGACGTGTTCCCTGTGTGCCGACTCAGCACGAGTTTAGTTTGATGGGTGCAACTCGGCATAGCAGGTGTTGGTGCCGACTCGGCACCAACTGAGTTAAAAGTGTGCCGACTCGGTACCAGTGAATTTCTGTGTTATTTTTTTTTTAGATTAAGTAAAGAAAAACAAAAGAAAAATTATGAAGACAAATATATACAATAAAATAAAAATAAACTAAATGTGTAAGTATCATACCTTGCTAAATCTAAGCTCCATAGTTTGATCATACCTTAAATTCCAAGTTAAGATTGGAAGTGTAGGGTATGAACCTCCTTTGTTCCTTGATTGTCAATAGCATCAAATTCTTCTCCCCAACCCGATGGCTCGATGGATTCAATAGGAATGCTTGAACTAGGTGGTGGTGAAAACTTTACCTTATAATCATATTTACCCGAAGGTTCACCAAGTAGTCCCCAAACCTCTAATTGTGAACTATTTTCATTACCTATTTGATCACCAACGATATAGGATTTCAAACACTGACCATTGACCTTAAAAATTTCTCCTTTTGAATTTTCAATGTCAACCGCACCATGAGGATAAACCTTGATGATTTTAAAAGGACTTGACCATCTTGATTTTAACTTACCGGGAAAGAGTTTAAGCCTTGAATTGTATAATAAAACAAGTTATCCTTCATGAAACTCCTTATGATGAAAATGCTTGTCATGCCATTGCTTGGTTCTATCTTTATAAATCTTAGCATTCTCATAAGCATTCATCCTCAACTCTTCCAATTCATTCAATTGAAGAAGCCTCTTTTGTCCTGCTTTCTTGAAATCAAAGTTCAAAGCCTTCGTTGCCCAATAAGCCTTATGTTGTAATTCCACTGGCAAATGATAAGATTTCCCATAAATCAATTGGTAAGGTGTAAGGCGAATGGGAGTCTTGAAAGCTGTCCTATAAGCCCATAAGGCATCATCAAGTTTTAATGCCCAATCCTTTCTTGAAGAAGAAACCGTTTTTTTTTTTAAATGCACTTGAGTTCTCTATTACTAACCTCTACTTGACCACTAGTTTGAGGGTGATATGGAGTTGCAATTTTATGAGTCACCCCATACTTTTTCGATAATGATTTAATCATTTAGTTACAAAAATGAGAACCCCCATCACTAATTAGAGCCCTTAGGGTACAAAACCTTGGGAATATAGTCTTCCTAAGCATTTTCTTTACTACCTTAGCATCATTAGTGATAGATGGAATTGCTTCCACCCATTTGGAAACATAATCTACCATTACAAGAATATATTTGTTACCAAGAGAGCTTGGAAAAGGTCCCATAAAGTCTATACCCCATACATCAAAAATTTCTACTTCTAAGATATCATTCATAGGCATTTCATGTTTCTTAGTGATGTTTCCCATTCTTTGGCATCTATCACATGCAAGAACAAAATTTCTAGCATCTTTAAATAATGAAGGCCACCAAAAACCACATTGAAGTACCTTAGATGATGTCCTAGATGCGCCAAAGTGTCCACCTACCTCCATGGAATGGCAATGTTTCAAAATATCTTAAACTTCATCTTGAGGAACACATCTTCTAATCAATCCGTCACCACATCTTTTACACAAGAGTGGCTCTTCCCAATAATAGAACTTGGCATCATGTAAAAACTTCTTTTTCTTTATAGGATCCATGTCATAGGGTAAAATTCCACTTACAATATAATTGGCAATGTCGGCGAACCAAGGAATCTCTTTTGTGGCAATTTGGAGAAGTTGTTCACCTAGAAATGTTTCATTGATAGGCACCCCATCATCTTGCTTTCTTAAATCTTCCAAATTGATTCTTGACAAATGATCCGCAACTGAATTCTCACTACCCTTTTTGTCTCTAATTTCCCAATCAAATTCTTGAAGCATCAAAATCCATCTAAGTAACCGAGGCTTGGCATCTTTCTTGCTTAAAAGGTATTTGAGAGCAGCATGATCTGAATAGACAATTACTTTTTGACCAACAAGATATGCTCTAAATTTGTGAAAAGCATATACAATGGCAAGAAGTTCTTTCTCCATTGTGGCATAGTTAACTTGGGCATCATCCAAGAGCTTGCTTGCATAATAGATCACACAAGGTTTACCTTCCTTCCTTTGTCCCAAAACAGCCCCCACAGCGAAGTTACTTGTATCACACATAATTTCAAACGGCGAGTCCCAATTAGGTGGTTGCAAAATTAGAGCCATTATAAGAGCCTTCTTAAGTTTGTCAAAGCTTCCAAACATGCATTATCAAAGTCAAAAGGTGCTTCTTTTGTTAACAAATTGCACAATGGTTTGGCAACCTTTGAGAAGTCTTGAATAAACCTTCTATAGAACCCCGCGTGTCCTAAAAACTCCTCACATCTTTGACACATTTTGGTGGAGGCAATTTGGCTATGACCTCAATCTTGGCTTGATCAACTTCTATGCCTTTATTTGATACTTTATGACCCAAGACGATTCCTTCTTGTACCATAAAGTGACATTTCTCCCAATTTAGCACTAGTCCATGCTCTTTGCACCTATCAAGCACTTTGGAAAGATGCTCAAGACAATTGGAAAAATTAGTTCCATAAACACTAAAATCATCCATAAAAACTTCTACACAATCATCAATTAGGTCATTAAAAATAGAAAATATGCATCATTGAAATGTGGCCGAGGCATTACAAAGTCCAAAAGGCATTTGCCTAAAAGCAAATGTACCATATGGACATGTAAATGTGGTCTTTGATTGATCATCGAGATGAATAGGTATTTGGTAGAAACCACTTAAACCATCAAGATAACAAAAATAAGAGAAATTTGCTAATCTCTCAAGGACTTGATCAATAAAAGGTAAAGGAAAATGGTCTTTCTTTGTTGCTTTATTGAGTTTTCTATAATTAATACACATACGCCATCTCGTGATAATTCTAGTGGGCACTAAATCATTTGATTCATTTTTAACAACCATCAAGCCACCCTTTTTGGGGACAACTTGGACAGGGCTAACCCATTTGCTATCACTAATAGAGTATATGATTCCATTATCGAGTAATTTAATTACCTCTTTTCTTACTACTTCTTTAAGTGTAGGAGTAAGCCTCCTTTGACCTTCAATGGAAGGTTTTACATTATCTTCTAAAGAAATTCTATGCATGCATATACTTGGGCTTAAACCTTTCAAGTCATTAATGGAATAACCAATAGCACCCTTATGATTTAACAAAACATTGCACAATGCTTCAATGTTCTCAATTGGTAAAGAAGAATTAACAATAAAGGGGAAATTAGTATTAGAGTCAAGAAATGCATACCTTAGAGAGGAAGGTAAAGGTTTGAGTATAAGATTTTCATTCTTGTCATCATCTTCTTTTTGCAATGGTTCAAACCTTGAAGCCCTATGTGGATTAAGATATGGAGTTGCTTCTAGAAGTTTTACATAAGCATTTAACTCTATATTACTATTTTCCTCTTGTGTTAAACAAGTTAACATAGGTTCTTGTCCAATGCATTTATGTATTACTTCATTAACACATTCTTCAATTGGGTCAACCAATTCAACCATGTTAATAGTCTCTATTGGTGTATTCTTTATCATCCTAAATACATCAAATACCATAGTTTCATCATTTACCTCTAAAGTGATCTTACCCTTTTTCATATCAATTACTACTCCCGCGGTTCTAAAAAATGGTCTTCCCAAAAGAATTGGGATTTCAGGATCCTTTTCCATGTCTAATACAATAAAATCCATAGGAATTACAAATTTTCTAATTGTAGCTGGAACATTCTCTACTATACCTATTGGATATTTAATTGATTTATCAGCCATGGAAAGATATATATTGGTGGGTTTTAGACCTCCTAAATTAAGTTTCTTATAAATGGAATATGGCATAAGACTCACACTAGCACCAATATCACACAAAGCTTTATCAAAGTGTGATTCACCAATTATACAAGGAATGGTAAAACAACCAGGGTCTTTGAGTTTGGGAGGGACTTTAGAATACATAGCCTTAGATTCTTCAACTAATGAAACTAAACCACAATCTTTAAGTTTGCTTTTATGATTTATGATATCTTTTAAAAACTTACCCCTTGTTGGCATGTCTCTAATAGCATCCATAAAAGGTATAGTAACAGTGATTTCTTTTAAATGATTAAGGAATTTACCAAATTGCTTATCTAAATTATGTCTAACAAATCTTTGGGGAAAGGGAATTTCCTTCAAATCAATGTTAGGTTCATTGCTAGAATTAAAAGTATCTTCCTTTTCATTTTTCTTGCTATTAGAATCATTTTTAGCAACATTCTCCTTATTATCATTAGATATTTCCTTCTCACCTTTGTTATTTGATGAACCACCAATCTCTTTTCCACTCCTTAAAGTAATTGCTTGACAAGATTCTTTTGCAGCAAATTCTGGTTGGCTAGGAAGTTTTCCCATAGGTTTGGAAGTAGAAGATGCTTGTTGAGCAATTTGTGTTTCAAGGATGCGGTTATGAGTAGCAATTTGGTGAAATTTAAAGTTGAGTTGATTGAATTGCTCCTCATTTTGTTTATTTATGGCGATTTGTTGTCCAATAAATTATTCTATAAGGGTTTCTAAATTAGACTTTGCTGGAAGGGAATTTAAAGAAGATTGGGGTAGTTTCATAGGAAAACCGAGTGGATTTTGTGGTTTAGTGTTTGGGTTGAATAGGGGGTTAAGTTGAGATGATGGATTAGACCAAGAAAAACCAGGATGATTTTTCCATTGAAAATTATAATTGTTTAGATTGGGTCCATACCTTTGGTTAAAACCTCCTTGCATGTAATTTACATCTTCATTGGTCCTTAAGTTGCATTCATGGTGTGAGTGATGATAGCCACATAACTCACAAGTTGATGTAGATTTCTCCACCGAATTTATTTTTGCTTTGCTTATTAGCTTTGTCAAGGCATCAACTTTAGCATTCAAAATATTGATACTATCAAGTTCAAGGATTCCCTTACCTCTTGCCAAAGTTATGTCGTCACCCACATATCCTTAAGATGCAAGTTCTTCCAATAGAGTAATTGCTTCTGAGGCTGTTTTGTTCATCCATTTTCCACTCGAGGCTGCATTGACAATGTTCCTATCATCATCGGTCAACCCATTATAGAAAATTTGAGGAATCATCCAATCGGGTAACCCATGATGAGGACATTGTCTTTGGAGTTCTTTGAATATTTCCTAACTCGTATAGAGTGTCTCATCCTTGCTTTGCTTGAAAGTACTAATTTCATTGCGAAGTTTTATTGTCTTGTGGGGTGGGAAGTATTTGTGAAGAAAAACTTACTTCAACTGATCCCATGTTGTGATGGAATTAGTTGGCAAACTAGAAAGCCATATTTGTGCTTTATCTCTTATGGAGAAAGGAAACAATCTAAGCCTTATAGCATCATCCGGAATGTTATTAATTTTGAAGGTTGCACACACGTTGAGGAAATTAAGAATATGAGCATATGGATCCTCTCTGCGTAAACCTCCAAATTGATTGTTTTGTATCATTTGAATGATGCTAGGCTTGATTTCAAAACTGTTGTTAGCAAAGGTCGGTGCCACTATGCCTCCTGAATTTTCAGAAACATCGGGCGTAGCAAAGTCTGCCAAAGTTCTCCTTTTGGCCATCACGATTCATTTTTTTTTCTTCTACTTTTTGTAAATTTTGATTCCTGCGTAATAAATGAAAAGATCGTTCAATTTCAGGATCATAAGATAAAATACTAGTGGAACTACGAGTACATCTCATAAAAAAAACAATTAATAAAAGCCTAAAACAACCTTTCCTTATCCTAAGTTAATAAAAATTCTTATCAAAATTCCCCGGCAATGGCACCAAATTTGATGTGGGCAAATTATTATACCCTAGCCCTTATGACTAAATATAGGATGAGCAAGGGGTCGAACGCTGGGAAAAATGATGGATTTATTATTAACCGAATAAATAATAAGATGAATAGGCAAAGAATAATTGGAGTTTGAGTAACTAATTAACTATTATTTTAATTACAAATCTCTAAATTCTAAATAATTCAAAGTTATTAAACCAGTTAGAATTACAAATTAAATTTAAATCAATGAACTTCTAATATGTATATAAGATTATGAATGAGTTGATTGGAGAATTAACCTGAAATCTTTAAAAGCTTATCTCTAAGTCAATTAAAGGTATTTTTGAATAGACTTACATGCACTCTCATGTCAATGTAAATGTAAATAAAAACCATGAAGTTCAATGTTAATTCTTTTTACCCCTTTAGAAGTAGATTCTAATTAATCTTTTAACTTAAGTGACATCAATTACTTTTCCATTAAGAATTCCAATTCTCATTGCAAATTCTTAACTAACATATTACATATAGTGATCAAGCATATATAACAACTATTAAGAACTTAATTGAAGCCAAATCAATCATTTATTAACAAGATATTAAAATGAAGTTCATAGACTAAATTTGCATTGCAATTCTAACCACAAGTACTTTAGCCTTGATGCATTGTTAGATAAAAAAGAAGATTAAATATTCAATCATCAAAGAAATAAAATAGATTAAGTAAAGAAAAAGTTATAGAAATCTTTTACTAGCCCTTCTTAAGATTAGAAGCCTTGATACAAGAATAGTTTCCCAAAGTGTTGTACTTGAAAGTGCTAAAATTTGTAAGATCTCTCTTTTTCTTCTTAATACACTACTCTCTACTTGTATTCTGATTTTTCTAGATTTTTTGCATGTCTTTTATAGAAGAAACTTCCACTATTTAAAGACCTTGAATAGTTAAAAGTCATAACATTTCATAAAGGAATGCAATACTTCATGAAAGGTCACCTAATAACTATTTCAGAAACTTTGAGGACATTTTGGACAATTCAGATGGCAAAATTAGGCTTCGAGGTCTTCATGAAAGTTGTAGGCCTTTTTATTAACTTTCCATAGCCTCTTGAATCGTTTCAATCTGAGTTGTGTAGAGGAAGTTATGACTAAAACATTATAGACTATTCGTGAAGGATCCTATCTTTTGGTGTGTGCCGACTCGGTACCAACTCATCCTCCACTCAATAACTCGGCACAGTAGCCATTGGTGCCGACTCGGCACCAACTGAGTTGAAGGGTGCTGACTCGGCACTAGTATTTTTCAAACTTTGCTTTTTCTTTTTATACTTGGCTCTTCTAGGAACCTCCAATTCTTCCCTTAACCTATTAAAACTTCATAAAATACTCTCAAAACTATCAGGTTAAGGAGAAATCTTTGAGAAAATGTTAGTAGAATAAATATTAAGGAAATACACACAAAATGCATTAAAATATACTAAACATATACCTAAAAAGCAACTAAAATGCACTTGAAATAATCACTAAATCCACACCATTTTACGTCATATCACAACCACAGGTAATCTATATGCATGAAAATTCCAATTTTAGGGTTTAGAGAGACAATCATGGGTTTTCTTGCTTTCCCTACTTTTATGATCATTACACCATATATAAAAATATGATTTACTTTGATTTTTTTTATCTAAACATAACAAAAATCAATTTAAAACTTGAACATATGAAAATCGCCATCCCCTTGTAGAGTTTATGCATGAAATTTCAAACATTAAGTTTTAGGGTTCACCTTTGGAGGATTCGCATAAAAAGGTTTGTGTTTTCGGTAGAAAAATTGATTTCTCTTTCAAAAATTCACCTAAGCCAAATTTATTCAATAGAAATTAGTAAATACTCGGTTCAAAATAATTTTCTCATGATTAGTTTCATAAAAATCAAATAGCAAATTGAAAAGAAAGGAAAAATTTACGAATGGTCACGAAATCGCAAGGTTTGAAGGTATTTTGTGAATTTTGATTGAGAGATTATTTTTGAGAGAATTTTCTATTGGATATATGAGAGAAATCATAATGGTGGCTGTATAAACTAGAGCTAGCCAAATTCTCCTTTGAATATTTAGGGTTTTGGGCAATTTCTAAGATTACCTTTAATGAGCTAGGTGAGGAGTGTTTTGGTGTAGTCAGCTTTTGAAAATTTGGGGTCTTTTATTTATTTTATAGGCTGATTATAGGTAATTAAAAATAAAATATTTTTTTTATTATTTTTATTAAAATTCCCCCTCAAAATATTTATTTAAAAATATTCTAAAAATGCTTATGAAAATTATTTTACGCTTAAAAATCGCTTTGTGCATGAAAATTCAATATATGTGAAATAAATATTCTTATGCTTATGCATTTCATATAAATCACTTACTTCACCAATAATAATTCATATTATACATATTAGAGCTAATCTAACATACCATATACTCATAGATCACATAACTCATAAATTTCATAAAAGCACTTACTTAGACATAATAGGTCTAAATTCAAGAAATTAGATCACGAAACTCCTAGGGTAGGTGTGGGTTGTTACATTCTCTCCCTCCCCCCCCTCCCTTCCCCTTAAAAGAAATTTATCCTCAAATTTAGATACTCACCTATATGCTTTTGAAAAGTTGAGGATGCTTTTGCTGCATCTCCTCGACTTCCCAAGTACACTTGTCCAATCCATGATTTTGCCATTAAACCTTGATCATGGATATCTCCTTATTCCTTAACCTTTTTACTTGTTAATCCATTATGGCTATTGATAGCTCTTTATAGGCCAGTTGCTCATCTATTGCGATGTCTAGCAATGACAGGACATGGGATGGATCTGACACATATTTCCATAACATTGAGATGATAGAAATTGGTACTCCATATAGTTTCACAATTTCATCAATGTATATCTACGTATATTAAGCTATAGAGTACGCGGTCTTAACTTGCAAAAAATGGGTAGACTTAGTCAATCGATCCACTATGAGCCATACCGAGTCATATCCTTTAAAGGCTCTAAGTAACCCAACTACAAAGTTTATAGTGATACGCTCCCACTTCCATTTAGGTAACTTAATCTCTTACAATAGTCTAAAGGGTCGTTGATGCTCATACTTGACTCATTAGCAAGTTAGGCAGGATGCCACAAACTTAGCCACATCCTTCTTCAGTCCAGGCCACCAATAACTTGCTCTCACATTATGATACATCTTGGTAGTTCCAGGATGAGTGCAGTAGGGTGTCTGATGTACTTCCTTAAGTATCCTTTCCCTTAGTTCATTAACATCAGGCATACATACTCTTTTCCCACACTTTAGAATCCCATCAACTACTTCAAATTTCAGGTTCTTTCCTTTCTTTGTCTCATCCTTTAACTTAACTAAGTGTAGGTCCTTATCTTGTGACGCCTTAATCTCCTACACTAGCTTTGACTTCATTTGAAAATGAGCTACTAAAGCTCACAATTCTCCAATCTCTAGTCTCAAGCCTAAACTAAATAATCCCTTTAACTCCTTCACGATTGGCCTCTTTCATACGGTCAAATGGGCTAGGCTTCCCATCGATTTTCAACTCAAGGCATCCGCCACCATGTTCGCCTTTTTAGGATGGTAGAGAATCTGGCAGTCATAGTCTTTTAATAGTTTGACCCATCTCCTCTGCCTCAGGTTAAGGTCTCTTTAGTTTAAGATATACTATAGACTTTTATGATTTGTATAGATCTCACACTTTTGTCCTGTACATGTAGTGTCTCCAGATCTTAAAAGCGAACACTACCATAGCCAATTCCAAGTCATGAGTAGGGTAGTTTACTTTATGCTTCTTAAATTGTCATGATGCGTAGGCGATGACTTTAACATTTTGCATCAAAACACATCCAAGTCCTACTCTTGAGGTATCGCAGTAGACTGTGAATCCTTCTTCCCCTTCAGACAATGTTAAGACCGGAGCTGATATTAAGCACTTCTTAAGCTTTTAGAAGCTCTCCTCGCAGGACTCCTCTAAAATAAACTTAACTTGTTTTCTTATCAACTTTGTCAATAGTGATGCTATCTTAGAGAAGTCCTATACAAATCTATGATAATAACTAGCCATGCCCAAGAAACTTCAAACTTTAGAAACTGTTGTGGGTCATGGCCAGTTCGCTATTGCTTCAACTTTCTTGGGGTTAACTTGAATTCCTTCTTTACTTACTACATGCCCAAGAATGTTGATAGACTCCATCAAAAACTCACACTTAGATAACTTCACGTAAAGTTGGTGATCTTGCAAAGTTTATAGCATGATCCTCAAATGCTCTTCATGTTCTTCTTTACTCTTAAAGTAAATCAAAATGTCATCAATGAACATGATCACGAACTTGTCAAGGAATGGCTTGAATACTTGATTCATCAAGTCTATAAAAGTAGCAAGAGCATTTGTTAAACTGAATGGTAGGACTTGAATTTGTAATGACTATAGCTTGTACGGAATGCAATCTTGTAGATGTATTCTCCGTGGATATTTAGTTAATGATAGCCATATCTCAAGTCAATCTTGCAGAAGTAACTAGCTCCTTATAGTTGATCAAAAAGATCATCTATCCTTGGCAAAGGATACTTATTCTTCACAGTGACTTTATTGAGCTGGCGATAATCAATGCACATTTGGAATGAGCCATTCTTCTTCTTCACGAATAACACTAGTGCACCCCATGGTGAACTACTAGAGCAGACAAAGCCCTTATCGAGTAGGTCATGCAATTGCATCTTTAATTCCTTCAATTCCACCAGTGCCATATGATATAGCAAAATCAATATGGGCTGTGTGCTCAGTAGCAGTTCGATGTTGAACTCAATCTTATGATATGGTGGTATCCTAGATAGATCTTTAGGAAAGACATCCATGAATTCATCCACCACTGGTATACTATTGTCTTAAATGTAGTCTCCTTGTTGGTATCAACTACATGAGCTAGATACGCTTGGCACCCTTTCCTTAACATCCTCTTTGCTCCCAAGGCTGATATCAAATTTAGAGGTTTCTCATTCCTATCTCCTTGGTACTTAAACTCTTCCCCATCCTTAGTTTGAAATTCCACCAATTTTTCTCTACAGTCAATATGAGCTCCATGCTCATTTAGGCAATCCATTCTTAAGATTACGTCAAATTCTATCACATCTAATTCCAACAATTCCACAGGAGTTTTCGCCCCTTTATGTCTACATCACAATCCTCAAATACATATTTCACTTTCATCACCTCTCCTAAAGGAGTTGACACTACTAAGGATTTAATCATTAATTCCTTATTTCAACCAAGACTCTTAGCAAAACATGGTGATACAAAAGAATGCATATCACCAAATCAATCAAGCATCTTGCACTAGAATTTTGGATGGGAATGATTCCTTCTTCTTTTAAATCACACTAGATTAATATTCTTCCTTTAACTACACTTGATATTTACATAAGTGATAGAGAAATCCCTACCTTTCTTACTGCTCTAGTTTATATGTAACCTCTAAGCTACAAATTTCTTAATGCAATTCACTTAATTCCTACCGTACACTTACATATACATATATATATATATATATACATATATATAATATATATATATATATATATATATATATATATATGTATATATATATATATATATAAGTATACATATATATACATATGTATACATATGTATACATATATATATATGTATACATATGTATACATATGTATACATATATATATATATATATAATATATATAAATATATATATATATATATATATATATATATATATATATATATATATATATATATATATATATATATATATATATATATATATATATATATATATATATATATATATATATATATATATATATATATATGTATACATATGTATACATATATATAATGTATACATATGTATACATATGTATATATATGTATACATATATATATATATATATATATATATATATATATATATTATATATATATATATAATATATATATATATATATATATATAATTATATATATATATATATATATATATATATATATATATATATATATATTTATATATGATATATATATATATATATATATATATGTATGC